>VWZI01008933.1:244397-329154 GCA_013396835.1 Psilopogon haemacephalus | reverse complement strand
TCACCACTCTCTGCGTGCGACCATCCAGCCAATTCCTTATCCAGCGAGTTGTCCACCCATTAAGTCCATGTTTTTCCAGCTTGGTGACCAGGGTGTCATGTGGGACAGAGTCAAAGGCCTTACTCAGGTCCAGGTAGATGACATCAGTTGCCCTTCACTTGTCCACCGCTGCTGTGACTTTATCGTAGAAAGCCACCAAATTTGTTAGGCATGATTTGCCCTTGGTGAAGCCATGCTGGTTGGCATCAGGCACCTCTGCTTTGTTCTCCATCTGCCTTAGCAGAGCCTTGAGGAGGATCTGCTCCATGATCTTGCCAGGCACAGAGGTGAGGCTGACTGGTCTGTAGTTCCCAGGGTCGTCCTTTTTTCCCTTCTTGAAGATAGGTATTATATTTGCCTTTTTCCAGTCAGCAGGAACTTCACCAGTCTGCCATGACCTTTCAAATACAATGGACAATGGTTTGGAAGAGACCAACTTCATCTGACCAGATCAGCCTGTGGAAGTTGCTCAAAACATGGTAAGAGGCACAGTTTTGATGTGTTGATTTTCTTTTTATGTGGAACTACCATTTCATGATCTCTGTTATGCATTCTTCAAATGACCTTCATATCCACAGAGCTCTGTTTCTCTAATCATCATGAAAATCTGGAGGAAATGTCTCAAGGTGTTCCATTTACATGAAGGTATTCAGGAACTGTATAGAATTAAAACCACTCAGAATTCAGGCCTATGAAGTTAAGCTTTTATTCAGTTCTTTTGGTCTTCCTCATACTTAAACAGCATATAGAAGAATGAATGAATGTGTGGTGAAATACTCAGCAGCAGTAAAAACCTAATAAAGAAACTGATGTGATAAACAGGAGTGAGAATGGTTAAGATATCTAGTACTGCAGGTTCAACTGCAGCTCAGGTAAAGCCTTGTTAGAAGTACACCAAGTGAGATAAAGCCCAAGGACATAGCAGCAGTATATGTGTGTGTGGGTGTTACTCTAAGAAGGGAAAACAGGGAGCAGTTCTCACAATGAAGTCACAAGTGAAGCTTTAAAATACAGCTTCTGTGCTTTGGAAAACCAGGGAGCAGCTCTCACAATGAAGTCACAAATAAAGCTTTAAAATACAGTTTCTGTGCTTTTGAAAAAGAGGTGAAAGGAGTGATGGGTGACTAAGACTTCCTATTTTAATGTTCTTTTCTGTGTTCTATGAAGTGCATTTTTGGGAGTCATTTGATGCAGCATTTGAGAATGGATGAAGTTCAGCTTTTTGAACAGCCAGTGCTAATGTACATCTGTCTGAGAAATGAGACTTGACTTTGTGTTTATTAATGACACTGAGAAATTGAACTGTTTCATTACTGCTAATGAAGAACCAGCAAAGGGTTTAAATTTAAATATAAAGTAAGCCTCTGGGAAGAAACTCAAATTTCTTTAGTACTTTGTTGTTTTTCTAATATCATTTTCCCTCTGTTTTATCTGGCTTGTTTCTATAAACTGTTCAAAATGCAGGTGGTGCTTGTGCTTTCACATACTATGTTCTTTTTCTCTTTGCTTATATGTTCATGTTTTCAATGAAGGGAAGGGAACTTCAGACATATAAAACATTAAATCTTAAGATTGTCCTAACTTGTTGACTTGTGCAAGTCAAGCTTCACTGATAAATGACATTAGTTTTTTTTGTTGCCAGAAGTTGGATGTATTTTAGCTTAGAGATCTGGAATCACAGCAAGACATAAGGTATTTTATTTAGCTCATAAAGTGTATTAGTTTTCAAAATGAACATAATTAGTGTTTTTGCCTTGTTCTTTTGAAATGGTAGAAGCAAATTTGTCGTGTGAAGTAGGATTGTTGGAGGACCTCTACTGCATCCTAGCAAAAGCTGACCTGACTCTGAACTCTGAGAAATTAACTTAATGCTGTGACTTTATTAATACTCTTTCAGCAATCTGCATATGAATATATTGTAAGCTCCAATTCACAAATATTAAGGCAGAATGAGACAAGTCTGTGGGACACTGATGGATTTTGAAATAACCTTTTGTTGTTGACCACAAAAGTCAGCAGAAAGACTGCGGTAAACAGCCTTATACTTTGTGGAGGCTGCCTCTTTTTTGAGAAGAAAGCAACTTTTGTCCCCTGAAGACAGACATATTTGTGTGTCTATTGCTTCTTAATCTGTTTATCTGAAGTTTTAGCTGCCAGAATCTTTTGGGAAATATCAAGAGGGTAAAGCGGAAAAGGACAAGAAAAAAGGCTAATAAGTAGGGAAATAGGAGCAGCTAATTCCATTTGAAATAGGGGTGAGGATATCAAAAGCATAAAAATGAGGACTCCAAGACTGATATATATATAAGACTGATAAAGAACAGAAAGCAGAAAGATGATTTGCAAAGAGTTAAGACAGGATAGATCATATCAATATCTGGAGGAGCTTTTTATGGAAGGTATAACCCCAATGTGTTGAAAATGGGATTTTAGAATTGGGAACATCCACGTACCAGAGAGACAAGAAACTGTTTCATTCTGTTTTATTTGGCCTTTGTGAGAGCTGCAGAGCAAGACTTAGGCTGTTGATTTTCAAGACAAGTGTATTCAGACTGAATCAGGTGTTCAGAAAAGCTGTTCATGTTATCTGGAAAGTGGATGGCTTATCATATCGGAGAACACTTAAAAGATTTGGTATGTTTAGACTGGGTAAATAAAGGCTAAGACAAGATATGATGGATGTCCATAAATCTGTTGAGGGAATAAACTACAGGGACCAGAAAAGTAAAATGTTACATAAGCTAAAGGTCAATATTAGCAGAGTTACCAGAGGTCATGAGTAAGTCCAGGCTGAGAAGTGAATCCATGATGCGTTTTTTTCTACTGCTCCTGGAGTCTAGAATGGAAGTATGTATGTACCCTATGCTCAGGTATCTGAGTCTCAGACTCTGAGAAGATGGGTATAGGTTATCCTGTAAAGACATCCCTCTTCTGGAGGATGTGAATCCATCAATCAATTATGTTTTAGTCTATCTCTAAAACATAGGTTTCTGTCCTTGGCTTACTTTGTAAGAGGTGTGTAAACAATGTCCTATGGACCAGAAATTAGTTTCCTGATACGAACATTTTTAAAGCTTTGAGGAATTTACTCACTCCTTCATAGAATGAAACAGAACCTCTGCAATTTCTTGCTGAAAGACAGAAGGAAGAGCAACTCATTTAGGCAAGGGGTTTTGCACAGCTGGAGTAAGCACAACATGGGAACTTTAGAAGTAGTGTAGTTAGTTACTTCACCTCACTGCTGTGATTATTTGAAGAGGCTGGATGTAAGTGTAGAAGGGGAATAACAGCAAAGTGAGTTAGCCTGGGTGGTATATTGACCTATAGAGGATTAAAGTAAGCAGCCTGGTTAGTACAATTGAGCAAATTTAGCCATCTTAGATGCACATGAAGGCTACACAAGTCTTTTCAGGCCACTAGCAGTTGGTAAGGGAGTCAGCCACCTTGCCGCTCTTGCTTAATAAATGTGGCTTAATAATTAATTTCCATCTGGAAGAGATGTTACTTTTCTTGTTTAAAACAGGACAAGGAATTTGCTGAATCAGGTGTACCTTAGGGAGCTAAGCTTCATTATTGCTAATGAACCAATTAAGGAAGTACTACAAGGAGACTTTGCTTTTTTCAAGAGATAATGCATCTGAAGTTTTGTTCTGTAGCTATATAGTGTTGTTTTTATTTCCTAGCCTGTACCCTGGATATTATGCATATTACACTGGGTTGGTTCTAGAGGTGTTGGTCAACAGCTGGCTGAAGATGAATCTGTGTGTGCCCAGGTGGCCAAGAAGGCCTGTGGCTTCGTGACCTGTATCAGTAATAATGTGGCCAGTAGAACGAGGCAAGTAAGTGACCCCTGTATATCAGTGCTGGTGATACTGCACCTTGAGTGGTGGGTTCAGTTTTGGGACCCTCACTACAAGAACAACATTAAGGTACCGGTGTAGGTCCAGACAAGGGCAATGAAGCTGTTAAAGGGTCTAAAGAGTGAGTCTTATGGAGACCAGCTGGGTAGCTGGGGTTGTTCAGCCTGGAGAAAAGGAGATTCAGGGGAGACCTCTCATCCTCTAACTACCTGAAAGGTGGTTGGGGTGAGGTGGGGAGTTGGTCTCTTCTCCCAAGTAACAGGACAAGAGGAAATAGTCTGAAGTTGTGCCAGGAGAGGCTTGGGTTAGATATTAGGAAAAACTGCTTTGCCAAAAGCCCTGGAACAGACTGCTCAGGGAAGTAGTGGAGTCACCATTCCTGGAAGTATTTAAAGCTGTGTAGATGTGGTGCTGAGTGACATGGTTTAGCAGCAGACATGGTACTGTTTGGTTAATGGTTGGACCCATGATCTTAAAGGTGTTCTCTAGCCTAAACACTTCTGTGGTTCTATGACACAAAGCTCAGTTGGAGCATCACTGTTGAAGTGTAGCAACCATAAATAAAATCAAAACTTAGATTAGCTGCTGGTACTAATGGAGGAGGTTCAGCATTTTTAATGAAGTAGCTCTTGCATAGATTTTTATTTTAAATTAGTTTTCAGTATTTTCTATAAGCTATGGAAATGGTTTGTCATATTTCAGACTCTTTTGACTATCTCTTAATTTACTTCCAGAAATGAGGAGGGAGGAACAAAGTCGTTTGGTTGTTTTTAAATGGTGGTAGATGATGAGATTGCAGTTTATTTCTGTGCTTGAAAAACCTGTGGAAGCAGTACCTTTGCCTAGAAAAGCCACTTAGAAGAAATGGAGAGAGCCTACTTTACAGTGTAAGCGATGATAACTTGAAAGATGCCTAATACCAAACAAATCAGTAAAAGGTAGCTTTTATGATTAAAAGTTCCCTTTTGAAAGGAAAAATACAAGTTGAACTATTTAATTCAAGACTTTGAGACCTTTGAGAACATCTTAATATTATGATTAGTATAATCCAGGACAAGGCATCGGGTCAAACATCCTGACTTGTTCTGGAGTTTCTGTAGCACACATAAGCTTATAATTTCTGGGAATGCATCATGGGCCCAGATACAAAGCCCCAATAAATCTGCCTTTCTCAGAGCTGTTACTTTCTCTCAAACTCACTTTTAAAAACATGTTTTTTAACCAAATACAATCCAATCAAACTATTTCTCTTCCCCTAGTTCTCTGGGGGAAAAAAACCACCTTTGCATAATCTTTACAAATGTAAACAAAATGAACCTGAAGTAGTTGCTTTCACATTATGCTGTAAATCCCTTAGCTGTACTGAAATTGCAGCTTGGATGGATTTGACTTTATCAGCCTTACAGAAACAGCAGTGGGTTTTGTAGTGAGGTGTCAGTGTGATCTGACAGAGGTGGTTTTAATAAAGTAACCTTTCAAGTCTTGGCTAGATTGGGAGTCAGGTTGTTAGTAACTGTGGTGGGAAGAACAATAATTTGTATTTTACACAGTTAGGAAGAAATTTCATTTATTATCTTGATTTTGTCATAAGATGTGTATACAATGTGGTGTAATTCTCCCCATAAATAAGAGAAATTCTATGTGTCGGGTTGGTGATCTACATTTCAAACTCCCTACTTTTAATCATGTTATGAAAAATTCCATCTCTTTTAAAAAGAATCTTTTCTGTTTTCATCTTAAAGACAGTAATTTCTGACTAAGAACATACTCTTTATTCTTTCCCACAATGTTCCTCCAGTTACAGTTTAATCTCAATTAAGCTAATTTTATTTTGTCATGTGAGCAAAGCAGCAGTATCTTGTGTTCACAAAGCCCAGTCTGTATGTGGTTATGTAACACACTTGTGCTTCAAGTATCCCCAAACAGAATTCAAATGTTGCTAAATCCAGCTGTGCAGTATACTAATGACTCTGTTTCCTGTTGTCCTTCAGGTTCTGAGGGTGTATCAATAGAAGTCTGATTTCTTTGCCTTTACTGTGTTTTGTCCAGATGAGAGCACAAGTTTGAAGTGTTTAGATATTTGGCCAAGTTTTTATGTGAAATGGAGTATGATGGGAGGTTTACTTGAGGTTTATGTCTTTGTTCTATTGGAGTTTTAAATTACTTTAAGTTAGTACAGATGACTTTAAGTCAGGCTCCACCTACTAGCCATGACCTGTCCTTGAAAAGAAAGGGACATCCCCACTAGTACAGAATTAACTAGGAGAGTGGGTGGGAGAAGCCTTTGTATTACAACTTGAAAGAATGTCAGAGAGCAAAGGCTGAGGTTTGGAGAACTTGGTATTGTGTCTGAGTTTTCAGCAGTAGGTTCTAGAGGAGATGGCATGGATTCAGCTGTAGGGCATACCTTCCATCTATTCATGGGTCCAAAAACATTATCTAAGCTTGAACTTGAGCCATCAGTCGTGGTCTGAGCTGTTACAGATACTGTAGATGTTCCCAATCTCATGGATGAATTATTGTTACCCAGTTTGACCTTGGATCTGACTTCTTACCCTGCTTTTGCCTGAGAATCATTAGCTTGTTGTCATCATGCACGTTGTTTGTCGTGGGACTGTGTCCTGTAGTTGAGCTTGCCACTCAGCTATGTTGTGTCCATCCTCATCTTCCTCCAACCTTCCCTTAGGGAGCAGCCCAGCTCTTAACTGCTCCATCCCACT
Organism: Psilopogon haemacephalus; assembly: GCA_013396835.1. Taxonomy (NCBI): domain Eukaryota; kingdom Metazoa; phylum Chordata; class Aves; order Piciformes; family Megalaimidae; genus Psilopogon; species Psilopogon haemacephalus. Next base: position 322,535 of record VWZI01008933.1, on the reverse strand, counting down.
GACCCTTTCTTCAAGTAACTCAAATCATAGAATCATAGTTCCAGTTCCCTCATACGACCTGTTTGCTAGAACCTTCACCAGCTTCATTGCCTTTCTCTGGACACGTCCCAACGCCTCAATGTCTGTGTTGTAGTGAAGTCCCCAAAATTGAAACCTGTATGCAAGGTGTGGCATCACCAGTGCCAGGAGGACAATCAGTGCCCTTGTCCTGCTGGCTGTGCTGTTTCTGATAATAGGGCAGGGTGCTGTTGGGTTTCTTGCCTACCTGGGCACATTCTGGCTCTCATTCAGCTAGTTATCAACTGAGACCCATAGGTTCTTTTCCACTAGGCAGCTTTCCAGCCACTCTTCTGCAAGCCTGGATTTTGTGGGGTTGTTGTGACCTAAGTGCTGGATCTGCACTTGACCATGCTGAGCTGTATCCCATTAGTCTCAGCACATTAACCTTTCTGAGTTCCTCTGCAGATCCTCCTTACACTCAAGCAGATCATCACTCCTGCTCAACTTTGTGTCATCTACAGACTTACTGAGAACGCATTCAATTGCCATACTTAGTTTTGCTTTTGATACTAGAAGGGCTTTCTGTGGAAGTTAGTTTTTTACCTCAGCCAAGTTCTGGAAAGGAACAGAAGAATAACTTGGAGATATATATTCAATTTTGTCCTCATTTCTGTCACTGCTTACAGGAAACAGAATTATTCATCAAGCAGTTGGCTACTTGGATCTGTTTAAACAGCAATGGTGTATAATGCTGCAAAGGAGTAGGTACTATGATGTGAACAATATGTAATTATGGAGTGAAGCTGGAGGTGGGGAAATTCAGATTGGATGTGAGGAGAAAGTTCTTCACCATGAGACTGATGGGGCCCTGGAATGGGTTGCCCAGGGGAGTGGTTGGGGCCACTTCCCTGGAGGTGTTTAAGGCCAGGCAGGATGAGGCTCTGTCCAGTCTAATCCAGGGTAGAGTGTCCCTGCCCATGGCAGGGGGGTTGGAATTAGATGATCCTTGTGGTCTCTTCCCACTCTGACTGATTCTATGATTAGGCAGCAGGCTGTAAAAACAACCAACCAACCAATTAGGCAATCAGAAGACAGGATGATGTGACCTGGTGAAACAAAGCTATCCACTATTTCAACTACAGTCAAAAGCTGGATTGCAGTCTCAATAGAGACTTGGCTTGAATGGCTTTAATGAACTTTAGGCAGGCACTAAGCAGCACATATCTTTGCTATACCAAGTGACTTCTTTCACTGAACTGGAGATGATGCACGTGTGTGAAGGAAATATTTCAGTTTGACTAAAACTGAGCAATCCTCAAATGGCATGCTAGTTCCAGTTCCATAGACTCAACATGGAACCTAATTCACACTGCATGTAATCTGTTACAGCACAGTGTTGGCTAATCTTCAACTGGAATCAATAAATCATCCTGGACAGGGAGCGATTAGGCAAGTTAGAAACATCTACCTGTGATGTTTGCTTTTGGAGTCTTTTTGAGAGGTCAGATAATGGAGACATCAATTAAAAGCAGGATAAACATCAGGCTTCTTTCAGTGCAATAGCCTTTTTCTTTCTTAAGTGGAAGTGTGATTTTTAGCTTTAGATCAGCTGCCAAGTAACTGATTATGTTTATATCAAATACATCAGACTTGGCCAATGAAACCTTCAGTGTTCAAACTTGTTTTATTGAAAGCAGAGTGTAGATTTTGAGTGCAAACATCAATGTTCTGGTTTGCTGTACAGAAGGTGGTGTTTCTGTCAACCTCATTCACTTTCCAGGGTTTGTTCCAATTATATCATCATGGCTTCAGCGTTCCAACTGAAAGCTGGTTGTGATGCACATATGTGTGAAAGAAATACTTCAAATTGAATAGAGCTGAGCAAATCTCAGTGTGCTGCATTGAGTTCCTCAGACTCTAAATGGAACTGAAGTGTGTCATCTCTTAAGTCTTTGTCTATGATGATGATTTTATTCTGTGGTGAAAACATATTTGTTTATAGACCTTTTTTTGTCCAGGCTATTTCATGTGAATGTCCTTGCATTTTTTCCTTCCACTGCCTTGTAACCCAGTAGACTTGATGAATACTGTGGTTTCATCTTACTTAGATGTGGTTTTGTTGTGTATATTTTTTTTTCAGGTTAAAGGGGATGTTTTGATTCTCAGCCTTGTTTGGTAGGTCCCAAGCAAGGTGCCTCCAGGAGTCAGAGGTGCCATGGCTAAATCTGAGAGACCTGGAGCTGTTTAAAGTGAATAAGAAAAGACTGAGTGGGGATCTTATCAATCCTTATTAATATCTAAAGGACAGGGGTCAAGAGGATGGGGTAAGACTCTTCAGTGGTCCCCAAGGACAGGACAATGGGCAAAGTGTGCAAACTGGAACATGGGAGGTTCCATCTGAATATCAGGAAAAATGTCTCTCCTGTGAGGGTACCAAGCACTGGCTGCTCAAAGAGGTTGTAAAGTCTCCTCTGGTGAGATTCTAAACCCACCTGGATGTGATGCTGGGCAATGTGTTCCACGTGACTCTGTTTTGGGTGGGGATGTAGACCAGATGATCTCCATAGGTCCATTCCCACTTCCTACTATTCTGTGTTTCTGTAGTCACTAAGGCTGTTGTTTCTGCTGAATATTTTGAATTAGAAATTCTGTTGAGAAGCTTGTCTTAAAAAGCAAAACATAGGTTGCCTGTTATGAGTCTAAGAGCCTGTAGTCTTGGTCTTGCAGAGGAGAGAGGAAATTTATGGACTGTTCTGCTCCACAACAGATGTGGTCATTTGGCTGTAGTTCAAAAAATTTACAGGCTCCTCATTAGAAAAGTGAGCAAAAATGCATCACTGTCTGGCAGTTGATGGTGATTTCCTACGTTGTTTTTGATACAGCACAATTTTTATGCAAGAAAGCAGAGCTAGCTGTGAGACAGATGGGGCTGCATATGTTTCCACATCCAAGAAGAGGGCTTGTGTACAGAGCTATAGTCAGGAATGAGGCTGGGTGAATGATACCAAAGGTTATGCCTACAGATGTGTCTGGATTTGTAGATAAAGTCACTTGGATTGTATAAGTGATAGATCTTTTTTATGTTAACTTTCTGGCTATATTAAGAGTTTTTCTTGCACTCAAATCACTAAGGCAGTAAATAGTGAAGAAGTACTTGGGGACTGTTCTGGTCAGCAGTCTGAATTCAAGAATGTTGCATGACTTCTGCATATTGTGTCTTTCCCAAACTAGGGGTGGCTGTCTCACTTTTCTCCTTATCCCCAAAACCAACAGCATCTTACTACCAGCACCACCTAGAAAAGTCTAGAGTGAAGAGACACCACCTTCTCCTCTCTCACTGAAAAGCTCTGCAGAATTACATTAGAGCTGCTGCCATGGTGAGCCTTCAGGATTTACTGAACATGAGGACCAACTCATTGTGATGCCTTCTTTTCTGCCCTAGATAAGTCATGTCATGGAAGAGTTGCAGAGCCAGGAAAGCAGAGAACAGTAACTAGCCAGGCTCTGCTTGCTTGATGTAGCCTTAAGTAGAGGAAAGAAAGATTATTCAGCAGTGCTGTGGTTCCAGTCAGTAGTACCCTGGAGCACTGATTAAGGCTATAAGCAGGCAGCATTACCCAGGACAGGTGGAGTATGTGGCATCTCAGAGCCAGCATGGGTAAATGGAATTAATGCTGCCTTCAGTGTGAGTTATATGAAGTAGATTTTTTTTTTTTTTTAACGTAACTGTTCAGATTGTTTTTCTTTGCTATATCTTCCTTCTGGGTTTTTTTTTTTGTTGGTTTTTTTTTGCCTTTTTGGAGACAATGTCCTTTTTTCAACTGTAACCTCTTATATCAAGATAAAATTAGGACAGTGCTATAGAGAACTGAGTTCCCAGAAGGTGTGTAGCTTGTAACTGTTGAGGGCTGAGTGAATACAGCAAAGGTAATTTGCAGATAAATTTCTGACAAATCCTGCTCCCTGTTACAGGTGAAGCTACTGGACTAGAATTTTTTCCTTCTGCAAGTAAGAAAAATCACTGTAAGCAGAGAGAATTTCAGATGAGGGAAAAGACAGTAAAGTTTACAGAGCCACATGATGTCAGTAATGTCCTAATTGTAAAGCTTCCATTCTTAGACTATTTGGTAATTTCCAAAGTGATTTTTAAAATTAATATAACATTTGAGGACAGATGCCTCATTTCTAATTCATTCTGAAACAAATCACATGCATATCAGCCATCATTTGTTTTTATCTACCTTTCACATGCACTTCCTTGCAGAGATGTTAGAGTCTTCAGAAATACTGAATGTATCTTCAACTTGAAATGAAAGAGCTGCAGATAACTGGGACTTTTCAAAAGCAGACCATGTCATCTTGGCTAAGATTAGTCTGCAAGGATAGATATTAGTTATCAACAAAACTAATTCTTGTAAGTAGGCATTCTACAGGCCAAGGGATTCTGTTTGCATTGTAAAACATCTTCAAGAAAGATTCAACAGATAAAAGGTCAAAAATTATTTGAGATGAGCTGTAAAGATTAGCGTACCTGGCCTGTTGGCAGGTCACTGCTGAAAGGTGGAGGCACAGTTCAGAAAGATGAGTTAGGGAATGGTGCCCTAGTTTACCTGTTCACTTCCTTCGAGCCAGGGCCTGCTATAAACAGCAACCAATGAACAAATATAACAAAACAGATTCTGCTATGTGATATTGCATACTTGGAGTGTTAGATGAGCTGGGAGGTGTAGGAGCCCTCACACTTACTGCAGTGTTGCCCTAGAGAATCTGCCAGCCAGACTGGATTTTTCACTATATCCTGTAACATGATTTATTAATTACTTCTGAGGATAAAAAAACAATGCTGAATTACCCCTGTGGTAGATTCTCTCTTGATTCCTAACTGGCATTTAACAATCTTATTTACATTGCCTAATATTAGGTAGATACTTTAATAGTAAAGTTCTCCAGATTCTTGCTTTGGGAAGAGCTGTTAGAAAGGTACTTAACCAAAAGATAAGATTCCATTTTCTCCAGCCTGTAACAGAAAAACAGGGAGCTGAACACTTGATATTTCAGCACCAACCAATCTATTCTTGCTTTCTGCTCTTTTGTCTTCATTTCTGTTAGTGCTGTGCTCAGGTAGTGACAGTAAGAACTAGAGGAGTTGTGACATTTGTTCTTGTATGGCTTGTATGGCCTTCCTGGTAGCCAAACTGAGTAGTTGTTGCACCAGTAGCAAGGTCCCCTGCTTGGACCCTGCCCAGGAGAATGGGAAAGGCAGGATACTAGATATGGAGTAAGAAACAACAAAATACTAAGCAATATATTTTGCTGTAGATGTATTGCAAAAAAATTGCCACAACGTCATGGGAGTTGCTGAATTCAAGCTACTTGATTTGCCATCATCAGTTATGTCAGCCACAGTATACTGAATGTTTCAGCAAAAATGTTTGACAGCTACGCTTCTTAAGGCCAAGTGAGTGAACTTACTTTACAGGGGCAATGGGAGAAACTAGCTCTTTATTTTAGGAGATTGCTCTGCCCTTCCATGTGGGTGCAGTGACAGCAGCAAATGCCAGTAACACCAGTGCATCATTTTCCTGCCTCCATGGACTGGCTGCTTATAGTTTGCACTACCCACAGTTTCCTGTATGTGCACTCTCACCCCATATAGTGTGAGGCAGCTCTTCAATTTTTAATCATAGACAGCTAGTGCGGAAGAGAAACAGGCGTTGCAGTCTTCATACTATATATGAAGGGAAACAGTTACTGTGGGTAGTTGATAAACTTCCATAGCTGACTGAATGACACTGGTTCTTGTTGGAGTTTTTGTTATGCTACATAATGTGCCTCCATCTTGACTGAGCTGAACCTTTGCTACCTTTTCTTATTGTGCTAAACCATCTAGAGTCAGCTGGGGGATCTACATGAAACTGATGTTGACACTGCCTCAAAGATCTTGCTCAGTTGCTTAATGCAAAGGCCATTAAAAGCAATGCTGATAACAGATTTCTAAATCACAGCCAGGATGCCCAGTTATTCATCTTTAGTTACTGAGACAGTGGTCAAGAAACTAGCCCCAAACAGCCTTTTTACAGTACTATAGTAGCAGCTGTTTGTGGGCATCAGGGAATGTCCATAGAGGGAAAGCTTGCTTCTCACTAGCAGTGCTTCAGGCTGTCAGATTGGAATGGCATTGCTTATGCTGTTGAATATTTTAAATTAATTTCAGAAGGAAATACGTGGTAACCTTTGGAATAATTAAATTATCACCCCAAAATACATTTGTCAAATTATATGAAATACTTCTCATGCCATAGTGTAGGTCAGCTGAGCCATTTACTATGAAAGCTGTTCTGCTGGACAATATGGTATTGCTGAAGGACTTTTACTCCTGCAGGATCTGCATTGCAGGAAATAAAAAAAAACTAGAGCTGGTTCAAGGCAAACTGCAGTGGCTGCTATAAGCATTTCATCATTATCAGAAGCTGCAACATGAAAAAAACCTGAGAATGTGATACTGAGAATTAAAACTGACTTCCTTTTTTTTTTTCATAGAGAAGAAGAGGGAAGTTATTAAAATCTTATGAGAGGGGGGAAACAACTTTTAGGAGGTTCTAAGTTTACAGAAAATTCAGGCAGAAGTGGGACAGCATCACTCTGACCTCCTTCCTTGGCATTTACTTTCAGATAAGACCATCTGGATTCAAAAAAGTGGTTTGGTGCTGAACCAGTTCAGATTCCATGACCTAGAACTAGAGCAGTTACAATTTACAACAGTTCTCTTTCTGCATTTGCTTTGATAAGCAAAATCCTTTACCTTTCACTGATTTTTTTTTTTTTTTCAGCTTCTCTAGGTATGTTGCTCTTATTAATACCAGTGACTGTCTGCCAGAGGCCTTTGGACTCCATACCACTCCTATTCACATGATGCTCTTGCATTCCTTCTGGAGGCAAAAATGCATGTTCATGCTGCTAGAGTGGAAACTTACTGATTTTACAGATTGGCAGAAGCTCCTGTTCCAAATTAATGACAGAAGCAGAAACAGGCTGCACTGCTGTAAGGACTAAGCCAGTAAAAGCCTTCCTATCTTGGCACTGATGTTTCTTCTCTTCCTCACTTCCTGTTTATTGTTCCTGCATCTAGGAAGCAAGGTTTAGAGCAAATGGAGTCTCATTTTAATAGCATTGCTGTTAGAGCCCACCTGGAACTGCTTATAACAAGTGTACAGATGCTTTTTAATGTCTGACATGTTAATTTACATTAACATATTATAGCAGAAGATGGAACTGTTCCTGCAGAGGCCCCAAATGAATTACCAGTGCAGACTGAGTTTTTAAGGCTTGCATCTCTGTCCACACTCCTTGTTTTAACTCTATGCTAGCCACAATCCAGACCATGGAGAGAACGACAGTGAAGCTTTGAAGTGGCTGCTCTCTGCTGTCATAGTTCAATAACTGCGTGAACTTTTGGATTTACTGTTACATTAATTCACATGAGTTGTTGTCTGAGGAACCTGTGTATTGCAAAAGCATTATCTCTGTGTGGCAGTATTGGGAGAAAATAGTTCAGTGCGTATGATATTTTCCCCCTTTGTTTTTAAAGTACTCCTACTAGTATGCTTATTTCTACTGGTAAGCTTTAAGGAAGTAGGTCCAAACACATCTGCTGACCACAAAGTCATAACTATATAAATGATCTTGGGGAAGGTTTGAGGAGTTATTCTTGAAGGTTCAGAGCAATGACAGACAGTTTCTGCCTTTCCTTCTGTCACTTCACAGATAATAGATTGGTAGGGGTTGGAAGAGACCTCTGAAGGTTATTGAATCTAACCCCCTTGCCAGACCATGATCACCTCAAGCAGATCACATAGGAACACGTCCAGGTGAGTCCAGAGGTGGGGACTCCACCACATTTCTGGGCAGCCTGTGCTCTGCCACCCTCAAAGTAAAGAATTTGCTTCTCATGTTTAGATGGAACTTCCTATTTTCAAGTTCATGTCCATTATCTCTTGTCTGAGCAGAGTCTGACTCCATCTTCCTGACGTCCATCCCTTAGATGGTTGTAAGCATTAATATTTGTCCTCAGCCTCCTGTTATCCAACCTAAACATGCTCAGCTCTATGTCTTTCCTCATATGATAGATATTTCAGTCCTCTAATCATTTTAGTGGCCCTGCACTGCATTCTCAAGTAGTTCTCTGTCCTTCTCGAACTGGGTTGCCCAGAATGGGACACAGTATTCCAGGTGATGCCTCACAAGGGCAGAGCAGAAGGGGAGAAGAGTGCCTTTTAATGCAATCTTGGGGTGCCATTGGTCTTCTTGGCTGTGTGGGCACACTGTCTGCTCATGGTCATGCTGTTGTCTAGCAGGACTCCCAGGTCCTTTACTTCAAAGCTGCTGTCAGCACCCAGTCTGTACTGGTGCATGGGGTTGGTTTTCCCCAGATGCAATGCTTTACACTTGCCCTTACTATATTTCTTTAGGTTTCTTTCCACCCAGCTCTTAAGCTTGTCTAGGTCATGCTAGATGGCAGCACAGTCTTCTGCCATGTCAGCTGCTCCTCCCAGTTTGGTATTATCTGTGAAGTTGCTGAGGGTATTCTTTGTCCCTTCATCCAGATCATTGATGAATATATTGAATAGGGCTGGGCCCAGTACTGAGCCTTGGGCCACAGGCCTCCAACTAGACTGTCCCACTGACCACAGCTCTGAGCTCTTGACACCCATTTTATGTAGTTCTATAAAACTTGTGCTTTGAATGAGACCTACTATGGGCATTTAGACACACACACTGGTCAAAATTAAAGGTATGTTTCTAAATTTTACTCAAAATATCAATGATGAGCTGTTGAACTACATCATGACAAACTTTTTTTTTTGCGGGCATGCACTTGCACCCAGTATGCCTGAATTTATGATGTATGTAAACCTAGCAGAACAAAGCCTTAGTGACCTGTAATTGTGCTATTAAAAATGCCAGCCTGATATTTGAAACTGTGAATCTAAAAGCAGATGCTCTTATTGCTACTCTCTACTGGCCTGTAAGAAATATTAATAGCTAAGTCTGAGTTTGGCTAAGTTGTAGTGCAGTGTAAATACACTCTCAGTAAATCTGATAGGTGTGAATGCCAAGGGAGAGGAGGATTAGTACTGTACCATTGGTTATGTTGAGATGTACTTCGAAGAGTTAAGAGTGTGGAAAACAGATTCTTTTTATCAGCAAAATCCATAAAGCTTAGGTTCAGTTGAAAGGTTCTGCTTTCCCAACAAACATTGAAAACTCTTTCTTTTAAACACAGGAACCCAAAAGATAAGACGGATGGCTAAGACTTTTCCCTTCCCTGTATTTTCTGTCCTTTTCCTTGGCTGCTGGCCATGGCCATGCTGTGACTCGCCAGCCATTTTGCATGGGGATAAAAGAGTATACAGAGGTATTGATAAAAGCACAGGCTGGGCAAAGAATGGTCAGATAGCAGTCCTGAGAAAGACAAGGAGTTGCTGGCTGATGAGAAGCTCAATATGAACTGGCAAAATGCTCTTGCGGACCAGAAAGCAAACTGTATCCTGGGCTGCATCGAAAATGATGTAGCAGCAGGTTGATGGAGGGGGTTCTGCCCCTTTACCCCACTCTAGTGAGATGCCAAGGACATGGAACTGTTAGAGTGGGTCTACAAGGATGATTTGTGGGCTGGAGCACCTCTGATATAAAGACAGGCTGAGAGAGTTGGTTTTTTTCAGCCTGTAGAGAAGGCTCTAGGAAAACTTCCTAGCAGCCTTCTGGTATTTAAAAGGGGCCTATGGGATAGCTGGAGACAGTCAAGTAGTGATAGGGTGAGTGGTAATTACTTTGAGAAACCACTGGAAGCATCTGGATTTAGATTAGACATTATGAAGAAATTCTTCACCATTAGGATGGTGAGTTACTAGGAACAGGTGACCCAGCGATGGTGTGGTGGCTCCAATCCTGGAATTGTTGAGAGCCAGATTGGATGGTGCCTTGAGCAACCTGGTCTAGCAGGAGGTGTCCTTGTCCATCATAGCAGGGTTGAAACCAGCCAAGATCCCTTCCAGTCCAAACCATTCTATGTTTTGCTCTCCCAGAATTTTCCACCCACTTCTGCCGCTTTTTCCTCTCCTAGCAGCAGTCATGGCAATGATATCACAGCATGTTTGTCTTCTATCTGTGCTTCATCATTTTTCTCTGCAGATACTATCTTTGGTGAGAACCTTGAAGCTTTATATTCTATAGTTAAGTGACAGAATTGCCAGACCACATGACAGTGAAGGCTAGCCTGGCTGAACTTTGGTAGCCTCAGATTATAACCTCTAGAACACAAGCAGAGAGAGAACAAACACCAAGGTATGGATAGGCAGAAAGTCAGCTTGAATACCAAACTGATGTGTTATTGCTTGAGGGTTTTTTTTCATGACCATTGGAGTATGTTCACTTTCAGTGTGGGGTTTTTCATTTGAAAAATGATTCTTGCGTAGTTTTTTTTATGTAAGCAAGTATTTAGTTTCTCAAAAGTAGGAGGAGAACTTAAAGGAAGCCTGTTTTATGGAGGCATGGCCAATATGATTAGATATGATAGTGTTTTACTTCACTGAAAAATCCCAGGAACAAGTAAAATGCAGAGGAAATGGAGGACTCAATGCAATGAGCAGCTAAAGGCCTTGTTCTCGTTAGTTTATTTCAAGAAGAGAAAGGAATTTATGGAGACAGTTGTTTGAACTGCTGATTTGCTAATACCAAGAGTTTACTGATATCTTTGAAAGGAAAATCCTTGGTAGGATTAAAGCCTGGTGCTTTAATCTGTATTGGCAAAAGCTTTGCTGAAAATGTCACTCTATGAAGGAAAGAGGAGAGAGAAAAAGTTGTGTAGTCTGCTTAGAAAAACAGTTGTGTTCTGCATCTGATATAGACTAAGTTAATCTTAAGCACTTAGATTTGATTGACCTATGGTGTGGAGTTCCCTTAAGAGTCTGATTGCATCTCTAGGTAAAGCTTGTATTTAGATTGAAGTTATATCTCCATCTGAGAAACATACAATCTGTCTGTGAGCTTATCTAGGAGAAGAACATTGAGGTTATATGGAATAATCAGTTCTCCAAAAGATCATAAAATGGGAATCTAAAAGTCTGAGTGTAGGCCAGAAATAATACTAAAGCTATAATGTGGAGGCTTCCTTTCCTTTTAACAAGGAGCAGGATTTGGACTTGGCCTTTATGTTCTACTTTCTATCTGACGTGCAACAGCTCTGAAGAAAATCATTGTGTCAGCAAGTCATGATAAGGCAAAGCCTTTTCATTTTGAGGGAGTTATCAAAGTCTCTGCACCTTCTGTCAAAGCAAGCAAATCCACAAAGGCACCTACTGAGTGTGAAGGTCAGTCCCAAACGCTTACAAACCACCCAGCATAAAGACACCCACATAATCCCTTTGACTCATGCTAGCTGTTGTTTAACATACATATTCTGCCCTTCACCTATTTCTTTCTTGTGTTCCATCTCGCTTTGAAGCTACTATCTGCCAAGCTTTGAACTGTGATTACCAATGCCATTTGAACCCAACTTCAGCTGGAAGCAGGCCCAAGTTACGGTAGAAAAGTATGGCCTAAAATGAAGTTATTGCAGCAAAGATATATTTGACTAGAAGCAGACAAGGACATGCTTTATTAAGAGTAAAGTTTCTGTGCTGCCTTCCAGAAGGACAAAGCTAGAAACTTGTAGCCTTTTGAAAAGCAGTAATGCAATTACGTGTTTAACAAATGCTTTAAAAATAATTTAGTACAAAACAAAGCAAAAAAAGCCAGTCCCATTATTAAAGCACTGCTGGGGAAGGCAGTGTAAAAACACAAGATGTATTTCAAGGCTTCTCATCAGTGGGGTGAGTAGAACAACCAGAAGCACCCCTGAGATTGGTGTCTAAGGCATGTATTGGGCAGATAGCAACAGAGGCATTGTAACAACACCTTCCAGTTGCTACATATGCATTGGGGAAGTAAAAATTTACTATTACTATACTATTGCTGCTACTACTATCTCCATTAAGCAGATCTTATCTTGATGATCTAACAATTGTAGCTTTTGGAAGGTTGCTACCTGTTCTTGCTGATGACTAAGTATGTAGATAGGCATAAGCTATTACCTTGAAAGAGTCCAGCACAGAGCCACAAAAATTAAGGGAGTGCAACATCTTCCTTACAAAGAGACACTGAGGGAAGTGGGACTGTCTAGCTTGTAGAAAAGGAGATTGAGAGGTGACTTCATCAATGTTTATTAATATATAAAGGCTGAGTGGCAAGAGGATGGAGCCAGGCTCTTCCCGGTGATGCCCAATGACAGGGCAAGGGGCAATGGGTGGAAGTTGAGGCATAGGAAGTTCCATGTAAACATGAAAAAGTTTTTTCATTGTGAGGATGATGGAACATTGGAACAGCCTGCCCAAGGGGATGGACGAGTCTCCCTCTCTGGAAATATTCAAGAACTGCCTGGATCCTTCCTGTGTGATCTGGTATAGGTAATCCTGCTCTGCAGGAGGGTTGGACTAGATGATATTTTGAGGTCCCTTCCAGCTCCTGACATTCTGTGATTTTTTAAATGAAATCCAAGCAATAATACAAATCATAATCTGGAAAGAAAACAGTAGTTTCAGCTCTCTTTCTTGGAGAAGAGTGGATGGAAAGCCCAGTAGAATGGAACCTCAGGGTGCTAGTCAACAGCCTGCTGATGTGAGCCAGTTTGTATCCAGGTGGCCAAGGACAGCAGCATCCTGGGCCGTGTCAGGAATTAATGTGGCCAGCAGAACTAGGAAAAGGATTGTCCTTCTGTATTCAGCACTGGTGAGATCACACCTTGAGTGCTCTGTTCAATTTTGGGCTCTCACTATAAGAAAGGCATCAAAGACACGGGTTGATCCAGAGTAGGGCAATGAAGCTAGTGAAGGGTGTAGAGCACTTGTCTTTTGAAGAGCAGCTGAGGGAGTTGAGGTTGTTTAGTCTGGGGAAGAGGAAGCTGAAAGAAGACCTTCTAACCATATGTAACTCCTTGAAGGGATGTTGGAGCTAGGTAGGGGTCAGTCTCCTCTTCCAGATAATATGAGACAGGATTAGAGGAAATGGCCTCAAGTTGTATCAGGGGAGGAGTAGGTTGGATACTAGGAAAAATGTATTCCCCAAAAGAATTGTCAAGTCCTGGCACAGGCTGCCCAGGGAAATGGTGGCATCAATGCCCTGGAAGTGTTAAAAAAATGTGTAAATGTGACATTTAGCAACATGTTTGAGTGGCGGACTTCACAGTGTTAGATTAACAGTTGGACTAAATGATCTTAGAGGTTGTCTTTGACCTCTATGATCTGTAGTATTTCTTCTCTACTCCAAAGTCTCTTTGAAAGGGCTTGAAAACCAAAGTCCATCTGAAGCCCATGTAATCAACAGGATTCTTTCTGCTGATTTCATAGGGCTTTCACATAACAGATTACATTAAATGGAATTTTGCATTTTGTAAGCGTTAGAGACATAATTAGCCCTGCCAATCTGATAAACTACACACCCTTTGTTAGTCCAACATTTATTTTTTTCTTTAAAGATGAAAAGATGTATAAAAATAATCCTGCAGATAATTTCTAATATTAGTAACAAATTATATAACCTCTGTTGTGTGAGTCATGAATCTGGTTCAGGCATGTCACTTTCCAAATAATGGCTGCTTAGAAACTTTCCATTCATATGCTCCTTTTTTTCTGCAGATTTTGGCTAAAACAATGCAAACTTAATATCCAAATAATCAGATAGCACATAGAGCCTCAAACATGAAATAGATTAACAGTTGCTGAGATAAGATTAAATTTATCTTTCAGCAAGGTAAAAAGGACAAAGGATTGAGTGCAGCTGTATGGATGCAGTTCTGAAGCACAGGGCTGGTTTGTATTCCCAGTGTTTCAAGTGCATTACCTACTGTAGTATCAACCAGCTGCTGCACTTTTTAGCTTATGTTTACTCCAGCAAAACAGTGAACAGAACAGCAGCAGCAGGATTGCTGCATTCTTGTGATGGGGTTGTTGGCACAAATGTGTGCAATACTGTCTGCCAGGGAGTCAAATCCACACGCATCCAAGCAGATGTAGTCCTTACATTCTATTTAAATTACAAAGCTCAGTTTCCCAAGTTCTTTTCAAATGGAAGAGTTAAGTATGTACATGGCAGTGCAGGGGGAAAAAAGACCATATTACTTCAGCTGACAATGCTTATTTGAGTCATTGGAGAGACAGATCTTGGAGTCCTAGTGAACAGGAAGTTCTCCAGGGGATGGCAATGTGCCCTCGTGGCCAAGAGGGCCAATGGCATGCTTGGGTACATTAAGAAAAGGGTGTCCAGCAGGTCCAGGGAGGTTCTCCTTCCATTCTACTCTGCCTTGGCGAGACCACTCCTGGAATATCATGTTCAGTTCAGAGTTAGCCAATTTAAGAGAAACATGGATATGCTGGAGGCAGTCCAATAGAGAGCTACAGGGATGATTGTAGGACTGGAACATCTCTCCTACAAAGAAGACTGAGGCCCTTGGGGCTATTTAGTCTTCAGAAGAGAAGGCTGAGAAGGGATCTTATATATCTATAAATACCTGAGGGGCAGGTGTTGAGATGAAGGTACCAGTCTGTTTTTGGTAGTGCCCAGTGACAGGACAAGGAATAGTGGATACAAACTAGAACACAAGAGGTTCCACTTCAACACAAAGAGAATTCTTGATGGTGAGCAATGAAGCACTGGAACAGGCTGCCCAGAGAAGCTGTGGATTCTCCTTCTCTGGATACTTGCAAAATCTGCCTGGATGCACTCCTATGATTAAGGAGAACAAAAACACTGTTTATAAGTTAGCAATACTTGACAATCATCCCATCTCAAAAGTCTATAGGACAACTCTGTGGACAGGAAAGGATTCTGCTTCCTCAGAGAGACAGGAAAAAACAACTAACTTTAATATGGGCTATCTTGCATTCGGATCCCAATGCAATAGTGCTCAGTTGGTCATGAGAGCTTTCCAGTTATATGCTGAAGTTAAAAGCACATCTAAAAATGCTGTCCAAGGGTTATTCATATCAAACATGAAGTATTTGCATCACAGATGGAAGTTCCTAATCTCTTGAAACACAGTTACACTTCTCATGGAGAATAGGATAATTTTACAGTAGATTTTGGGATGTAGAAGATACTCTCTGAAAATTATGTAATGATCAAATATCACTATGCCAGCATTTAGGAGAATTCCAACATAAGCATGGATGTTTGCTGCACCTCAGGAGGATATAGGAGTGAAGTTTGTGAGGCTCCATCACCAGATAGGGTTGCATACAACAAGACGAAATAGAAAAATATGTGCTGACATCCTGGGCAACCTTACAGTACAGTTTTATATTACACTTTGTGATGCTATATCTAAGCACATTGACCATTATCACAGTTAAATGAGCCAAACATGCTTGGACAAATATAATTGATAAGACTGAGAAGGTTCAAACTATTTCTTAACCTTGTCACAGAGGGTGAATAAATATTTGCAAATGTACAAATGGAATTGCTTTCAGCAGTTCGCAGCTTGGCTTTGACCCTCCTTTTTCTGCAAAACAATACTCTAGAGGAGACATTAGAAATCATACATTGATGTTCCCAGTAATCAAAACATTCCTCACACCAGGAGTCTCCAAATATTTAAAACAAAAACAAAGCTACATAAATTGTTTGTCTTGTTCAGATTATCACCAACACTTACCAGACAGGTGTTACTGCAGATGTTTAACTAGAGGCATCTGAGCAGATGCAACTGCTTATTGAAAACTTCTGCCTCATCCTGATCTAAGTGACTTGCTTAGTTCTTGGAATGACTTAACAGCAAAGAAAGGAAAGGGATTAATTTTGGTCATTTGAAGACTAGCAACTTGTGGGGTTTTTCCCCCCTTCATTTCTGAGGGAAACATACAGGGAGAAGCAGGCTGGTAATGGAGCAGGTTCAATGGTGTCTTGTCTAGTAGATGTCACTGTGTATGTATGACAGAGTTTGGAACTAGATGATCTTTAACGTCCTTTCCAACCCAAACTGTTTTATGATTCCATGTAGACGGATGCATGTATTGTATATGGTGGTACTGTTTGCTGGGCAAAACCATAAGGAAATGTAATAGTGTAGCTAGTTCTCTGTGTTAACAAAATAAGAGCCACACTTCACTGACTTCAAGAGCATACTGAAGTTGCTCTGACAACAGCCTTTCTGCTTCCTGGTATAATCTACTCTGATACCTAGTTTTATTTATACCATAAAGGTACTTGGTGCACAAAATGTGCTGCCATGATGGCATTAGCTGGCTACTACATTGAGAAAGGAAGCAGCCCTTGATAGAAAGAAGATATGGGGGAAATTGTATTGGTTTGATTACGATTTTTTTTTTTCACTCTGGTTCCATTCTCTGCTCTGCTAGAAATCAGGCAGTATGTTTCGCTTTGTAACAGGTTCTCTTTTTACTTGCTCTGATCAAGACTCATTCCAGAATATATCCAGTGGCATAAATACTATAGATGAAAACAACAATCAAACTTTGGACCTTGAAACAAAGAAAATGTGTGTGCTGCCCCTCAACCTTCTTGTCTTCCTTTGCAATACTTTCTAGTGCCTTCATATGCTGAGGTTGGGATGTCCCACCATGGTGTTCCTGAAGCTGGAACACAGTTGCAGTACCACACACGAGTACCCAGTCTGCGTTTAGCACTCTGTGCGGTGCTTAAGTGACTTGCTTAATTCAAATGTGATGTCCAGTTCTCTGTGTCGTATCACAGCAGGCTCCGGTTGCCGGGCGAGATGCAAAGGCGGGCGAGCCAGCAGCAAGCCGCCCTTCTGGAGAGGGAGAGGGAGCGGGAGCGGGACCGGTACCAGCTCCGGCGGTTAACCGTTTTGCTTTCCATGCGCACAGGGCGCTGCCCAACCGAGGGGAGGAAGGGCACCACGGCCGGCTCCCTCAGGCGCCTGCGCCAGGGACTGACAGGGCTGGGGGGGTTGCTGTGGCTTCCCCAAAAGATAGAAGTGCGGGCGAGGCAGCAGCCGGCCGCCCTGCTGCGGGGGCAGCGCCGGAGCGGGCTTACTGCGCCCCGGCCAGCAGCGCGCATGCTGAGACAATGATTAATAAATGCCGAAGGGCAATCAGTGGATTGACTGTGCTCCCGGGGGCGATGCTGCTGTTTGCAGCTTATTAGGTAGGGCCCTGAGCCTCTAGGGCGACCAGCCCCCAGGCGGAGGAACGGCTGTGTGTGGGAGTGAGGAAGCAGGGTGAGCGGGAAGCAGCACACAGTGGTTAGTTCCTTCCCGGGGGAGAAAGATCGTGGTCACAACACTACCAAGAGGCAGACAGAAGGAGGGGATGTGGGAGATTTTCTAGCTGAACAGGGAGGACGTGAGCTGTTGGAACAGAGCAACCAAGCATTTGATAATGCGTAAAGCATTTGATAGTTTGTAACCTCGACTGTCCCTGAATTGTTCTGGTGAGAAACGAGGCATTTGATCCTGAGAAAGTTCCTCCCGAATGTAGAAGCAAGATACAGGGAAAACCACAACGGGAGTGGGCAGCTGAGCTTGTTCCTCAGACAATGGGGACTTGATAGAATATGCCAAATATTATATACCGACCAATCATATTGCTTGTTTTGTAAACACCCCATCTTGAGACTATAAGTTTAGTGAACTTCTATTAAGTAGTAGCAGTTGTAGTAGTTTGTAGTAGCATAGGATGATAAAGGAGAACAATGATATAACCATGTTGGTGAACAGTCTCGTTACTCTGGGGTGCTTTCACCGTCAGATATCTGCAATTGAACCCTGATAGCTATCTGCAACAGAACATAAGGGATAAGGGGGAATGGAAATAGGGAGTGGAGAGGTAGGTGATAACCTCCTCAGCCTCCCTCACCTAGCCAGTTGACATTGTACAATAGGTATGGGGCTTTGGGAGTCAACAGCCAGGAGAATGAAGATGGAGACAAAGACAGATACAGTGCTCTACAAAGGGATGAGGCTGATGGCTCTGCCAGCTTAGAGGTGTCACCAAAGTCTAGGCATAGACTCCCCTGCATTAAGACCTCTGGTATTAAAAAGAAAAGAAGCATAATAGTACTCGGTGGTTCCTTTCTGAAGGGAACAGAGGGCCCTGTATGTTGTCCGGACCCATCCCAAAGGGAGGTCTTTTTTTCTCCCTTAGTCTTGGGTATGTGATATTGCAAAGAGGCTGCCAAAGATAATTCATTCCTCTGATTACTACTCACTGCTGGTTGTCCAGGCCGCAGTGATGAAATTGACATAAAGGGTATCAGGGTAATTAAAAGGGAATTAAAAGCTCTGTGGAGCACAGGTGGTGTTCTGCTCAGTCCCCACTGTGGCAGGGATGGACACTGAAAGGCACAGGCACACCAGCATTATTAGTAAGTGGTTCAAGGGCTGGTACCCAAAGCAAAAGTTTGGGTTCTTAAACCACAGGGCAACCTTCAGTGCCCCTGGTCTGCTAGACTCAGATGGAGGCCAAATATTGAAAAAGGGCAAAAGAATTCTAGCCCATGAGTTGGCAGCCCTCATTGAGAGGGCTTTAAACTAGGTTTGAGGGGGGAAGGGGATGGAACCAGGCTCTCCACAAAGGTAGCTGAGGGTGGTAAGCCACTATTGGGTAAAATCAGCAGCCCAGCTGAAGTGCATATACACTAATGCACACAATATGGGCAAAAAGCAGGATGAACTGGAAGCCTTGGTGCAAGGGGAAGGCTACAATGTAGTAGCCATCACAGAAATGTGGTGGGATGCATCACACAACTGGAGCGCTACAATGAACAGATAACAGGCTTTTCAGGAAAGACAGGAGAGGAAGAAGGGGTAGAGGGGTGGCCCTGCATGTTAGGGAAGCCCTTGATGCCATGGAGCTTGTGACTAATGATGAGCAGGTTGAATGCCTATGTGTAAAAATCAGAGAGCAGATCAATGAGGTTGATATACTGGTTGGAGTCTGTTACAGACTACCCAACCAGGAAGAGAAGGTAGATGTGTTATTCTGTAAACAGCTGCATGATGTTTTAAGACTGCCAGCCCTTGTTCTTGTAGGTGGCTTTAACCTGCTGGAAACTCAACACAGCAGAGAGGAGGCAATTTAGAAGGTTTTTAGAGAGTATAGAGGATAGCTTCTTGACACAGCTGGTGTGCCAGCCTACCGGGGTGAAGCTCTGCTCGACCTGCTGCTTACAAATAGAGAAGGGCTGGTGAGAGATTGGTGGTCAGAGGCTGCCTAGGGTGCAGTGATCACAAAATGATAAAGTTTTCAATATGTAGTGAAGCTAGGAGTGGCATCAACAAAACATCCACACTGGACTTCCAGAGGGCAGACTTCAGCTTACTCAAAGAACTAACTCAAAGGGTACCTTGGGGAAAAGCCTTTAAAAACAAAAGGGTCCAGGAAGGTTGCACCTACTTCAAGAAGGAAATCTTGAAGGCGCAGGAACAGGCTGGCCCAATGTGTCAAAAGTAGAGCTGCTGGGGAAGATGACCAGCCTGGATGGGTGATTGACCTGCAAAGGAATTAATGGAAAAAAAGAGGGCATATGACCTTTGGAAAGACGGGGTGGTAATTCAGAAAAAAATTATGGATATTGCCAGGTTATGTAGGAAAAAAAATTAGAAAGGTCAAAGTCCACTTAGAATTTAGACTGGCCTCTGCTGTGAATGATAACAATATTTTTATAAATATATTGTGGTGGTTTGGGAGTTATCCCCCCACACACACACACACACTTTTGAAATCACCCAGACCAGAGTCAGCTGGCTGGAAGTTAATGAATGAAGTTTTATATTTTCAGCTTAGCACAATATACAAGCAGATATTTACAGTATATTACAGATATTTACAGGTATATACAGTAAAAAACCAATACAGAAACACCACAGCCCTCTCAGAGATCAGTCCCCAAGAGGGGTTCCCAACCACCCTTCCACCTTCCCTCACCCACCACTCTTATCCCAGAGTTTGTCTTATGTGTCAGGTAAGCAGGGAAGATCAGCCAGGGGGGTTAGAAGCAGAACTTGGTTAGTTGGGTTACACAGATTCAGCTAGAAGGCAAGGAGAGGAAGAAACCAACAGCCAATGATCAGACCCGAGCATCTCTGTCTTATCTATGTTTGTGTTCTTACTTTTGTATCTGTCAGCAAACCTATGAGTGAAGTAGACATCACCAATGTTTTCCTTTCTCAGCCTATAATCTAATTTCTCTTCTTAAACTATTCCAGTTAGCCTCAAACTAGCACATATATTAATGACAAAAAGAGAGGCAAGGATAACCTCCACTCTTTATTGGAGAAGGAGGGGAATGTGGTGACTAGAGATAAGGAAAAGGTAGAGGTGCTAAAGACCTTCTTTGCCTCAATTTTCAATAGTAAGGCAGGTTGTCCTCAGGACAGCTGGCCTCCTGAGCTGTTAGTTGGGGTCAGGGAGCAGAACAGCCTCCCCTCTAATCCAGGAGAAGGCAGTTAGGGACTTCTTGAGCTTTTTGGATCCTCACAAGTCTATGGACCAGATGGGATCCAACATAGAGTGCTGAGAGAGCTAGCAGATGAGTTGGCCAAGCTGCTCTCTATCATTTATCAACAGTGCTGGCTCACTGAAGAGGTCCCTGAAGACTGGAAGCTGGCCAATGTGGTGCCAATCCACAGGAAGGGTCAGAAGGAGGACCCAGGGAATTACAGACCTGTCAGCCTGACCCCAGTGCCATGCAAGATAATGGAACAGTTCATCCTGAGTGCAATCACAGGGCACCTACAGGATGGCCAGGGAATCAGACCCAGCCAGCACATATTTAGGAGGGGTAGGTCCTGCTTGACCGACTTGATCTCTTTTTATGACCAGGTGGCCCACCTGGTGGATGTGGGGAAGGCTGTGGATGTAGTCTACCTGGACTTCAGCAAGGCCTTTGACACTGTCTGCCATAGCAAACTCCTGGCCAAGCTGGCAGCCCATGGCTTGGACAGGGACACTCTGTGCTGGGTTAAGAAGTGGCTGGATGGCCAGGCCCAGAGAGTGGTGATGAATGGTGCCACATCCAGTTGGCTGCCAGTCACAAGTGGTGTGCCCCAGGGATCAGTGCTGGGCCCAGTCCTGTTGAGTATCTTTATTGATGATCTGGATAAGGGGATTGAGTACACCATTGTTAAGTTTGCAGGGGCCACCAAGTTATGAGTAGGTGTCAATCTGTTAGAGGGTAGGAGGGCTCTGCAGAGGGATCTGGACAGATGGGCACAGTCCAACACTGTGAGTTTTAACAAGTCCAAGTGCTGAGTTCTGCACTTCGGCCACAACAACCCCAGGCAGCACTACAGGCTGGGGACAGAGTGTCTGGAGAGCAGCCAGGCAGAGAGGGACCTGGGGGTGCTGGTTGACAGCCAGAAGTGTGTCCAAGTGGCCAAGAAGGCCAGTGGCATCCTGGCCTATATCAGGAGTAGTGTGACCAGCAGGACCAAGGAAGTCATTCTGACCCTGTACTTGGCACTAGTCAGGTCACATCTTGAGTACTGTGTCCAGTTCTGGGCCCCTTGATTTAAGAAAGATGTTGAGGTGCTTGAATGTGTCCTGAGAAGGGCATCAAGGCTGGTGAGGGGGCTGGAGCCTTACGATCAAGCCCTACAAGGAGTGGCTGAGGGAGCTGAGATTGTTCATACAGGGGAGACCTTATTGCTCTCTACAACTATCTGTAAGGAGGTTGTAGCCAGATAGGGGTTGGTCTTTTCATTCAGGCACCCAGTGACAGAACAAGAGGACACAGTCTCAAGCTGTGCCAGGGCAGGTTTAGGCTGGATATTTGGAGGAAGTTCTTCACAGAAAGAGTGATTGGCACTGGAGTGGACTGCCCGGGGAGGTGGTGGAGTCACTGTCTCTGAAGGTGTTTTAAGAGGAGGATGGATGATGCATTTAGTGCCATGGTTTAGTTAGTTAGAAGAGTTAGGTGATAGGTTGGACTCGATGATCCTAGAGGTCTTTTCCAACCTGGTTAATTCTGTGATCATCTCCAAGTAGGACCAGTGCTGATCCTTCCCAGGAGGTAGAGAAATGTCACACAGACCTTCAAAAGTTGCCTGAATGTGATCTTGGGCAACCTGCTGTAGATGAACTTGCTTAGCAGAGGGATTGGACTAGAGGTCCCTTCCAACCCCCTGTGGTGGGATTCTGTGATTAGAAAAAAACCCCAAGGAAACCCCTAAAATGAAGTTCATTTTCCAGTATTGTCATATCTGTTTTATAACGTAAGTTAGCAGAGCACATTTAGTGAGTCACATTGTCAGCAGCTGCAGATCTGCACTGTCTTTGGAAGTTATGCCCAGTTCACAGTGGTGAAGCTGACCTACTCATCTAACACACTTAGGTATATGGCTTTGGGTACTGTTAAGGGAAGCTTAAAAGTGAAGCCACTGAAATTCATCAATCCCATTAGGAGAACGAATATTTCAAAAAGCAGGATTTTACAACTGATGCTATGGGCCTTGCAAGCTTAGGCTAATTAGATTTCGTGCCTCACTTCTTGCACCTGAGCCATCGCCTAAGGGGCAGCAGAATTTCCTCCAGTGTTCATCAATCCACTCCTGGCTGGAGAATCTCTGGACAATTCACTTGGCGACTTTCCAGTATTTTGTTTTCCTGCTTTACTGATACACACTCTTAAAACCTTATAGGTAATTTATTTATTTTTATTTAATTTAGCTCAAGAAAATCAATTACATGATGTTCAAAAGTAATCAGGTCTATCTTGGATCTTAGAAAATGTTGTGTAATATTTAAATTTTTTAAAACAGACACAACTTTGGCAGAACAATTGCTTTTTGTGAAAAACATTAATCAGTGAAGGGTTTGTGCCAGCTTTGAGGAAAAACATACTTTTGGGTGCAGTATGGAGGAAGGGAAACAGCAGCTGGCAGTGCTGCAAGTGACATTGATAAAGTCTTGGAACTGAATCTCATGATCTGGACAGTATCGACTTTGTGCAGCTCGGTCTTTCATTTTTATATCCAGCATCTTGAAAACAGAGTCAGATTTTCCTCGAGTACGCATAGACATGCAAAATGCAGGTTCTAAAGTGAGAGCAAGTCTATTCTATATGTCTAGTGACACTCAGTATCACTTCCATGGAGTCTCTCTCAGTTCAAACAGTTGTGTCCTTCTGTCCTTTTTTGATCTGAACATTAAATACTTACATATCTCTGGAAACAGAAACAAAAGGGCCAGTGATTCAGTGACATAAGTCACTTTACTCAAATTTTTTCGCTATGCTCCCATGAAGGTAGAGTAGAACAAGCAATCTAAGATTTCTTTCTTTCGCATGTTGTGTATAGACAACTTCCTGTCATTTATCTTTGATTTCTCCACAAAGAAATACAAAGGAAGTAAAGTTTGAGGCAAGTGCTCCTCAACTCCCCCAGAAGAGGAAATGCTATTGGGGAGACCGAATGGTAAGTTTTAGAACCTCCTGCTCTTTTACATTGATTTAGGCTGGGAGATCTTACATTATGAAGCAACCACACTAGTCTGAATCACCCATGGGGAGACATTTGTCAGTCAGCCTTCTTGGAGGTCTAGTATGTTAGGAAGCCCACGTAAGAACAGACATGAGGATGGAATTAGGAAAGTTAAAGTCAGCCTTATGCTCTTGGTAGTACATTGTTTTTATCAAGTAAAGTAGTCAACAATCCTCTTTGCTAAAGGATGGAGCTGTGGGATGGTGTGTTGGTTATAAAAACTGGGACTGAACAATGTAGCTCTAGGAAACGGTGGATGTCTTGGAAACAGTACCACATCTCTTTCAGATAATTCCCCTTTTAGTTACCCTCTCTTAATTTATCTATGTCTTTGGGATGCAGAGACTGGAACTTCCTGTGCCACATAAGACGAGGGCAAATTAAGGATTTATATAGCAGCAAAATGGTGCTGTATTTTTCCAAAGCAGAATATTTTGCTCTTTATTTTTCTTTATATTCCACTTAGAAGTCAGTCCTAAAAAAGCAGCTGTTCCCAGCTTTTATTGCTTCTGATTTGGACGTAAGAAGCAAAAATACATCCATACTCTGAATTAGGTAGCACTTGTGCCTTGTGTAGTGTAGGCCCTTCAGTAATTGGCAGGAGATGAAATAGCAGCTGCATTGTTGCTGTGCTTGAAATGAGTGGTTCTTTGTGATTCCTCATTTTCCTGCAGGACAGTCCATCCGATGAGGTATCTGGAAGACGATAGATGCTTTTTGGTAAAAGTATACATGTGATGTCTGTTTATGACTGCTTCATGATGTTGAAGTAACATCCAGTACTCTTAGTGTAAAGAACTGGACTCTAGATAGCTAAAGCTGTAAGTCATCTCTGCACAGTATGTTCTGATGGACCAATTACCTCTCTGATCTAGGCATAAGTAGAAAGGAGCTTAGTACCAGCATTTCCTGAGAAATCTCTCTGAATTATAACAGGCATTTAATTAAAAGATTTATTCCGTCTCATTGCCAGTGAAGCTCTGTATAGGCCACCTGAATAAGACAAAACCTATTAAGATCAGCACCACTCACAAAAGCATTGGTTGGGGAATTGCTCTAGCAACACTGCTTTGTAAAAAGAAAGAAATCCCATTTCTTCTCATCAGTGCAGGACCTGTTGTTCAGCAGCTTCTGAAAACTGACTGCATAACATTCATCACACTATCACAGATGTGTGACATGTTATTTTTCCTTTACCATTACTACAGGAAAAAAAAAAAACAAGGAAAACTTTTCTAAATTGAACCAAGTAGGACTTATCTCAATCCAGTTCTTCTCCTGCCCATATTTAGACCTTCGTTCTAACTCCACATTCTAATACTGGTTTCCACAAGGTGACTGCCCCATGAAGACATGAGGGACTGTCTCTGTATCAGTTCCAGGACACTCTGCATTGAGCAGAGATCAATGCATATCTCTGGTAAATGAAATCATGCTTCACATCCTAATTTTTCATAACAATTTGGAAGCTCAATCTCTGCTTCTCTTCCAAAGATACTTGCTCCATATAATGACAGTAATCATGGCTAAATCTTTCAGGGTTTGAGCTACATTTTCACTCTGTTTACACAGACTCCAGTAAGGAGTAAGATTCCACAATGACAGACCAGAGTGGAAGATATGTGTTAAGTTACCGATTGTGTTTCTGATTTCTCACTACTTCTATCTATAAGTTTCTATTACACTATCTTATTTTGAGGAGACTATTTCTGAGGTGGAAGTACAGGTGGGTTCATATTTTAACCTGAGTATTTGCCCACCTTTTGATACTGCATAAGGGCCACACATGAGTGCTAATTACAATGAAGACAATTTATCTCCTGAAAATGTGATTTGGAAAATGAATGGATTTATCCAGGTTTCAGCACCAAATTTCTCAACTCTGATTTCCAATATTATTTGAAACTGTTAAATTAGTGATTTCAGTTCCCTTCTTCCTTGTACAAACTCTTATGACAGAATGGACACTTCAAATATCTCCAAGTAAGATGTATGAAGAATCACATGTTAGGGGTTGGAAGGGTTCTGGGAAGATCGTATATTCTAACCCCCCTGCAGAAGAGGATTAGCTATACCAGATCACAGAGGAACACATCCAGGCAGATCTTGAATGTTTCCAGAGAGGGAGACTCATCAACCCCCTTGGGCAGGCTGTTCCAGTGTTCCACCATCCTCACAGTGAAAAAATGTTTCCTCGTGTTTCCATGGGACTTTCTATGCCTCATCTTCCACCGCTTGTCCTGTCATTTGGCATCACCAGGAAGAGCCTGGCTCCATTCTCCTGGCACCCATTATTGATGTCATCCCTTACTCTCCCCTTTTCCAAGCTAAAGAGACCCAGCTCCCTCAGTATCTCCTCATAAGGACACTGCACAAGGATGCTACTTTTATTTGGCACAGAAACCTTTTCTTGGAGTAGCTGAGCACTTACCAAACCTTACCTTGTTTAGATACGTTTTTAGAGCATGCTTTACAAACTGGAGAACTGAAACATAACAAGTTAAACCACAGCCAGAAATACACTGAGACTAGAAAGCAGGTAATATTTAAATTGCATAAACAACTTTCAGAACCCAGGACTCTTAACCTGCCCATATGCTAATTTTTGTAAGACAGTTTCTTTTACTCCATTAGACTCCATCAATGACAGCTTTTTCAGCAACGTTTTTAAGTGATGCGAATTCACTCCAGTCCAGTAGAATTAAGGACAAGAAGTGAGCTTCTCGGGGCCTAATAGTGAGTGAGGTGACTTCATGGTTTGTGTGCCTTTAGAAAATCTGGGTCTGTTCTAAAGAGGTCTTTTAGGATATACTGTGAAAAGACCTTATGCTATTTTCTTTCAATTTTCTACACCTTGAATATTGGGTTCAGTTTTGGGTCCTTCACCACAAGACTAACATCCAAGTGCTGTAGTGGATCCAAAGAAGGATAATGAAGCTGGTTAAGGGTTTAGAGCAAATATTCATCATGAGATGCTGACTGAGTATTTGTTGCTTTTTGTGATTTATAGCTTAAACCTTGCTTTTTAGATAGGTTGATTTTTGTATCTCTCTTAATGAAGTGTGCAATGTATCTTTCTATATGTGCACAGCTGGTGGGTGGATTTAGATCATAGAACAAGACTTAGCATGCTTCCTTCCTCTTGCCATAAGTACACAACTTTCACTGAGGAAGTGTATCCTTAATGCCAGTGGTGTGTGCAAGGGAAGAGGAGAGCTCTAAAAAGGGGCAATTTGATTTTGTAGAGATAAAATCACAGAATATACATTTTAAATCATTGTTATGTGTTCTCAGTTCCATGTGAAATCCCAACAGCTAATTGCTTGGCTCCTTTACTGTATCAATTTATTGTAATTAGGATCTTCAGGTGTTGTAGTTATAAAGGGTTTACAAGGTTTTGCCATATCTGTGTCTATAAATATGAGTGGGTATTTAAAGCTTCTATTATGTGAATTCAAAAAGTAAACCTGTTTGAAAAATATATTACAACTTTGTACACATTTTGTCTTCTGCCTTCAGGGGTTACTACTGAACAAGTAAAACAATCTTTCTTACTCTACAGCATGGCAGGTGCCTCTGTTAAAAATTCTGTATGATTTTGTGAGTGAGTTAGAAACCATGAATGTCTTTATCATCTTCCTAGGAGAGAGAGAGATAACTAAGCTGACAAGAGTTTTGGCTGGAGTATTATGCCTTCTTCCTCATCCAGTTATCACTTCTCTTCAGACCATGTTGCCGAGCTCAGTCCCACTGTTGATTTCAACAAACTACTGTCACAGGTCACTGAACAGCAAGGCAGGAGAGAACATTCCTTCCACTCCTTGTTTCTATTTATGTTTCCCTGTCATTCCTCTAAGCCAGAGAATGCTCCCAGCTGCACTGCATTGATGGTATAGCTGGTGCTACATAGAAAGTCTACTTGTTTTACTTTTTTGCTATATATGGAAATGGGATAATGAACATATTTTAATGTCTTTACTGTCCTCTAGCACTTACACAAAACACTGAAGCAGTCCCTTCATCTGACTTAGTCACCAGATAGACTCAAATTCTGGACTGTTTTATGGTGGAAATTCAACTCTTCTCATGTATTTTGAATTGTGTTACTTGAAGGATGATGGAGCTGGGGTTGTTCAGTCTAGAGAAGAGAAGAATCCAGAGGGATCTGTGCTGGTTTGAACTAATTGGAGGATTTGAATGAGAAATTAGACTATAGGCTGAGAGGAAAGCTCTGATGATGCTACTTCACTCAGAGCTCTACTGAGAAAGAAAAAAAATTGTTTTAAGAGTTGTAACCCAAATATAGATAAGTAATATGGTCAGACTGCTTCAGACCTCTCTGGGGCTGTGACTGATCTTGCTTGGCTCCTTTCTCCCTGCCTTTTGTAGCTGATTCTGAATAATTTCAGTAACTGCTTTTTCTACTGCTAACCTCTCCGGCTGATCTACCTTTGCCTATCTGATGCATTATCAGATAGTGAGATAAGATTGGGGAAGGGGGGAAAGGTGGTAGGGGTGGTTGGTTACACCTCTTAGCGATTTTGATCTCTGGGAGGGGTGTGGTTCTGTATTACCTTTTTACTGTATATATCTGTAAGTATCTGTTATACATTGTAAATATCTGCTTGCATATTGTGCATAGCTGTAAATATAAAGCTTCATTCCTTATCTTCTAGCCAACTGAGTCCCAGCCTGGGCTATTTCCAAGTGTGGGGAGGGGAGCTAATTGCTAAACCACCACAGGACCTTATAGCCACCAGCAAGGCTGGAGAGTGATTGTTCAAAAGGGCACCTAGGAACAGGACAAGGAGGAATGGTTTTAAACCGAGGGAAAGTAGGTTTAGACTGAATCTTAGGAAGAAGTTCCTCAGTATGAGGGTGGTGAGACTCTGGAATAGGTTGCCCAGGGAGGCTGTGGATGCCACCTCCCTGGAGGTGTTCAAGGCTGCGTTCAATGAGGCCTTGAGTAGCTGGTCTAGTTAAGAGGTACCCCTGCCCGTAGCAGGGAGGTTGGAGTAGATGATCTCTGAGGTCCCTGCCATTCTGTGATTCTTATACTTCACTTTTCAGTCTTCATTCACATTTTCTGAGTCAGAGTTCAGGTTAACACATGAAAATCTAAGTGGAGTATGTTAAGAAATGGTAGGAACCAGCTGTTTTGCTTTTTGGTAAAGAAGATTCACCACTGAGATTTGTCATTAGTAAGTGTTTCAAGTCTCCCTATTTAGTTGCAGCTCTCAGACTGTGCTTCTTGCTATGATGTCTAAGCCCTGTCATTCTGTGGCAAATAGTTTATAGGAAATTATTATGAAGTCCTAGAAAGAGAAATATTATCATCTTTTTAAAAAGTCAAAAACCAAACTCAAAAGTCAAAAAACAAACTCAAAACTAGCCAGTGCTGGAGATGATGTAGTGTAAAAACGTCATGTTTCATTCATTTGCTGTAAAATTTCAGAACTGTTCAGTTAAAGATATTACTGTGTGAGTTGATGTATCTTTGTTTTGAAAAAAATTCTGTAATTTGTTACTTTTTGCAGCAGTTTTGAGAGCCATGTAGTATTTATATAGAATGTTATGAAAGTTATGAGAGCTAACAGTTTTCCACAGGGACTATATGAATGGTTAATCCTGGGGATTAACATTAAATTATGTCTCTGGAGGTTAGATAATAAAACATTTCTATCTGGGAAGAATCATCAGTATAAGAAAGAGACATGACCAGTAACAGAACACATCACCCAGTGCTAAGCCTGTCTCTTGGTTCTATGGTGCACTTGACCTGAGAGCGCTTTAGGCCACTGTGTGGCACATTCCTCCTACTTGCCTTTCACCTGGTGGTCAGCTGGAGTAAACATGCTTTAACTGCCATTTAAAATGGCATTTCACAGGAAAATTATCTCTGGGAAAGACCTGAAAATGACAGTCCTAATGATGCCTATGTCTTATAGCAAGTAGCTCCTACAAGGAAAATACTGTGTTATAGACTAACAAGCTAGTGCCAGCACAGGTTCCCCAGAATGGGCCCAAATATCTAAACCAATGGCATTCACAAAGTGTTGGAACCTTAAAGTGCTTGCTCAAAGGAAAGTTGTTTGAAGATCTGTGTTAACAGATAGGAGATTGTGTGTAGAAGGTGTGTTTATTCACGATCTATTGATATATTGGGCATTCATTATTTAGGAAAGAACAAAAAAATAATACATTAAAAGTATTTTCCTGAAGTTCAGACACGGGCATACATCCCACAGGGCATTGTTATTTATTTTAAATTTTAGAAGAGTTTTGTTCTTGTTTGATAACTAGAATAGCTGAAAAAATGCAGGTGTAGGTTCTCAGGCTAAAGAAGAGATTCAACGATTTGCCAAGATCCACTGCCTTTTGTTGTATTGTACCACTAATAACTAAGTTTTGGGGACCATATTTATTCAGGGTTTATTTGTTTAATCCTCTTGTTTTCAGGAAGGTTTATGTACTGTTAAAATTTACCTTGTACATCTTTTTGTCAGCATCTTGTGAAGGAGTTAAACGAGAACGCCTTGCCCTCTGCTGGTGGAGAGAAATGAGGCTGGGCTCAGACCTTGCAAGAGCTGTTAGGAATATGAAAAACAATCTGCAGTATTAAAATACTAAAAAAATCAGCTGCAGACATCATCACAAAGCTACATGACAAGGGTCAGGGGAGCAACAGAATTAATGAGCTTTGCAAATGTTCTGAATACAACTGATTACTTTATACAAATAATTAAAATAGTTTAAAATTGTCCAAGAGAAGTGTTTCAGTACTCCTAGTAATTTTGTTAAAGTGTTCTCTGTTACAAAGCAAAAGGAGAGGCCTTTAACCTATTCCAGAAATTACACAAGTATGCTACAGCACTGTTGTAATCAGGCTTCAGACTGGGAAAAGGGAAGCCAAATTCTAGCCAAGAGATTTATAGAATCTTACTTTGAAAAGCCTTACTCTGTGAGATTAATGTGTTAATTTAGAATAACGTTAATTTAGTTAGTCAAGCTCAGAGCTCAGCTGCTTTACACTAGAGTGTGTCTTGTTTGGTATTTTTAAATACCTCTTCACATAACAAGCATTAGAGAAGCTCTGGGATTACTGACATGCTGTTTTGCTACTGATGATGTCTTTGACTTCCACAGCACACATAATTCCCTTTTGCTTGTTCCAAAATGTTTTCAGGCTTAAACAAGTCAGAGAACTGAGTTGCAGAGTTGCTGGCAAGCTGTCTGCTCCTCGACCCTTTGGAAAGGCCATGCCAGCACAGAGACAGGAGCTGTGTCTAGAGAGCTCTTTACACACTGAGGAGGTGGTTTCTTTCATGCACAGCTGAGCACTAGCTGGTGTGTAAAGGAAAGGGCGCAGATGGGACATTGCTGATGCATGAAGTGGTTGCAGGGGACCACATATGTGGTCACATCAGTAATTTCCATTCACAAACCTGGCAGCTTGTTTGCTGTGTGCATTTTTCCACTGACACAGGATGCCCAATGAGATGGTATATGTCCCACCTCTGGAAGCATTCAAAGCCAGGTTGAGTGGAGCTCTGACCAACCCAGTTGAAGGTGCCCCTGCTGACCACAATGGGATTGGAGTAGAATTTTAAAGGTGTTTTCCAACTCAAACCATTCTGTGATTCTTTACAAGAGGAGTACAGGCTGTTAGTTCAACACAAGTTCCTTCTTTCCAGCACCAGATCGTGCCAAGCCAGCCCTCTCCAAAGAGTAAGCCGCAAAAAAATAATTTGCCATCTGCACAGATAAAACGGCAAACTTGGAAAAAAGCTGGCCAGGCAAATCTTAGAGGAGATTTGCTTTGACATCGTCAGGGTTTCACAGGAGGCGTTGTGCTTTCCAGCCGTCTGATGTGCTATGGAGGGCATTAGCCACAGGGAGGCAGTGCAGCCAGTCATTAGTTGAGGAAATCTCTCAAGATGCCAAGTGTTTCTGGACTTGGCGCATCCTAAAAATGAAAAAGGTTGCTCTTGTTCCTATTAACGGCGTATTTTGGTTGCACATTTAAGAAAGATGCAGAAAAAGGCTAGAAGCAGCTGCACAGATGCCCACTGAAACAGTGAGAGTTGGGGTGGAGTTGCTTCATTTTTAACAAACATAACCGAGTGGTAGCTGGTGGGCTGCTGCTGACACAATATGGAACAAGGTGATATACACTGTGGTTTTTCTTGGGAGCAACCCTATTTAGTAATTTTCATGCCATGACCTTTAAAAGGGATTTAAAATTTACATGCAAGGATAAACAATTACAAAGGATGCTGGGGGCTGGAGGGAAAATCTCCCCATGTACTGTTTTCAGTTTTGATTGAAGCTCAGTAGGATTGAAGCAAACAGCAAGGTTCCTCCTCACACATCATACAAACAATTACTTTTAGAAGTTACAGTTTACTATAGCTTCCTGTTAGCTAAATCATTTATAGTCATTGCATTTCCAATTTTAAATTGAACACAGGCCAAGATCTGCAGCACATTCCTCTCATGACACTAAATCAGATGCCAGCTTTTTCCAAACAGCTTCTCTTAGTCTGTTCTGAAATGACAGCCCCACTCGCCGTTTCTGAGGATAGTGCTGTTCCATATTGCAACAAGGGTTTTTGCTTGCAACCAAATAAGAATTGAACAGAATCCACAGTTGTCTTCAGTTCCCTTTAATTTGATTGTTGGTTTGAGAACATACAAATATTTGGCTGAGAAAAGTTGCTCTTGATAATCAGTGCTGGTGGTTGTGACAAGTCCTTTTGCCTATACTAATGCCATTCAAAGTAATTGCTCACCTTTTTTTCCCAGGCTTGAAACACAACAGGCTTAACTTGTGGCACTTGGAAGAGCTGAGATTTTTATCTTGCTACCCAGTTAATGTTATACTTCTAATTTAACTCCCACTGAGTAACGGAAGGAAAATAATGAACTGTTCCCATGCAAGAATCCAATGCAGCTTCAAGTAATGGGGTAGGGTGTGTTGCACAACTGGCAAGGCTGTTTTGTTGTACCACAGGACTAAAGAAATTGCTCAGTTAAGATTTTCTTGTATATTCCATAGTGTTTACTGTTTTTCTAACCTGTTAACTTTTCTCAGGCCAAAAGCATATAGGACATGTTACATAAAGATTGATGTTACACATTAGCACTGTCCTTTAAGTGTGGGATTGTTAAGGGAGTTCTCCACAACATATAGATCCAAATTATAGTACAGTCATTTAAGTGTTTGAACCTGCAGCCTCAGTTCTTTTCAATCTGGTGAGAAGTTTCATGGCAGAGGTCCAAGATGAGTGACTTAGGTGCTAGGACTGGTTTTAAATCAAAGTTAATTCTGCTTTTTCTGAATCCTCTTTCCTAAGCTGGCAACTGACCTTCATTCATATACTTTAGCTACCTTGAAAGAAGCATGAATCTTCCTAACCACATTAGAAAAGACATCAATAAAACACAAATTAACAAAGAACAAATAAAACCTCTACTGCTTCTGACTTACTGTCTTTGAAGATCGCTATTTACCCCAGTAAAAAAAATCCACCTGTCAGAAACTGCAAAACTTTCTTATAAAGACTGACAAGTAGATTTTTCAATATATCTTTACAGTAAATAGTAATTTTAAAGCATTTTGATGCTGTGTCATTTAAATCTAGAAATGCTTCTTCACAGCCACTTATGCTTACAGCATTGAATAACATTTATTTTACAGTGAAATCACAGTGTTTTCCTCACCTGTCCTTATCTGAGGTCTGTGAATTTCATATCTAGAGATTTGCCAACTCCTAAAATAAAAGATTTTTTTTTTCAGTTTCATATTTCTCGTAAACTTCCTACATGTGTTTTCCATACTCCTTGCTTAGCTTGGCATTCCTATGGAAGAAGCTGTTCATGTTTTTCCCTATCAGTAGCAGGGAAGCAGGAGTCAATGTGAGACATCCACCTTTGTTCATTACTAGAAATATGTCGTCTTCATAGGGCCCTTACTCTCTCAAAGAAAGACATGGTAAACAAGGAAAGGAACTTCACCTTTTCTGCTTCATTTTCCATTCCCCTACTCTCAGAGCAGTTCTGCTTTAGAAAAGCAATTTGCTCAAATTCAGAGTTCCTGTTTTCTGCTCTGTTGGCCCTCTGAGGGGCCATGACATAACGCAACTGTCATTTATGCTCGTTTCCTGCTTATGGTACTAGGACCTTTCAGGTTCAATATTCACATTTGCCTGAAGTCATTACTGCATCTGCTAAGTAGTGAATAATGAGGTTGCCGATAGAGCAGCACTTTATTTGTTTCGTGAGGAAAACCTGTACTGACACTTAGCTGGGAGTCTATTTTGAATTTTTCTGACTATTGATCTACATTTTGAAGTGCACCTCAGACCTTCTGTCTCTTGACCTGATCATAATTTTCAGTCCTTCATTTACCATAAATTAAAGGATCATTTCCAGTAAATCCAAGCATACCCCTGGAATGTTGCCCAATTTGCTGTAAAGTACTGTAGCTGCTGTTTTCAGAAAGTAATTTAGTCTTAGATGCTTAAAACAGAGGCTTGAGGCCAAATACTGGCTTCATTTACACTGTGGTAAGTCTAATTCTACTTGTGAAGCTCTTCTCTCTTGTTACTTTCTCCTTCTTTGAGGTTTGAAGAATATTTAGCAGGAGTAGTAACGGTTTCCCATGAAAACATCACCAGGAAATGGTCAGCAAGTGGCAAGAAATACTGTCACCTACCTAACTCCATTTTTAGACCCTTTCCTCATCTTCATTTGATTCTTATTTCCAAGAGAGAAACTCTGCTTGGAGAATGCAAGGAAAAGAGAGAGCTGCTCAGGAGAGATCCTTAGCTGCATTTGCAAGTATGGGGTAAATGACATTGAGTGCGAAGGGTGCCAGTGCAGAGGGCACTGAGAAGTCAATGCACACATTAGAATTCAAAGCACTCCTGTGTGTTTTCTGTCCCCCTCGAGACTAGGCCACAGATGGCTTGCAAGATGCACCTCTGTGTTTTGAATATGAATGTAGAGCTGCCAGCTGATGCTTTGTTTCCTGCTGCGGGTTGCAGAGTATGGCTGGTGGAGATCAGACAATCTTCAAACATCAAATTGTCTGATATGGCTCCACCACATGCTTGTTCTTTAAATATATCCTCAGAAGCTCTGAGGTGAAAACATCACAAGTATTCCTTGGGCTAAGTCATTGCAGTTAGTGAGCATGGGTGAGGGAGACCAACTTCTAGAGTTTTGTTTTCCTTGTCACAAACACCATTTTAATTACATCTCCTGTAGCCAAGTAACACCTAGAATACTGTGTTTAAACAAACATGCCAACTTGAGATTTAAAACTAATGCTTGTAGGCGTTTGGGCTTGTTTTCTGGCTTTTAAGTTGAGAATTTGCTCTGATAATATTTGGAAGCTTTGCTTGAAAGCCATGAAAGCTTGAAAACTTTAGAAATTCATCACCTAGCTCTAGAATCTGGAGGGCCTTGTGTTGTGGTAGACCTGAAGGGTTAAAATAGGCCTATACTTGTGCTGGCTTGCCCAGACGTGTTTTTCTGCTCTCCTTCCTTCTGTTTCAGGGAGAGGCAACCATGGGAAAAAGACAAAAGACCTGGAGCCGTGGAGTCTGAGCACTTTGGCTTACCCAACTTGTTTTTCTCCTGTTTACATCCCGTGGCAAACAAGGTGCACGCTCTTGCCTTGTACTAAGTTTGTGCTAGGCCTATGTGTCTCCCTCTGGGCACAGCATACCTGTGGCCCAAATATGGCAAAGCTTGGTTTACTGCCACACCGATTGGACAATCTATGTCCAAATGCCTTAATATATATAACAATATAAGCTATAATCCAGCCTGGAACTGCTTCAAGTTTACCAGGAGCACCTCTAATTGCTTTCATGTGACAGTTGCTTACAAGAGCCAGCATGTCATACCTGCATCTCCAAAGATGAGCAAGCCTTGGAGGCACACAGATTGTCGAAAGCCAGGACCAGATCAGAAACGTCTGCTCCTTCCCCCAGCAGCCCATGGAGCCTGGGGTGAATCAGAAGTCTCAGTATCAGCCAGTGGCCAGACCAGCCAGAAAACCAACAGACAGAACTCCCTGCAAGTGTTTTGAGTTCTATCTCAATTTATTACTAGCCTTGCAATTTGCAAAAATAATATTTCTGAGTAAATACGTTAAGCTTTGCATTTACCTAGTTTCTGCCCTAAGGATAGGGGCCCTGAGTCCATCTATTGGCCAAGCAGCAATTAACCACAAGAAAGCCTTCTCTTCCAGTTTCATTAATTTCAATTAAATTAAATAATTTTTGCATATTGATAGTTAATACTAGATCTAGAAAAGATTTATGTAATGCGTTCCATGACCGTTACAATCAAACTAGTTTATTATGAAAATTAGTGGCCAGGGGTGGAAAAGTTTGAATATAAAAATTAATGAACATATAAATTTTGAAAATCACCTCACATTAATTAATCAGAACCCCTTCCATTGCACCCTGTAACCAAGAGATCAGCTGCTCAAATTCACATCACTGCCCGTGGACGTAATAGTCGTTATCTTTAGAAAAACACAGCTTTCAGAGTCAGACAAAGACATTTAGTCTCCTGCATAACAGGAAGAATAAACTGGTTTGAAAGAGAAAGAAATAGAGTGGCAAGAATAAAAGAAAAGAAAACAAGGTATTCACATATGACATAGCAGTAGGCTAAGAGAAAGAACTTGCTTTAGGAAGGGAGTTACGCAGAAGGGGGAAGAAATACCCAGAGAGGCAGAAGAACTTTTATTTTTCCCATCCATCGTAGGAACCAATCCAGTCAAAAATCAACCCTGTCTGCTGTAGTTCTGGCACCAACACAAGGGTGCCTTAATTCTACCTCTGTTGCATCTCATTACAACTTGGAGTAGGAAGAAAACTAGTTGGTGGCAATCCCTGCATGTATACAGACAAAACAGGATGCCAGGTTAGCAGGTTTATGAGTTGTAAAGCATTTTGAACCACACTGGAAAAAAAACCCTATTGTTCTCATTCCACAGAGGATAAAATGTGCCACAAAAAGCCTTGGATCTCCTCTGTGTGCCTTGGACCTGTGCTGAACAGTGTTAATCTGCACTGGAAGCTTGATTGTGCTTGGTCACTTCCCAGATGCTAATGTTGGTCTGAAAACCCCAGAGTGCCTCACAGAGAATCCTAGGTACTGACTCACTACTTGTTAGGGGGGTCAGTTGTAAAATGTAAAAAAGAAAATAAATATTATATTCTCTGAGTTTAGGTCAAGCTTTAAGTGGAAATTTTGAGATTTTGGAAAAATTGAGGCTGGAGTTGCATAAGGGGAGGCTTTGCCAAGGGAGTACAAAGAGAGCAACTGAAGTTCAGCATTTGCTTTTATCAGACAAAGTGACTGAGACAGGCATTTGGAAATCTCATACCCATAAGCTAGTCCTGTTTATGCTTTGTTTGTTAGAAATTACGAGTAATTTTGAGATCTGCTGGCTTCAGTGCAGCACTGTGTGTGAATCCATGTGCTGATACCTGTCTTTTCGATCTCAGTTTTCTAAAGCCCAGTTTTCTGTTCTGTAGAATCACTGCCTTAATGCTTTCTTTGCTACCTTTTTTCCCAGCAGTCCCCCTGCATGGATGCACAATGACAGATGAAGAGCAATGACAAGGTAGGAGTAAGTTCTAATTAGTCTGTTACAGTATTGTGGTGTGGAATCCAAGAGGTTTAAGATGCTGCTGCTACAGCCTAAGCTTGCTGTAGACAGCAAAGTTTAAACTAAATTAGGCAGGCTGTCTGAAAGGACTGAGCCCCAGAAACACATTGTGTCCTTCTTTGTTGCTTTTCTGGAAGAAGTAAAATCAAGGCAATTTTTGATACAAGAATAAATAGCTGCATCTGGCAATTAGGAGAATTAGAGGAATGGTGAAGAGTCTGAAAGAAATCCTGTTTGATGGCCATATTCTTTATTGCTTTCATTATGTGGCTGTTATGGAGATGGAGGCACAGTTATGGTTAGCACTTGTTTACCAACTCAGATCCAGCTGGGAAAAATGCAATCAGTGCTCCCATGAACAGGAGGTAAAGTCTCAAGGTTTGATATACATCTCATTTGAAAAGCACTGAAGCTCTAGAATTCCACCTCTCGGAGGTATTTCCTGCTTTTCAGATGAATGACACTGAGTTCTGACGTGCTTTTGAAGGCCTCCTGCAGGAAAGATGACATTTCAAACCTATATGTTACCTGAGCATTGATTACATCTTGTCTGCTATTGGTATATATGATCCAAAATTGCTTCCTTGTGAAGTAGGCACTCATCATGCATTTTAACCTCTTCTGAGAAAATTATGCAGGCCTCTGAGTTGCCTACATGAGTTATCTTTTATTCATTAGAAGCCTAAATGTTATTGAAATGTGTTCTTAATTATTCCCTGCTGAAAACAGTAGTGTTCTTGAACAAGTATTTTGCATTCGTTATATCCTGCTGCTAGCACAGCTAATAATGTATATAATAATAAAATAAGAAACTATCAGAGCAGAATAAGAGAACTTATTAATACGATCCAATTTAAGAAAATTGTTACTTCTGGCTTTCACAGCTTATGAACAACATTGTCTGGATACTTCAAGCATGCAGAATCTTTTTACCATAGAAATAACAACATTGCTGAAATGTTGCTAGTTGGCCTCTGAGAATCATAGAATCATAGAATGGTTTAGTTTGGAAGAGACCTCAAAGATCATCCAGTTCCAACCCCCTGCCACAGGCAGGGACATCTCCCACTAGATCAGGTTGCTCAAGACCTCATCCAGCCTGGCCTTGAACACATCCAGGGAGGGAGCAGACACAACCTCCCTGGGCAACCTGTTCCAGTGCCTCACCACCCTCACTGTGAAGAATTTCTTCCTAACATCCCATTCAAATCTCCCCTCAAAAAAAGAAAAATGAGGACAGTCTGTTTAGCAGGGCCCATTGTCACAGGACAGGTGTGATGGATTTAAACCAAAAGTGAGGAGGGAAATCTCATACACTGAGGGTAGTGAGACACTGGTGCAGGTTTTCCAGAGAGGTGGTAGAAACATTTCTGGAAGCATTCCAGGTTAGGTTGGATGAGGCTATGAGCAACCTGCTCTAGCTGCAGATGTACCTGCTCACTGAAGGAAGGTTGGACTAAATTACCTTTAGTGGTTCCGTCACCTGCTGTCCCAGCATCCACACCTTCTAAAATTACTTACTGTAGTAGTACTTTACTTAGTGGAATTGATGTTGCCAAAAGCTGTCAAAAGCTCTCTCAGGACATATTTCTGGAATTAATGGCCATCAATTCAAACTGAAAATCACAACCCCTAAAAATAGTATTTTTTCTTCAGTGTTTCTCTTGTGTTTCACCTTTTTCCATTACTCTCCCTCTGTGCACACACATATAATTATCATTTGCTTCCTCTCTATGGGAAACCAAAAGTTTTTCAAGAATTCAAAAGCTGGTTCTGAAAAACTGTACAATATTCAGAGGCACTCTATGATAGGAAATCTAGAAGTATCAAAAGAGTCAGTGAAAATTACAGCCTTTTGTTGAGCTGTGTTTCTTGTGCAGCTGCATCATACCCCTTTGACTCACCACACAGAGCGCGGGTGATTTGCCAGCATGTCCAGATCTTTTTCCTTAGTCATTTCCAGCTGGCTGCAGTTCCTTAAATACATGGCATTGCATGCTGTGCAGTTAAATATCATCCAGTTTCTATGCTGTCATCCCCAAGATCTTTCATTTAATTCTGTAGGTTATTTCAGGCCTCTCTGATGTTGAAAACATGGCCCATATTAGACATTGACAAATACTACCTCCCACTTCCTTTTAATGGCAATGGCAAAATGAAATACTAAAGAGGTAGTCCCAATTTCAGACCTTGAAAAGACCAGCAAGGAACCAATTCTCAGCCTTTTCTTTTTGGCACAAATTATCAGTTCTTTGGTTTAATCAGGTCCTTTGCTGCTTTGTACTTACTGCACTAAATGTTTTCCTCAGACTAAAAAACTTAGTGCTATTTAAACACAGCAGGGCCAAACTACCTGGAATTTCTTATCACTGAAGGTAGTAGATGATCTGAAGGATGTGCTGCTGGTAATCTGATGCAGCATAGCATCTTAGTGTCTGTTCATTACTTGGTATGTATCTTAGTCTTAAAACCTGTAGATCATAGACCAACAGGCTCATGATTGTTTAGATTGCTTTTCTTCCTGTTATCTTCCAGCCATGTGCAGGTTACCTGTCAGCAACTCCCTGCGGCATTCCTTTCTATGCCTAGGATTTATAGCATCATAGAATAATTTGAGTTGGATGGGAAGTTCAGAGATCATCTAGTCCAATTCCCTGCTCAAAGTAGGTCTATTGATACTGGCTTGTGTCAGCAAGTGTCCAGCTGAGTCTCAGTCTCCTCCAAGGAGGGAAAGAGATTTCACAATCTCCTGGCCAGCGGTCACCATCATTTGGCCACTTTCATGGTAGAAATGTTAATAGATTCATAGAATTGTTTAGCTTGGAAGAGACCTTAAAGGTCATCCATACTGCCAGCTGCTCTGGCATGGGAAGGGTCAGTTTCCAGTAGACCAGGTCAAAGCCTCATCCAAACCAGTCTTGAACATCTTCAGGGAAAAGGTATCCATGGCCTGCCTTGACAGCCTGTTCCAGTGTCTCACTAACCTCACTGTAAAGAATTTCTTTCTAATATCCTGACTAAATCTACTCTTCTCAAGCTTAAAGACATCCCCTCTCGTTCTATCACTACAAGCTCTTGTAAAAAGTCCCTTCCTGGCTTTCTTGTAGGCCTCCTTCAGATACTGTCTCTCTTGTACTATGGAAACCAGAACTGGATGCAGTACTCCAGTGGAGGTCTCAGCAGAGTAGAGGAGGTTACCCCACTGGGAGTACTGCATCCAATTATGGAGCCCCCACTGTAAGTGAGGCATCAAACTGCTGGAGCAGGTCCAGAGGAGGGTTGTGAGAGATGATCAGAGGGTTTGTGTGGCAGAGCAGGGCACTGCCCCACCTGAGGTTTGAATGAGGTGTGAACTGTGGCAGGGCACACCCAGTCCACTGCCCCACCAGAGGTGTGAATGGGGCAGGAAACGGTCTTCCT
This sequence comes from Psilopogon haemacephalus, assembly GCA_013396835.1. Taxonomy (NCBI): domain Eukaryota; kingdom Metazoa; phylum Chordata; class Aves; order Piciformes; family Megalaimidae; genus Psilopogon; species Psilopogon haemacephalus. The sequence continues at coordinate 281,862 of VWZI01008933.1, read as the reverse complement.
CCCTCCCCACCTCTGAGGCTTAGTACAATAGGTGTGAAGTGCCTTCTCCCACCCTCCATGGGCTTGAACAGGGAGGCAACAGATCACCTCAGTATATATATGGCAGCTGGACAGATTGCAGCAGGACTTGCTTGGACTTGCAAGGACTTGCTTAGACCTTCACTGGGACCTGCACGGTCCTGCACTGGGACCTGAACACGGACCTGGAGACACAAACCTCACACGGACTTTGAGACAGTCTCCCACCTGTAAGCAGGGCAAGTTTCATGTCCAAACCTTTCCATTTTTCTGATTTTTCCTGAATTACAAGAAAAGGCATCATTGTGAAGACTTTTCCCCACCGAATTAGAACCCAAACTTAAACTAATCTACACACAGATTATGGGTGGGGCTTTTGGAAATTATAAAAGCTACATAATTTATAATTTCAGCCTCTTCAATAGCCCACAATCAATACAGTTTGAGCACCTGCCTTTTAGGGCACAGGCTGAGGGAGTTGGGATTGTTCAGCTTGGAGAAAAGAAAGCTCTGGAGAGACCTTTTAGCAGCATTCCAGCACCTCAAGGAGGCCTACAATAAGCTGCAAAGGGACTTTTACATTTTATGTTCTATTTAGTATACTTTTTAGATTTTACAGTCTATTTATATCCAATCACTTTTGCTATGTTCCAACTTGTGTGTTGCCTATCATTCTATTGCAGTGCACCTCCAAGAAGAAATCTGGCTCTATTTTGTCTATACCCTCCAATCAGATAGCTGGAGGCAGCAGCAAGGGGTCCCTGCAAGAGTTTTCTTTTCTAGGCTGAAGAGGCTCACTTATTCCTCTCCTCTTACACCACATAGATACAAGGAAGAAATATTTTATAATGAGGGTGGTGAAACACTGGCACATTGCTCAGAGAGGTGGTAGAGGCCCCATCCCTGCAAACATCCCAGGTCAGCTTGGGTAGGGCTCTGAGTAACCTCATGTAGTTGAAGATGTCCCTGTATGCTGCAGGGAGTTTGGATGAGATGACCTTTAAAGGTCTCTTCCAACCCAAACCAGATTAAGATTCTATGATTCTGTGATCATGTTCTCTAGCTCCTTAACCATCTCGGTGAGCACCTACTGGACTCACCCCAGTATGCCAATGTCTTTCCAGTATTGGAGAGCCCAATACTGGGCATAAAATCCCAGAGAGGTCTCGAAAGTGCCACGTAGAGGGAATGACCATTTGATCTACTGGCTACACTACTTCAATGCAAGATGAAGCTAGCCAGCTTTGATTCAAGGGCATGCTGCTGATTCATGTGAACTTGACCTTCAGACATTTTTCATCAGCTGCTTCCCAGACAGCTGGCCTGAGCCTGTGGGTTGCAAGAGGTCATTCCATCCTGGATGAATTTACTTTTGTCTGTCCTCACAAAGTTCCTGTCAGCCCATTTCTATAGCCTGTTCACAAGAAGCCCTACCAGCCAGAGTGTGACAGCTCCTTCCAGTTCAGTGTTCTCTGCAAACTTGCTGAGAATGCACTCTGTCCTATCATCCAAATCATTAATGAAGACATTAGACACTGCTGATTCCAACTCTGATCCCTGAGGGACACCAGTACTTGCTGACTGCCAGGTAGACTTTGCATAAATAGGTGTTATTGAAGCCCTGAATATGCTTTGAGCAATTTAAGTTCTGATTCCACTGCAAATGTGTAAACTGGCAGTTACCAGGGAGGGCTTAATCGATCCTGCCTTTTCCTCTGTGAACTTTATTATAGACATTATTGAAAGCTGAGGCAATATTCATGTGTTTTATTCACATAATATTCAAAGCACTCTGTTTTTTTGGTAAATCAAATCTAGGGTGGTATTGCATGCACAGGGGCTGTTTGTACTGGGTTATTTCTCTCTGCACATGCTCTCAGAGTGTAATAAAACATATTACAGTGGTCACAGCATGATTGCTGTATCCATGATAGGTTTAATTTAGCTAGAGTAGTTAGAGTGCAGCAGAGATTTGGTGGCATGCTCTCCAGCACACAAGAGCAGCCATGTTAGAGCTTGCACTTGTCAGAGCTGGCTGCCACATCTTCATGGTGAGCATTAGCAGAGACAGCAAGGTAAGTGCCAGTGTAATGATTTCCCTGTTTTGCTGTATAGACACACTTTGGCTGCTTCTGTCTGTTGGCATTAAACTGTTCAGCTGCAGCCAGCCTACACATGCCTGATGTTAAGAAGTGTTATCTTGTATTTTGAAACTTTGGGGAAGTAGGACGCAGCCGTTCTTCTATTTTTCCCAGAAGTGAAACAGCAAACAGAGTGGCTGCTAAGACCTGACAGCTGCTCATCAGGTTACCAATTTCTTTTAATATTTTAAATGGATAAAGACTGATAGTACAAGACAGTTAAATCAATAAGCAGAAAACAAACAAAATCAGCTTATGGATGCAATGGAAAAGATCTTTGGCATAGTTGTGGTTTTGATCTGTTTGCATACATTGTGAGCAGAACTCCTGTCATATACCTCACTTCTTCCCATCACAGAACAGTCCATTTTATTTCCTCAGGTATTAATCAGCTCTTACGATTTATCTCTCAACATGCCAGCAGCCAGTAATTCTGAGAGAGGTTTGTTTATCTTGTTCAGACTTCTAAGGAGATCACCAGTGGACAAGACAGATAAAGCCTTCAAAAAGTACTGATTAGCAGCAGTTTCCCAGTCCAACTCAGTCTGAGCACAAATCTCCAGGAACACCTTTGAGGTTGTACAGTTGAAGTTGGAAATACAAAATACAGGTTAAAACTGAAGAATTTAAGACTGAAGAGCTCTTTCCAATAATGATATCTCATTCCACATATAATTTTTTTCCCCCAAACAAAATATGTACAATTAAAACCATTTTAACAGAACCCATCTGGAGATTATGGAAAAGGCCATCAAAATAAAATAGAGCAATGGACTAAAACCAAAACTGTCTTTGTAATTGGTAATACTAAATTGTTTAATGAAGAAAACAATAGATAAAAAACAAGAAGCAAAGCTGAAATCAGAGAATATTGTGTCCATTCTGGACACTTAGGGAGCCTTTGGAAGTTATTCATGTATTCATGGCCAGAATAACTGGCTGATGATGAAGTATTTGTTTGGTAGAGTAACAAGAATCACTAGCGTTTTGGGGTTTTTTTGTTTTGTTTTGTGAGCATGTTTTAATATCATCATCGTTGAATATGGCACATGTGTTCTGTCAGTAGTTTTGACAAAAGAAAACATTTACAGAGTTGAAACATGTTTGTGATCAGTTGTCTTTGAAAATCTTCACCAGATGGGGAAAAATGGAAGTAAGCTGTTGAGAGATGTTTATTATGTATGGGAAAAATTCTTTTCTTATAATACTCTTTAACTTCAAGAGGCATCAAACTAATTCATATTTGATATTAAGTAATATAGATTATCTGTGTTACCCTGCAGAATTGGATCTTCATCTATTCATAAATTATCTGAAGATACAATTCTGCAGGATAATATAGGTATGGAGAGTTTGCTGTAGGGTTAATGAAATAATTTCTTGGCTATAGCTGTAAGCTCTTTCAGAAGAAAGACATAAAGAGAATCCAAATATATTAGAGGTAAGGCTGTAGTATGCTAAATGCAGGCTTTTATTACACTGCCTTTTTGGAGAGAAAAATCTGTAAAACAGCTGTTTCAGAGACACTACCTGGGATCACATAAGATAGAACAACAACCTTGTGGGCAAATCTGTCTGACCTCATCATTTTCAGATTTTTAGAGCAGACAGACAATGAAGTTGTCTCTTCCTCTTCAGGCAAGAATTTCCTCAATACGCAACTATTATTTCAGGTCGTTGGAGTCTGAAGTTTCATCTGTGTTCTATCAGGGTGTTCATTAATGAATGCCTTTGTGCCTGTTTTGTTGATTTTGAGGGTGAAAGCAGCATAGAATCGCATGTGACATGAGGGCTGCAACTCTGACAGAAGCTGTTCCTGTAATAACAATGATATGGTGAGGAAAGGCAGAAGCATTGACATCCACTTGTTATATTTGATGGATGCAGGTCTGATCCTTCTTCAATCNGGTGGGAGTTGCTGGCTTCCACTAAATTGTGTGACTTTAAACCCACTTTGCCAGACTGCTATTCTAATATTTGTGTGCTGCTGCCAAATGACACATAGCAAAGTCTTTCAGGGGATGAGATTAAACACACCATGAGTCTCCATCTCTAATGAGAGCTCCATGGGAACACCACTGGGATCCCTGCTACTTTGCCGCAGTCAGAGTTGTCTGAGCCTATGTGCCATCCCTTTGTGAATTAGGGAGACAGCAGTATCACAGACACAATGCAGTGTATTCTGCTTTCAGGCTTTAGGGCATTCATAGCAAAGAATAGCAATGTTTCCCTCTTGTCCTCAAAGACACTTGTTTACCCACCTTCTTTTTTTTTAGAACTGAAATGTTTACCTTTAAAACCAGAGAGGAAACCTGTCATTTTTTATTTATCAGCAGTAGGAAAGCCACACAAAATCACAGTCTCTTTTAATAAGCTTATTTGCTTAAGCACACAGAGTGTTAAATGAGCTTTCTTATCCCTGTGTGGTTCAATACCCCACCCATCTATTGGCTGAGAACAAAACAGACCTAACATAATAATGCCTCCTGTGACAAGGGCTGTGATTAATTAGATCTTAAAGAGATCGTATTATGAGACACAGTATCACAAGGTTCTGAATTCTGTCTAATCCTGTACTGACTGGACTACAAACGGCACATTTGTTGTAAGAGTAATTAACTGTGTACATGAGAGAGGGAGGAATGTGTGTCCAAGTGTTGTAGTGCTAAATTTTTAAGGAAAAAGTTATCTTTTATCCATTCTGATGCCTGCTTACCATTTTCATTAAGAAAGCTGAAGGCTACTCATGTAGTCAACAAGTTACTCAGTGTAAGAGGTTTAAGGCTTACTAAAAGTCTTCATCTAAGTATTTTCCTCTCCGCAGGGGATTTCTAATTTGCCAGAGTACAAAAATCCAAAAGAAAACATATTTTCAATGCCTTATAAATAGGGGCCTCTCAAAGTTACACAGTGCCCTGAGAGAAACACAGGTGTAGTCTGTTAAGAAGCATTTGCTCCTCCTGTGCAAGACATCAAAGAAATAAATACCTACAAACAGTACAATCTCACTTTACTCACAGGAGGTTTAACCCATAGGCCTAACTCAGGCTCAAGCAGTGGTTTTACTTTTTTAAATACAGGCAGACAGAAAAAAAGGACATTTAAGTTTCACAGCATGCCTTGCGTAATTCTGATTTTAGTTGCCCTGTATCCCAGTTGCACATGCTCTTCCCTAAAGGGCTGTAAAGCCTTAAAGGGATTTACCTGAGTTACCTGGCATAGCTGCCCTGTCTGCTTTTGATTGTTCCTTTGAGACACCTCAGCTCATCCTCACAATTCCTATCCAGCTTGGCTTTATTTCTTAGGCAGGGAGGTGATGTAAATCCAACACTAGCGTAGTTGAGAGTGGGATATGAGGCAGCTTGCTTTGTATCTGTACCAAATGAGAGGAATTTGATTTATTTTTAATTGTCTTTAAATATGTACCTAATATTAGCAGCAATTCGGTGGAACTCAAATAAGTGTTAGACGTAAGAATGCTTTCCTCCTTCAGAACTTCCACTTGACTGTGGGTAAGAGGCATTCATTGCTATCTGACTTTTAAAAAGGGCTAATTCTCCTCCTCTTAGTCATGCTGATGTAAACCTGAAATAACCCCACTGAGCTCAATAGGGAAATAGCACAGTCCTCTTTGTGTGTCTGAAATCAGTCTACAAAAATAAGCACAACTGATATAGGCTACTTTAAAAACTCTAGTCTACTAAGACTGCCAGTACATTCAGGGCATCACTTAAATGTTGTTTCAATTTCAAATTAAATTTTAAAAATCAGTTTTTGAGGGGAGACAAAACCAAAAAACAACCCACAACAAAAAACAAATCACATTTCAGTGGCTAATATTATTTTTCCAGCTTCCTGAATGGAATATCAAACTATTGGAAGTAAGAATGGGTAATGAAAGTCTCAAAATAGAAAACTCTTTTAACTTGAAGGCTGTCAAGAAAATAGCCCCCTGTTTCCCTGCAGCTGTGAAAGCAGTGAGAGTTTCCATTAATGACAGTCAGTGAGAGGGGCAAGTTGCTCCATTTTCTCCTCTGTTAGGCTAAAGCTTACAATGTATATAAATATTTGGTGCTGAGATACAGATCAGAGTGGAACCCCAGTTCTTCCATAGCAGAGGAGTTTCCAAACTAGGAGATGTTTGTAGACCTTTGAGTGAGTGACACAGAGAATATTTACCTCTGCTTTTTTGCCTGGCTGGCAAGGTCCATGGCATGTATTCATTACCATGCTATACATAAATAAGCAGTTTGATGAATCCTTCAGGCCTTGATCCTTCGGCAGGACCTATGATCCCTCAAGTATGATCCCTCGTTCATGTTTAAGGGATGCTGCAGCTTTTTCTGGATAGCAGTAGTAAAATGCTTCCTATCTCTGTTGTATCTGAAAATGAAGCTCTTAACACTGCTGCAGCTGGGTCACTTTTCGTTTGGGACTGTGAGATTAATCAGTTTCTTACAGACAGCTCCATTGATATGAATATGTTTGTTTTCAGGCACGTCCTTGAGCTAATATGCATTTGGGTCGTTGCTTGGTTGATTCTTTTCATTATGGGCAAAATGATGCTCACGCATACAATCTGTATTATTTAGCTATTCTCTGCAGTGACTATCATCAAATGGTCTCTTTTTAACATCACACAGTGCACAACTCATTTGTCTCTCTCACATTCCTGTCTCAATACCCTCCCATCTTTTCTTGATCTTGTCCTGCCCTTGAAACATGCTAGTTAGCTGTATGCAAAAACTAACATGACAAAGGAATCAGATTTTCTGAAAAAACAGCCTAAGCCCATGAGTTCTCAGTGACAATGACAAATGATTTATAGTGGCAGGCACTCCTCATGACTGCTGAATGCTGACGTGGGGTATTCATGCTAGATAGGGGCTACCTCTGGGGCCATCATTTGACCTCTTATTTGTTCTTTCAGTGTTAAAAATCTTGATATTTTTCACTTACTAAAAATAACTACATTTGCCCTTACAACATGCAATAGAGGGTAATCTCCAACCAAACTTTTTAGTCCCTATCATTTTACAGAGCACTTCAAAAGTTACAGTTCTTTCCATGCAATCATCAGACCCATTGAAGTAGATTTTGGTGCCATCCTATTGCATGTACTGGATCTTCAGCTGTGGGAAGGTGTCATTCTGATCTGCAATCACATTTCAACTTAGTATCCTGGCCCTTTGCCTCTTTTGTTTGTGTTTGCCACAGTTCACATGTATCTAACTGATAATGCTCAGAGCAGATTGTTGAGAGCCAGTAACGCTATTAAAAATACTGATTAATACACAACACAGTTCACTGAGAAAGGTGTCACTGGGTATAGCTATAAACAATAAATGTTGCTCACATGGGAGGGAAATAAGAGTTATGGTCCTGAGGGCACTAACAGGCTTTAATGGCCCTCAAGCTTGGGCACAGGAGACTATTTCAGCTCAGTCTGAGACCTTTGGTCCTAGACCTTCAGTTCTAGTGTGAACTGGGGCATTGTGGTGCTGGTCTCTGGTTCAGCTATAGCTCTGCTTTGTCATGAGCCATATTGTTCTGTGATAGAAGAGGAAACAGGCTCCAGTTGCACCTGGGGAGACTTAGATTGGATGTTAGGAAAAATTTCTTCACTGAAAGGGTTGTCAAACCCTAGAACAAATTGCCTAGGAAGTTCCTTTCCATGAAGGGATTTAAAAGACATGTTCTGAGTGACACAGTTTTGTGGAAAACCTGGCAGTGCTGGGTTAATGATTGGACTTGATGATCTTGATGATCTCTACCAACCAGTACAATTCTTTGATTCTATGGTCTGGACTTTGGCTTGACTTTAGGCATGCCTTGCCCCTGTAGAATTGCCAGTCAATCACTTGGCTTGGTTCTGACCTGTTTTACTTCCTGGCTTGACTTGGGACCTACTTCCTTACCATGAACTCACCTAGAGATCAGACCTCTTGCCTTCCTCACCTGCTCTGCTTCCCTTGAAACCGTATTTTCAAAGGACAGGAAGAGAGTCTTAAAAAAGGAGCATGGAGACAATTCTACAAAATAGTCCTAGAGTTCAGGGAAGTAAGAACACTCGTGACCTACAAGGCTGTAGTAAAGTATTACTAATTAATTACCAAAACTTGAATGTCAAAAAAAGTGTGTAAATGCCTTTCCATGTCACGATTCTCGGACCTTCTGATTCTTCTTTATCATGTAACAAAAATAAAGACCTCTCTAGGGCTTTGCTAGCCAGCATTAGACCTAACATACTTTTTCTGCTAGGAAACTGATGTTAGAAATTGGTGTGGGGATTCACATCTAGGATAGTGATTTATTTAATCATTTCTCAGCTGCCCTGGGCTTCCTAAGCAGTGCTGAACACTCTGGCCCATTTCCTCAGTATTTAAGTAAACTTACCACGATCTAGAAATTGGTTTCTAAAAGTCCATTCACCTGGCTGTGTACATGTTTATTTTTCACAGTTTCTGTTCTCTTTCGATTATATTGTCAAAACCTTGTTTCTAGGGATGAAGCTCTGGCTTTAATCCTTGAAACTTCAGCTGTGTAGTAGCTGAAAATTGTAAGTGGAAAAGCAAAGTATTCTGGTTTCTTAATTCCTAGTCCTTTCTTTGCCATTTTTTTTAAGTGGCTAAAGGGTCAGTTAAAAGAGGGAATTTTTTTCTCTCTAAAATGTACTAGGTGAAGATCTGTAAGATCAGGGGAAACTTAAATGACCTGAAAGGAATCAGGCACTGCTACTATTGCATTTTCCATATCTAGATCTTCTCAGAATTTGTGTCTTACCTGCTCATAATTGGGGTTCACTGTGATCTCATCCAGGCTGAACCAAATACTAACACAGCCTTTTTCTCCTCCTTGTCTGAAAGCAAGTTCTCCTAGAGTTGGAACTACTGGATTTGTTCATTTGACAAACTTTAATGTAGTGAGGAGGAAATGAATATTTGAAACACTCACCCTATGTGGGTGTGAAAACAGAGAAGCCCAGCTTAGCCATGCTGACTGCTTTTCCTCTGTCACCCTGAAGAAACACTACACAACTCATTCAATTTACATTCTACCCGCTTATTTACTCCTACAGCACTGGGGAAGTGCCATCTGTATGTTAATGCAGAAGAACTGAGCCCTAAAAATGAGGTATATCCCTGACATGAATATTAAAGACAGCTAGAAATAAATTATATTGATGTGTCTGGCTTTATATCTGCTTAGTATGTGACTATTCCAGCCTTGGAGCAATTGTATGTATTTATACTGGAAGTTCATCTGATACGGCAGCCTGTGCATGTAGGTGTGCAGAAGCAGCCTGCTGCTGATTCACAGTGTGTCAGTCACTTAATTTCAAGCAGCAAGGATTAAAAGTTTGGGAAGGTGGGCCTTGCAGTACTATTAATCAGTACTACTAATCTTTACATAAACTAGGACATGGCCTGTACATGTCTTGCATTCTCAGACAGTGGATTTGTTCATGGTAATGGGACACTTCAATCATTTGGCGTTCAAGTAGCAGTCACTTAATATTCTTATTTAAATGTTGTTTTTGCTACACTCTGCCATGTTATCTCTATCCTTGTATCTACTCTTTCCTGAACATCAGGAATATCAGGTTAGTGTGCCAAATAAGGCTGTACCAGCTGGCTTCAGTGCAAAGCAGTGTTACTGGCTACAGGCTAGGGAGACTGACGTGGCCTGTTCCCAAATAATTTTTTGCCTATCCTGTGACAAGATACAGTATCAATAATATTTGTATAACATCATGAGCTTCTGTTTATATCTCCACTATTCCAAGGTTTTTCCCATCTTCAGATTTTAGACAGCAGTGTGAGATATATCTGCTATATGGGTGCCCTTGATACTGGTTTTAATAGAAGGACTAAGGAGGAACAGCCATACCTTTTCATGTATGTCTGGGTCACTCATGAGCAGATGAGCAGACTGGGGTAATAAGGAAGCTGTCAATGATAATGTCACTCCTGAGGGCTTTTTTTCCAGGCAGGTTTCCCTAATTAGACTTTTAAAGTTGGCAACAGGGAAATATTATACTGTGGTTAAAATTCACTCAGCTTCATGGACAGCTTTTCAGTTCTGCCCACCAGAAGGGTCAGAAATCTTTCCCAGCAAGATACCTGGGCATTCCTCAGGCACCAGGAAGCATTCTGATGCTCTGAAGCAAAATTTCCTGGCATTTGACCATCTGGTCCCAACTCACCCAGCAACAGAAGGGCTAAAAGCTGTCTCTCAGCATAACTTTACTGCCTACCACTTCAGCAAGTTGAATCTGAATTTAACTAAAATCACAGCTTGCAGAAAGAATATTTATGATCTAGGAAACCCTCCTGTGAGCATATAAGGGCAACAATATATATACACACACATATACACATCTATATATATATGTATCTATTTCCACCCCCTGCTTCCTCCTATCTCCATGTAAGCAGCACAGCAATGCGGCCACCCTGGTTGCCTAGGAAGCCAATTGCTGCTCCTAAGGGATCTGTTTAAAATTCCAATCCAGATTCTAGTCAGGTTTGTGAGACCCTGGGAATGGAGCTCTTGAAGTGGTGGGTACTTTTCATTTTTCCCCCTCTCCTCAGCTCCTCTGGCCTGAGAAGGCAGCTGTGCTGCTTTGCTAGACAAAGCAGCTGGACTTGGTTACCCCTAAAACAAATTAAGTGCTGTAAGAATTGCTTGCCTTATTCCAGGGAGACAGAAAGAGCTGTTTGGGATCATAAATGACACTGGAGAGTAGTTGTGTATGTATGCAGTTATTTTAAGGGTTGTTTTCGAGGTGCTTTCTAAGCACCTGCTGCCTTTTGGGGCATTTGTGCTTTCATCTGAGTTGTTTGAAATGCAAATAAAATCAATGATACATATTCAGACAATCTCTGAGACCTGGGTTTCGGAGGACTGTGCTAAACATTTCACTGAGTTTCTTTTCAGAAGTTAATCCTAGTGGAAAATTACTAAACGGAGTTTTAAGTAGGTGAAAGAATATGCTAGCCAAATAGTGCATCTACTGGAGTGGCAAAGGTGGATGCTTTCTCCAAGTCTACATCCATCTCACAGCTGATGACAATTTGGAAGGGCCAAGTTGGATGACTTAAGAGCAAGGTTTCTAAATATTTAATTCTGGTTTAAGGCTGTTGTTCAAGAAGTTGTCCTGTCTCCGTATCCATGCCATTCATATTTAGGTAGGTGTTCAGAAAAAAACCTGGATATAAATCTGTGACTAGAACCACAGAATCACAGAATGGTAGGTGTTGGAAAGGGCCTCCAGAGATCATCCAGTCCAAGCCCCTTGCCAAAGCAGGGTCACCTAGGGCAGGCCACAGAGGAATGTGTGTCTCACTGGAGACCAGTGACAAGTGGCATCCCTCAGGGGTCAGTGCTGGGACCAGTGCTGTTGAACATCTTTGTCAGTGACATGGACAGAGGAATCGAGTGCAGCCTCAGCAAGTTTGTGAATGACACCAAGCTGTGTGGCACAGTCAACTTGCTAGAGGGCAGGCATCCGTCCAGAGGAACCTGGACAGGCTGCAGAGGTGGGCCCAGGCCAACCTCATGAAATTCAAAGGTCCTGCACCTGGGTTGGTGCAATCCCAAGCACAAATCCAGGCTGGGTGGCAAATGGCTGGAGAGCAGCCCTGAGGAAAAGGACCTGGGGGTCTGGGTGGATGAGAAGCTCAACATGAGCCAACAGTGTGCACATGTGGCCCAGACAGCAACTGTGTCCTGGGCTGCATTAAGAGAGGCATTACCAGCAGGGCAAGGGGAGGTGATTCTCCCCCTTTACACTGCTCTCGTCAGACCCCCACCTGGAGTAGTGTGTGCAGTTCTGGAGCCCTCAGCACAAGAAGGACATGGAACTGTTGGAGAGAGTCCAGAGGAGGGCCACAAAGATGCTCAGAGGGCTGGAGCACCTCTGCTATGAGGACAGGCTGAGAGAGTTGGGGCTTTTCAGCCTGGAGAAGAGAAGGCTTCAAGGAAACCTTATAGTAGCCTTCCAGTATCTGAAGGGGGCCTACAGGAAGGCTGGGGAGGGACTATTCACAAGGTCTTGTAATGACAGGACAAGGGGTAATGGGTTTAAAGTTGCAGAGGGGAGATTTAAATGGGATGTTAGGAAGAAGTTCTTTCCAGTGAGGGTGGCGAGACACTGGAACAGTGTGCTGGTTTTAGCTAACTGGAGAATTTGAGTGAGAAATTAGACTACTGGCTGAGAGAGGATAACACAGTATGTCACTTCACCAGACCTTTACTGAGAAAGAAAAAAAAAATTGTTTTTAAGTATTCTACCCAAAACATTAGATATCAGACAGTTTAGACTGCTCTGGCTGTGGCTGCTCCTCTTGCATGGTTTCCTTTGTCTCTGTCTTGGTGGCTAATTCTCAGTAATTCTACTGACTACTTTCCTGGTACTAATCCCCCTGGCTGATCTACCACAGCTTATCTTCAGCATCAACAGGTGGTGAGATAAGATTGGGGAAGGAGGTAATGGTGGTAGGGGTGGTTGGTTACCCCTCTTGAGGATTTTGGTCTCTGGGAGGGGAGTGGTGTTTCTGTATTACCTTTTCATTGTATAAATATGTAAATATCTGTTATATCTTGTAAATATTTTCTTGTATATTGTGCATTGCTGTAAATATAAAGCTTCATTTATCAACTTCCAGTGTTTCTGAGTCCTAGCCGGGGTTTATGTCAAAAGCGGGGCAGGGCAGGTAACTGCAAAACCACTACAAACAGGTTGCCCAGGGAGGTTGTGGCTGCTCCCTCCCTGGAGGTGTTCAAGGCCAGGCTGGATGAGGCCTTGAGCGTCCTGATCTAGTGGGAGGTGTCCCTGCTTATGGCAGGGGGTTGCAACTGGATGATCTTTGAGGTCTCTTCCAACCTAAACCATTCTATTCTATGAGGTCTCTTCCAACTTGTATTCTATGATTCTGTCCTATGACTGCAAAAGGCTTTTTGTGTTCCAATACTCATTAAAAGAGATCTTAGATGGCAACAAAAACTAGAGTATGAGTCACTTGTTTATGTTTTCAAATGAGTGTAGGATCTTATCTAAAATTGCTTTGAAGTGTGAATTATGAACAGGAGCGCTTTGATCAGAACTGGTGTGTCATAAGGCATTATGCCAAAAAAAAACACCAACAAACCAAAAAAGTCACTTAATCTTCCTTTCTAATGGCCCCAGTTTAAATTAGAGCTATGGTTTTCATACTGTGTCTTAGGCTAGCATGTCCACTCTGGAGAAATTTGGCTACAAAAATGACTGCTGAACCTCTGTGATGTGGAAAGAGGTGTTGGGGAGAAACCAGCAATACAAGTTCTGGGAATTTCCTTAGCATACTCGTAATGTCTATTTCTACTGCACACATTCCTCCATGAATGTGGTTCCACACAGACTTCCTCTTTCAAAACCTTCCATCCCAAATTTAGTTTGTGGTTTCTGCTGCTTGCAATAATTGCTCCATAAAGAAGTGACAACAAGCTCTTTTCTTCATAATATGACACTCTGTTTACACACTTGGTGAGCACAGTTGGAATGTGATATGCGACATTGCTATTTGGTGATGCCCATCTCATGAATTCTGAAAACTACCTTTGTAGGTGTCTGACTGTATTGTTGAATTACTTAATTAACTGGTCTCTGTTATTCTGACATACACTGCTGTCCTCTTGCCAGCATGTAGGGCCCTGCTGGGATAAAATGTGGCGCTTCTGGGGTGAGATGCCTGGATTTTAATCCCATGCTTGGTACACATCCAGCTGTGTGACACGGAATAGGAAGGAGGAGGAAGTAACAGGCCAAGCTTACTATTCAAGTTATATTTGTTCAGAGATCCTAACTTCTGTCAGGAAACCCTGCAACTAAATCAGATGATTTTATGATGCTATTCAGAAGAAAGGGGACTACTGGCAAGTGCAGTCAGAAAAGTCATCTTCTGCTGTGTCTGTTTAGTGCCACCTAGAAACCATGTAGAATTTGTGATTACTATTTGGAATTTAATCAACCAGTGAAAGAGAAAAAAAAAAAAAAAAAGAAATACGTGGTGATATTCCTAGTATGTACTTTAATTGCTGATTGCTTGATTACTGCTGAAACTCATGAGGCTGAGGGTGATGATATTATCAGGGAGTTAAGCCTGAGGGCAAGAAATGAAAACATAACATTTAACATGAACATGATATGCTGCAAAATAGCGTGTTTGAGAGGTAAATTGAGTGACTCCCTGCAGAGGCAACTTAAATCCTTAAAGCCATATATGTAGAAATGCGGATAAATAAGATAATATGCAGCCTAAGGAGAAAACAGAAGCTGCTGTAACACAACAGGAGAGTCACAGAAATTTGGGTGAGTGGCTGTGGCACCACATCCAGACCAATGGTTATGGCATTTTAAAAAGATTGCAGAAGGTCCAATGAGACTTGGAGTGAGGTAATTTAATGGCTAACAATATTGGCATCCCAGGATGTGAAGCCCATTATGGGAATATAAGCACAGAATCCCAGCATGATGCGAGGTGAGGAGACCTCTGGAGATCATCTAGTCTGATCTCACCACCTCCCTCCTAAATCAGGATTATCTGGAGCAGGTTGCCCAGGATTGTGTCCAGGCAGGTTTGGAATCTATGCAGAGGAGACTCCACAACTTCTCTGGTCAGCCTGGTCAAGTTCTCCAGTACCCTCACAGGAAAGTTTTACCTTATGTTTAGGTGAACTTGCTGTGTTCCAGTTTGTGCCTGTTTCCACTTGTTCTATGGCTAGGCACCACTGAAAAGAGCCTGGTCCCATTGGGTTGAAATACACACAAGCTATCAAGGTGCTCAAAGCTATAAAACCAGAGCTAAGTTTGTCAGGCATTGGGTAGATGCCACATGACACTTGGAATGACCTGGCAATATACACAAAGCAACTGAGAGGTGACAGCACATTTAAGGTATTTGGGAGCAAAAAATGGGTATAAATAACTGTTTTAAAAGGGGCTTCCATACAGAACTCTCAAGCCGTTTCTTTAAATACTTAAAAGCAGTAGGACTGAGACACAAAGCCTCTCAGTTTGTAATTAGCAAACTGCAACCAGCACTGGCTACAGACAGGGTACTGTCAGAAGCAACCATTTGCTAGACAGAGTAAGGAGGCCTTAAAGCATTCAGGCATTTAGCTGAGAAATACAGCCGAAGTCCAATAATGAAACCAAAAGAATAATTCAGTCCATTGAACCCCTACAAACATAGGTCCTGAAACTGAGTGCAGAAGTAACCCTGGAATTGTAATACCTTGTTCAGATACTACCTGATATAATACTCACATAGTTAAGATGTAAAATTGCTTACAAGTGCCAAGCTTCCCTGCAGAACAGTGACATGCCTCTCTCTTTCTGCTCACTGGTCCTTATGTACTGTACTCTATCACTGTCACAGCCTTTAGGAGCAGTAGCTGGGGTCTAGCTGCCATTTTTGGTAAAGTTTCTGGGCTTCCTTCCTTATTCTCATTTCATGCAGAAGTATCAGCTGTTGGATGAAGCAGAAAATGGAATTAATTTATACTGTAAAACATAACTGTTTGTGTACTACATGCACTAGAATTTGTCTGCAGAAAAGCTCACAAGAGAAGGGCATATAGAAGGATGTGTGACTAGAAATGAAGGAGGAGGCATGCAGCTGGAAACTGTTAGAGTATTTTTTCCCCTAAACAAACAAACAAACAAACAAACAACAACAAAAAAAGGCAGGACTAGGATCATGAACTTGGACAACTAAGTAAAGAGAAAATCAAAACTGTCCTCCCTAGGTGATGGGGCTGCATTTTGCTATGGCCTATCCTCTATAGTTCAGATGTCAGTTTACC
Source organism: Psilopogon haemacephalus (assembly GCA_013396835.1). Lineage (NCBI taxonomy): Eukaryota > Metazoa > Chordata > Aves > Piciformes > Megalaimidae > Psilopogon > Psilopogon haemacephalus. The sequence continues at coordinate 265,855 of VWZI01008933.1, read as the reverse complement.
TCTTGGGACTGAGGTCAGACAGAGGAACACAACAGTGTTTTTACCATGTATGATTGTGGATGGTCTCAGTAGCAGCTGGTGGATGTCAGCATGTGAGTTCTTAGTTTTAGTGTCCATACATGGGGCTGCAGTTTAGGGGTTAATGCAGCAAAATGTTCGTTGCTTAATGGCTAACTCATTCTCCTGTAAGGACATCCTCACAATATTCACTGGAAGAGATAGAAAGGAGTATTTGCACAGTGAGAAGCCCACTGGGCGTGTAATGGTATGTATAGGAGAAAGTAGATACAATTGACAAGAATATCAAGTGAGGTGATATGGTAGGACTGTGTATAACTCCAGGTCTCGTTCAGAGAGTCCTCCAAAGTTGCAGTTGCTCTGCCCTGCTATCTGGTAAATCATTGTTGCCATATTGAGATTTTTTTTTTTTTTTGTAATGTATGTATTTGGTTTTCTGGGCAGGGAAAGGCCAAACCTCTTTGTACTACCATTGGTATTACACAACCCTAACATGCCATGAGGTGATCTAGTGAATAGCAGTCCAAAGTCTCACTCTTCCACACGTAGGGTCCTATAATTTGTCTTCTGCTCTTCTGCCAACCATAATTTTTCAGATAGTTGGTACCACTTTTCTGAAAAACAGAAAGATCATGATGGTGGATTAGGTGTATTCTGGTGTGATTAGGTATCAGTGAAGAAAAGCAGGCTTTGTGTTTGATGTGTAGCTGTCAGCTGTCAGGCCAACTGCCCTGTTGCTGGGCAGTTGGGGCTGTTTAGCCTGGACAAGAGAAGACTAAGAGGGGACCTCATCAATGCTTATCAGTATCTCAAGGGCAGGGATAAGAGCATGGGGCCAGACTCTTTTCAAAGGTGTGCAGGGACAGGACAAGAGGCAACAAACTGGAACCCAGGAGGTTCCATCCAAACATGAGAAAAAACTTCCCTGTGAGGGTGCTGGAGCTCTGGAACAGGTTGTCCAGAGAGGTTTTAGAGTCTTGTCTGAAGAGATTCCAAACCCATCTGGACTTCATGATCCTGGGCAAGCTGCTCTGGGTGACCCTTTAGCAGGGTGGGTTGGACTAGATGATTTCCAGAGGTCATATCACTCTCCATCATGCTGAGATTCTGTGATGTCTGTTTTTTACAGAGCAGCAGCTGGTAAAGGCTCCTGTCTGATCTGCAGCTGGGCAACTACTTCCTACACTATTGTGCAGTCTCTCAGTTAAAACTAGATTAGTTCCTACTTCTTCTACCAAAAGGAAATAATATGGAGAACCTCAGCACATTTCTGGGTGAAATCATACCAACTGAGCCAATGCTGTAGTCCAGTTGGAAAAAACACACCCCATCTTTTTGCTGGCTATGTTGACTCTCTGGGTGTACAGTATCAAAGTGAGCAAACCTGGCTCCATGCTGCTATTTACCAGGCAGTGACCACTGGTCACTCTGACCTAAGAGGAGAGACAACATAGATAGGTAACTTTGCTGGCAAGCATGACAATTGCAATTGCATGACAATGTAATTGGAAGCTGGCAAAAGTACCCAGGGTTGCAAGTGGAGCCACAGAAGTATGTGAACCACCCATGCTCTTTGAGGTGACTAGACTGTAACACAAACCCCCTGCCAAAACCACAAACACTGGTTCCAAATTTTAGTGTCTGCTTTGATCACCTAGTATTTGCATAGGGTCTGCGTGGACATGTCAAAGGAGGTGTCTAAAGGGAATTAGGGCATTCTGCAACCTGCAGAATTAATTTCAGAACCTGTTTTAGGGATACATGAATATTTGGTGTATTTGAAAGATGATCAGTTTGTAGGATTAAACAAGTTGTCCTGCTGGTAGAGCAGGATGTGCCCCAATGAGGGGAACAGCTGGTAGCTGGGAGCCGCTTTGTTGGCAACAAATCTTGGCAAAGACCTCGCAAGTCATGAAATGGCCTCATTTGAGTCAGATAGATGAGGAAATAGGATGGTTTTATCTTTTATATTGAAATTTGTTAAATGCTTCATTGACAAGGGCTTGAAATTTGGATATGAGACATGACATCTTCCAGCTGTACTTCCTGGTAAACAGGACGATTTGTGAGCAGTCATCAGTAGTGACCATTTTTTATTTAGCTACAGTAGATGTTTGTGCTTCATCTCGGGGATACTAACATCCAGCTACTTAAACGCTGGAATCATAGAATGTTTTCAATTGCAAGGGACCTTTACAGATCTTCTAGTCCAACACCCTTGCAGTCAGCAACTAGAGTAGGTTGCTCAGAGCCCGGTCCAACCTGACCTGGAATATTTCCAGGGATGGGACATCTACGACCTCTCTGAGCAACCTGAGGCAGTGTTTCACTACATTCTGTAAAACATTTTCTGTCTTCTTTCTAGTCTAAATCTTACCTCTTATATTGAAAACCATCATCCCTTGCCACAACAGGTGTGCCGACCGCACCACTCAAGTGTCCTCTGCAAACTTGTTGAGGGTGCACTCGATCCCAGTACGTCACTGATGGCGAAAATGTTATCACTGCAGGACTGACAGCTGCAGGAAGTTATGAGCAAGGCTCTGACGGCAGGAGCTCGAACTCTAGGCCCGGCTACTGACCCGGAGCCTCTCGCTGTTCTCCTGCAACTGCGGTCACGCAAGAAGCCATTTGCAGAGGGCTGGAACGGCCCTCGGCGGGCGGCAGCGGGAACTCCACACCTGGCTGCGAGGGCCACCTTCGCTCCCGTCCCGTAGGCGGACAGCGACAGCACCAGCCGAACCGTGCCGGGGCAATCCCGCCCCGTCCTGCAGGGCGTCACGGCGAAGCGGCCCCCTTGTCCAGGACGGAGGCAGCGGCAGGGGGCGCTCGGGGGCGGCGCGGCGGGCGGGGGCGGTGCTGGCAGGAGCCAGCGCTGGGCGGGCTGCCGAGCCCCAGCCGTGGCGTGGCGGCGGGCAGCGGCTTCAACTCGGGCTGCAGTCTGGTTTCGGCACTGGAGGAGGCGCTGAGCGCGGCAGGGCAGGTACAGGGGGGCGAGGCGGGCGGGAACGAGTGTCCCCAGGTCGGGCAGGTGAGACGGTGCTCTGCCGGGGAGCGCTCGGGCTGCTGTCCCGCTGCGACCCGCCTGTGTCCGCGGTCTTATCCTCCCCCGCGGCTCTGGCGGGCGGACGCTGGCGACGCCTGAGGAGAAAACCGGGGTGCGGACCGGGCGTAAACGGCACGCCTGGCTCCGAGAGCCGGGGAGGGTCCGCTGTGGTCCCGCCTGTCCCGTGCACCGAGAAGTGCTGGGTCAGGAGCGAATGAAGCGGGCCGGCGGGAGGGGGGCTCGGCCGGCGGCGGGTTGCCTTCGCAGCCAGGCCGGCCGCCTCCGCTGAGCCGCGGCGGGGCTAACTTTGCCTCCGGGACCGTCGCCGCAGGCAGGCACCCGGGGCTAGCGCTCAGGGGCGTGATCTGGTGTGTGCGAGCGGTCCGGACGGCTCGGCGGGTTCAGACCGTGTGTGTACCCTTCCCCGCCAGGACAGAGCCTAGAGCCGGCTCCTCAGCCCCTCAGCGTCCCGGCGGTGGGCGACTTCGTGTCGACTAGCCTTGGCTGGCCGATCACACCGTGCTGTGGCGGAGCCGCTGCACTTCTCCGGTGGACTGACGCTTGGACTTCTATTGTTGGCTGATACAGTGTGGCTGGACTTTAGCAACTTATTTGAACCCTTCCTTTTTTTTTTTTTTATGCCTGTTGTCTTCTGTGTATCTTTCATTGTCTGTGCTTAAATATTTTTAGGGCCTTGAATAGAATTCTTAGTGTATTTCTGAAGAATAATCCTGAACCTATTGAGAAACATGGACTTTTCATCAGAAGTGTGTTCTGAGCAAGAGACCCTCCTGGCCTTCTTGCAGAATGTTTGCACATAAATAAATGGAAAAATCAGTGAAAGTCTGTTTTGAAACGCTTGGAAGTAAGAGGTTAAACGATTTGTTTGTAAATACCGCAGCTTGAATTTGTGGACAGATAGTTCACATAAAGGCCGGGACAATGGAAATGACGGGATGGGAACAGTGTGTGATGACCTTATAAGCCTTTTATTTTGTCTGGCATTATAGTATGAGATGAGCATCTAATTCAGATCTTAGACATTCTCTTTTACAAATACAGTTTCATGCGGATGAAAACACTACAGAATAAGTGGCTCCATCCTTGACTAACTGCAAAAGCTGTCACGTATAATAAGTTATTGTGTCGGTATTACAATAGTAATGAGATATTAAACCAACACATTTTGGCAGTAAGTAGCTGTAATACTTATGCCCTGTTTTGACGTCTGTAGAAGGAGGATTAGCTCAGACAGAATTTGTAGTGGGTGTGAGTGGGATGAAAAGCAAAAGCTGCTTAATTTTAATCTTCTCAACAAGGTAACTAAAAGTAGTGCACTTGGTTAAAACACATATGCTCCTCTCTCTAATGGCTTTTCATTATAGTCTCTTAAATATTTCCTGTAGTAGTGCTGAAAAACTAATTTTTATAAGGTTCAGTACACACTAAATGAGCTCCCTGTTCTGCAAAGAAAGGAAGTGTGGAGGAATAGGAGTGTGGTGTGAGGGTCTGACAACAACAGGGCTATAAACCCACAGTGGTGTAACTAAACCTGCATATCAGTGTACGTGAACAAAGGTAGACCTCTGGTTAGGCTTGAGGCACTTAGTTGTGTTGTTTCAGTTTCCTCGTTGTGAAGTTGCTTTTTTCTATCAGCCTTAATTTGTTTTATGGGGTTGTGGGGTGTTTTTCTTTCTTTTTTTGTGTGGGTTTTTTGGGTTGTGTTTTTTTTTTTTGTTTAAAAAGTGGGCGTTTTGGAATAAGCGTATGCAAAAAGCAGAGCTTCAGGGTGTGCAAGCCTGCTGTCCCCCATGACGTTTGCTTCCTCCCGTGGTTTTACAACGGGGTGTATATCTTTAGATACTTATCTTCCCTTCTCAGCTGAAAGAAACCTCAAGCGTCCTGGGAGGTTTCTTATGTAGGTCTTTGTTCATTTTCCTAATCTCATAGGAGGCCTTTGAAACTAGACTTCGGTTGAATTAAAAAAAAATAATTGAGGTGTATATCTTCATTGTTATTGCCCAAAAGATAAATGATGAGTTCATGTGGTACTTAGTGTGGCTTTTATCTGGATTAATGGTCAGTTGTAGTTGCATAGGCCACATGGTGAAGACCTGTCTCCGAGCCTTTTATTCTTTTTTAAGTAATAATTAAAAAAAAGACAATTAATATGCAAAAAAAATCATGAGATATGTTTTGTTCACAAACGTACATCAAATGAGTGTAGGAATTAAATGTTAATCCACCTACTGACATATGTTTTAAGATTCAGATGTGATTAGATTTATGGTGGATGCTACAGAGGAGGTGATGGAACCTTAATTGTTCACTAGGATGGACCCTCAAGTCTGTCTCTACCAAAATGATGAAGGTGATCTCTCAAGGGATATTGGAAGCACACGTGTACCATGCAGTGATTGTGTTAAGCGTTAAAGGAATCATTTGGTGAAGGAAGTGTGAGAGAGTTAAAGAAGATGGAGTTTGTTATGGGTAACATAGGAAGGTTTGGGGAGTTAACTGGTAGATGCAGAAGACTGTTACTGGTAAGATGCCTGGAAGACAGCATGACAACTCAGCTGCTAGGCAGCAGTGTTAGGGGTGAGAAAGATTTGTTTAATAAGAACCCTATGGTCCATTTGTTGGACAAAGAGTATGGTTTGGGTCCAGACTATTCCAGCATTATGTTGCGTTTGGGAAGTGTTTGAACACAGCTGCAAATCTGGACTCACTGAGGGATGGAGGCAGTAAATGAGCTCTGCACTGGCGCACATTTAGAAGGTTGTATTTAAAAGTATTCTAACTTGGGTGGTAAACAACATATAAAAATGAAGATTTTAATTTTATACCAAGAAAGGAAGAAATTCCCAGTGCTTGGGAGGAGATTTTAAATGTAGATTTCATGCTCACTTGGGATACAGTGATGTGGTAATTCTACTAGAATTATACTAAGATATTGCAGTACTGATTAAAAAAAGATTCTGTTTTAAAGTACTTTTTTTTTTTTTTCCTTTAAAATGCTTCCATAAAGAATGCAGGCAAATATATGGTATAAATTACACAGAAATAGAGATTGCAACAGTTGATCATAAAGCTACATACAGGATGATGATTACTTCAGTCTTACATAGCAACTTTCCAGAGAGATACTATAAATGTTGTATTATTATGTATGAGGTATAGGCGTTCTACTGTAAAGGTTGTAGAAAGGTGGGGCTTAGAATGTTCTCCCAAGTAACAAGTGACAGGATGAGAGGAAATGGCCTCAAGTTGCATCAATTGAGGTTTAGGTTGGACATTAGGAAAAAAAATTCCTCACTGAAAGGGTTGTCAAGCCCTGGAACAGACTCTTCAGGGAAGCAGTTGAATCATCATTCCCGAAGGATTTAAAATACATATAGATATGATGCTGATGGACATATTTAGCAGCAGACTTGATGGTGTTCTGTTAATGGTTGAACTCAATGGTCTTGAAGGTCTTTTCCAGCCTAAATGGTTCTATGATTCACAGAATCACAGAATGTTAGGGGTTGGAAGAGACCTCCAGGGATCATCTAGTCCAACTCCCCAGCCAAAGTAGAATCACCTAGGGCAGGCCACACAGGAATGCATCCAGGTGGATTTTGAAAGTCTCCAGAGAAGAAGAATCCATAACGTCTCTGAGCAGCCTGGTCCAATGCTCTGTCACTGTAAAGAAGTTTCTCCTCATGTTGAGGTGCAGTGTCCTGTGTTCCAGATTGTATCTCATGTTCCTTGTTTTATTGCTGGGCACCATTAAAAAGAGGCTAGCAATTTCATCTTGACACTCACCTCTCAGGTATTATAGACATCAATAAAATCCCCCCTTCATCTTTGTTTTCTCAAGACTAAACAGTCTTTCTTCATAGGAGAGATGTTAAAGTCCCTCAGTCATCTTTGTAGGCTCTCCTTGGTAGTCTACAGACCATGAGTGCTTCATGTTCTGTTAAAAGGAGGCTGCGCTTTGGGGAAATCCAAATACAACATTAAGCAAAGTTTTGCAAGCTATTTAGGACAGAAAGTTTTAAGTATTTTATTGTCTACAAATTGAAGAGGAGGATATACAGGTCTTACATCTGTGCAAGAGCACATGGTCTGCAACCATGAGCTCTGACATTGGGTTTAGGTTAGAATGAAAATTAACCTTCTGGTTTGTTTGAAAGTATTAGGCAGTGTCTGATTACAGCTGGCCAAGACTTTTTTGCTCAGTGAAGAAATAAAGAGTGGGAAGGTGTGCTGTGAGAATCAGTGTTTATGATTCTTTTCAAAAAATCAGATAATGTCTCTTTTACTGTGTTCGTATAATCCCTGAATCATCAGTGTAATGGCTCATCCTAAGCAACAAAAAAGAGCAGTTTTTTCACTGTGTGAGGTGATAATAGGAGCATTTGCCAGGAGGGTAGCGAAGGTGATTCTGCAGTAAGTGGTTCTGAGGACTGGCAAAGGATTCAGAGCAAGATTGACAGGCTATTTTGTATTGATTAAAGTGGTAAACTGGGCATTGAAAAGCTAGATAGCTGGCAGATTTCTGAACTGATTTTGGAAGCTGAAATAATTTGGCTTATTTGTGCCACAGGGCCAAGGCGTTTTCCAGAAATGCTGTTTGGTAATACTAGTCAGTGGCTGTTTTCCAGATGTTTCATCTAGACTTTCTACAGCCACCTGAAACTTTTTGGTGTATCAAGAATTAAGTTGTTTTCCCCAAGAAGGCTGTCACGAAATTTATGGCGTCTCTTGTGAAAATGAAAAAAAATACCACCATAACTTTGTCTCGGTGTTTGCTGTGATAAATTCTACAATTACTTATGTAGTGGAAGGCACAGTGCGATGTGTTCCTGATGCTAATGGTCTCTGGTGATAAAAAGGGAGATTCTATGAATTCACTCTGTCATTAATGATTATTTTAAAAGGACAAAGCAATGCTGATGCTACAACTTGCAATTTGCCATGTTTTTCATGTTGTGTTCGTCTTGCTCACATCTATGGATGTCCTAAAGCAGGGTCATCAAGGGCAGGTTGTTCAGGATCACAATGTCCAGGTGGGTTTGGAATCTGTACAGAGGGGACACCACAAACTCTCTTGGCAGTCTGGTCCAGGACTCCAGTATCCTCGCTGGAAAGAAGTTTTTTCTCATGTTCAGATGGAACTTCCTGTGTGTCAGCTGTACCTGTTGTCGCTTGCCCTGTCACTGGGTCATCACTGAGAAGAGTCTAGCCCGGTTGTCTTGCTTCCTGCCCTTTAGATATTGATAGCTCTTGACAAGATCCCATCTCAGTCTTCTCCAGGCTAAACAGTCTCAGGTCCCTCAGCCTTTTCTCATCAGAGATTTTCTCCAATTGCCCTTTGTTATCTTTATAGCCCACTGGACTCTCTTCAGCACTTCCCTGTCTCTCATGAACTGGGGAGCCCAGAACTGGATACAGTTTTGGCCTCACGAGGGCGGAGATAGAGGGGGAGAAGACCATTCTTCAATCTGCTGGTCACACTCTTAATGCACCCCAGGATACCATTTGCCTTCTTGGCTGCAAGGGCACATTGCTGGCTTATGGTGAAGTTGTTGTACATCAGGACTATGTGGATAGGGAAAAAGAGATGTCATAGCAGGGCTGTAGTCAGAAGAAAAAGTATTTTGGGTGTGAAATGCTAGCAGATCTAAAATGCTAATGATTACTGGCAGAGTTCTGGGTAGATCCTTATTGTGAGAATCAGCTGAAGAGGGGATACAAGATAGGATGGTAAGTAGGCTAAGGAGCTTGGAGTAATCAAGTCAGAGAGCTCTTACAACTTAAGTAGAATCTTCCCAAATCCATTCTGTAGGAATACTGCAAACAAATCAACCTGTGTGAATTAACTGCGAGTCGTGGGTGTGTGACTTTTCATCATTAGAGTAGATGCGTGTGCAGGCAGGTTATAAACTAATCCAGTATAAGATCATCTGGAATTAAAAGCATCAGGAGAGATTTGGGATCTTGGGTCTCATTCTCTAATCCACCTAACTTGAGTGGCTGGGCAGACATACAGAGGAAATGCTGCCCTTCATACTTACATCATCTCAAAGGTTGGACAGGATAAATTAGATGTGGTGTGAGACAATAAACGTTTTCCTACATTTTTGATTTTTCTTCAGTGACCTGTTTATGCAACTTGACTTCACTGGTTGATCAGAACAATCTTTGAGCATATCCCTGCAATGTTTGCTTTCCAGGTTAGTGCCAGAAGAAAGTATTTGCAGCTGGGTACAACACCTGACACTGGAGCAGAGTGAGACATGTTCATGCTGAGGAGGTATGGCCAAAGGCTTTAGTAGGAAATGGGTGCAGAGGGGAGAGTTATATTAGGAGAGGAGTTGTTCAGACAATTAAAACTGTCAAAAGGAAAAGCTTAACTAAAAAGTGTAATAATTCAGGCACATTACCTGCTTTGTCTTTGCCTGCTCTCTGGAGCTGTGGTGTTATCTGATCAGCCACTGGCTGTGATCTGTGTGCGATTAGCATCTATGCTTGTACAATTATGAGCATATGTATTATCATTTTAAAAGTGCAAGTTTAAAATAATTACATTCTGGTGCTGTTTTAAAGAATTATTTAATTAATCTGTATATTCTGCAATGTTTTTGCTGCCAATTAAGATTTAGTTCTGGCCCGGAGCCACCAAAATCATAAGGTTTCTTTCAAGCTTCACAATAATGTTAAAGAGAGTTGCTCTGTTTCCTTTAAGGAAGTAAAAGCACTTCCTAATGTTTTTGTTTTTACTTTCCCTGCGGTTCAGAGAGGTGTATGACCTATTATTGCATAGAAAAAGAAGTAGGAATATAGTGACATTCCTGAAGTGAATGTCAAAAAGTGAGGCTTGAGACAGGTTTTTGTAGATACTAAAATGTTTTTTCTACAGGGCCTTCAAAATGTCATGCTGGACTGGAGGGGGATTGTTAGTGACTTTGACTTTTTCCATGTTTTTGCTAAGTAACTTACACAGCCATAGGACACTCATTTCCAATCAGAAAGTGTTAATCAAGGCCAAATCAAAGCACCTTGTCTTAGTGGAAGGAACTTTTGTACAAAAAGTTTAAGCTGGCCAAAAGAACTGAAATTAGGGGCACCTGCTGCTTGAAATATTTAATGTGCTTTTACATTTACTGCTCAAATAAACTAAATGAGATCTGTAAATTCATCACAGTTGAAAAACTAAAGGCCAAAGCAAGGAAACTTTCAACAATTCCTGAAGTGTCATGGAAATGACAGAAAAGGAATTAAACTGGCAAAGGAATTGCAGTAATCTCAGTACTTACGATTTGGGTATGCTGTGAACTCTGACCTTCCTAAAAGGGGAATGTTTTTAGATCCAAAGTTACTTGAGAACTGTTTAAAGCTTTGTAATTTGACAAATTTTTCTTATAGTCTAATTGATAAACTTAACACTGAGGCTTCTCAGTGGTTTGTAAGGAAGTGGTCCATGTTATACTATGTTCTGTTTGAAATGCAGCTTCAGATTCAAAACCACATTCAACTTTGGAGTATCTGCTGCACTCTGAGAGACCTTATGATAATAGACAACCTGTGGGTTTCTTTCTGTTGAATGAAGTGGTCTTTCATTTAGGTAATCTGAAATGCGTAGGTTCCTTGGAGGTGGGGATATTTTTAGCTTTTAGATTCATTTGGGCAAGTCTGTAGGAAGCATAGTATGAAATGAATAGTCCTGATAGGCTGCATTGAGGGAAAGGAGAGGGTCTGGGAGGGGAACAGTAAAAGAAACTGCTTCTTAGAAATGTTACAAAACCGCGGGTGGCAGACCTGTGTGCTTTATTTTAATGCTTTTGGTAGTACAACTTTAATGGTGCCTTTTTCTTTGTTAATGAGGTGCAAGGGCACATACCTTAATCTTTTATCTACAACAGAGCATCAGTCTGCAGCAAATATATTTCTGTCGGAATCCTGTCCTCAAATTAGTGGCCAAACTGGCATGTGTGACCTAGAAATTGTGAAGTTTTATATTTACATGTATATTCAGTCAGAAAACAAAAATACTTCAGTGCTTTTCCTTTTTTTTTTTTTTTTTGTTTGCTATTGAAGAGGACCTCTTTAATCATCTTTCAAAGATGTTTGTCCCTGTTATTTAGGAGGCTTTGTGCTCTTTCTTTAATGTAATAGGACTATAACAAATCTTTATCATATATTCATAATGACAAATACTGAAAGGTTCTGACCATTGAAACTAATTTTTTTTTTTTTTTCTGCAAAGGGCATATCTGTTAAAGCCAAGGGTGTATGAAACCCCATGTTTTGTTCTCATGTTTGTAGAACTTGATTGTATATCCATTACAACTTGAAAATTGACAGCAGCGCTGTAAATTGATTGTATCAAGAGCTGTGTTGAGGGCATATTTGGGCTTATTGCCTGATTTCTGTAAGCCAGAGCAGGAAAACCCAGCTGAAATCTGCTCCAGTGGTTTTTCATTCCTATCTTTGGTAGTTTGTTTGGCAGCATGCTGGTTTAGAAACAAGCTCAGCAGGATAACCCCAATATGTCCTGCAGCATCACAGCACCAGTCATTATTCCTTTCCTGGATGCAGCCTATGAGTACAGCTCCACAAATCCTCTTTCGAATCCAGACAGCAAAATTAAAACTTGTGTTGTGTTTAGTGCTTGCAAGCAGTCACACAAATACGGACTTCAAGCAACACATTTTGCTGACCAAAAGAGGTTAAGGCTTGTTTCCAATTTGTGCACCTATAGCACATTTGGTGAGTAACCAAGGAAAGAGAAAAAAACTGTGTGTCATACACACACATGTATATAGATATAAAATATATGTATATATGTATGTATAGTGGGTTGGGTTTTCTGGTGTGTTTTATTTTAATGTATAGAATTAATATACAGAACCTTTTAGTATGCAGAATTAAGATAATCCAGAACCTTGTAGGAGAAGTGTAAGTAGTCATTTGGGTAGGTGGGACTTCAATGTATGTAGACACATGGACTCTGTAAAAGGGACTAGATTAAAGAGTGGGTGTGGTTTTTAGTGACAGAATTGTGTGGCACCTATGGAAAGTAGGGGATTGCTTCTGTACAGCTGATGAAAAATCAGATCATTGTGATATTTGTAATTCATAACTAAGAGCCTTATGTAAGGGCAAACACGGGAGAAGACAGTACTTGGGTGTTGCCAACAGATGTCTCCCTGAAGGCCTGGAGTTCAGGCTCTTGTAGGTACCGTGCCCTTCATCTGTGTGCTTCCCTGCATGTGGAGCAGAATGCAGCAAAAGTGTTCTTGTCCTGGCTCTGAGTTTCACAGAGAGAAGTGATAGGACAGAGCATCAGTGACTAACAAGCTTGACTACAAGTACTAACCAAAAGAGAGGATATACGAACTGTCAAGTGTGAATTGTCACCATCACTTTGCCCTCTGATCTAAATAGATGTCTGAGCCTGGCACGAAGTAGAACGTAAAGGAAACTACAGGCAGTTCGCAACAAATGTTCTATAATTCTTTCTTTATGCAAGTCCTGTTTTTCCTCTTTGTTTACCTTCACGGCTATTTTAGACTCTTACAAGTTCCTCCAGGCAGGGGCATGTCACCTCCATGTGCTGGCTGGTGGGAACACTTCGTGTTCTTTATAAACAGACTGGTGAAACCGGTAGCAGGAAAAAAAAAAAAAAAAAGCCTCTGCCATCGAGGTGCTGCCAGAGCCTGAGCATGATGGCAGCAAACTGTCTTCGAGATGAGTCTCTAAAGGGTAAGTATTCTAGGAAGAGATGGAAAGGAAACTAAATGTGAAATGTCTGTATTTATTTTTAAGGACATAGAAATTATATTTGAATTGTATCTGGTCAGAACTTCTCTCACAAACAGTGATAATTTTAGGAGTATCAGAGAGACTGGAGGACGAAAGGAATGGTCTAGGACAATGGCATTATCCCAAAGGAACTAGATGTTTACAGTAAATTATATTTTGGCAAAACAGTTTCCTTCTTTTCTAAGCTAGTTGATGCATTTATTTTTTAATTAATAATACTTTAAGAACTATTGATTATACAGAAGTAACTGCAGTACTGATACCCTTTAGTGACTGCATGGCAAAAATTTGTGGTGCTTGTTTTTGGTGTTCAGGTGTTTTAAAGAGTGATTTTTCAAGTGTTACTGAATCAAAGGTAAATTTCCAGGTCACAGTAATGCTATTTCTTTCAGAAGTTCTTGTTTGAATTGTCAGGCTTTAGAAATGTTTCCTTACAAGGTGATCAGTGGACGAAGTCCGGAGGAGGAAAGCTGGTACACCTACATGGTATTCTGTGGAAGTCTGGAAACGATAAAAGAATCAAACACTTAAAGAAACATGGCAACTTTTTAAAACCATGAAAAAATAATTTACTCCCCCTTGTCCCTATTATCCTTGTTCAAGAAATACAGCGTCATAATTTCAGCAAACTGATGCAAGTTTAAGGGAATTCCAGAAAGCAGGAGATTCCTGGCTGTAAAATATGTCAGCTTCCACTGTTGGGAAATGTATAAAGTGTAGTCATAATGTTTTAATGTTATATTACATTAACTGCAATATTAATGCACTAAACAGTAATACAGATGTCTCTGCATGGCTGTTTATTGCCCTGTTTTAAGAGATCCATAGACTTGTAGTCTAGATAAAACAAATATTCTAAATAAACTGTAGAATCAAAGAATAATTTTAGTTTCAGAAGACCTTTGACACCAGAGTCCAACCTTTATCTAATTCTACCAAGTCTGGTGCTAAATCATGTCATTCAGCACTGCATCTCTGTGTCTCTTAAACACCTCCAGGGACAGTGATTCAACCACCTCCCTGGGGACCATTTCAGATTTGGACTGACAAAAATCGAACATGTAGCTAAACTATGTAAAAACTTATTGCATCTCTTAGCGACTGATCTCATAAAGCAAGCAACTTGTAATGGTGATTTGAGTTGGACAGAACTGAAAAGCTGGAGATTGAAGGATTTAATCTGAGGTTATAAACTGAAGCTGCTTTCCCAGAATTTCCAGCTGAAAACTGTATGACAGTTGTGCTCAAACCTGGAAGATGATTAGGAGAACGAAAAGTTTTAAATGTGCACCGTTGCCTGCTTTTATACCTTGAGATTTTAAATCTCAGAGTTAAGTGAGCCTTTTACTTTGAGAACAGTGAATTATCTTCAAGGTGTGGTCACATTTCTGTATGGCTAATGCTCTCTTCATCACTTCAGAATGCCAGTAAACTGTTCACCTTTACTTATTAAATGCAGCAGTAAATTTGCTGTACAGTGAATACAATGAGTGCTTTAGGGAGGGACAAAATTGTTTTAGTATGAGCTCTACTTGATCCCTTAGCTTTAATGAAGTGAGAGCTTGTCTTGGTTGCTTTGATGGGCTGGGTGGTACTGCTGTGCTGTTCTCAGTAGCTTTTGCATGTCTCAAGACCAGCCGGGCTGGAATGAGGATTTTAGAACTGACTGGGAAGAAAAACTTAGATATAGATATTTTAATGTTCTAAGTACTAAAATATGTTAAACTCTAGCAATTTTGTTGTTATATTTTAGGAGGTGGTTTGTTTTGACTTGGTTTTTTCTGTTTTTTTTTTTAATCAGACATTGCCTTCTAAAATGTTAAGTAACTTGAAAATATGCTTTTTGGTTCAACTGTTTTGTATAGCAGTCTGCTTCCAACACTTTGAATTCTGCTGCAATATTCTTGATTTTGTTAAGAAGTCAGAAGGCTTTTGTTCTGCTGTTAAGCTTTACTTTTGACAAGGACAACAACCAAAAAAAAGTAAGCAAAGAAATGTGGGCATCTTTATGGTCATCACATGTAAGGCCACTATTGAGAGGTGTTTCTTTTGTTAAGAAACATATGGCTTCACCACAGTCATCTGTTATGCACACTCTTAGTAAGTAGATTTTGTATGAAGACTCCTGCTGTTTGTTCTGACCCCTCTTAGACCTGCTGTATCTCAACCAAAGGAGCATCTTCTCTGTCTGCTTCCTAACATTCAGATTATTTCCATAGATGCATTAGACAATAACCAAGCACATGGGACATGAGAAGCCTTTTGCAGTCATAGGACAGAATCATAGAATACAAGTTGGAAGAGACCTCATAGAATAGAATGGTTTAGGTTGGAAGAGACCTCAAAGATCATCTAGTTCCAATCCCCTGCCATAGGCAGGGACACCTCCCACTAGATCAGGACGCTCAAGACCTCATCCAGCCTGGCCTTGAACACCTCCAGGGAGGGAGCAGCCACAGCCTCCCTGGGCAACCTTTTCCAGTGTCTTGCCACCCTCACTGTGAAGAACTTCCTCCTAATATCCCGTTTAAATCTGCCTTCTGCCAGTTTGAACCCATTCCCCCTCGTCCTGTCATTACAAGGAACAGTCCCTCCCCAGCCTTCCTGTAGACCCCCTTCAGATACTGGAAGGCTACTATGAGGTCTCCTCAAAGCCTTCTCTTCTCCAGGCTGAAAAGCCCCAGCTCTCTCAGCCTGTCCTCATAGCAGGGGTGCTCCAGCCCTCTGATCATCTTTGTGGCCCTCCTCTGGACCCTCTCCAGCAGTTCCGTGTCCTTCTTGTGCTTTAAAGGTCTTATAGTCCAGTTCCCTTGCAGTCAGCAGGGACATCTACTAGAGCAGGTTTCTCAGAGCCCACTGCAACCTGATGCAAAATGTTTCCAGGGCTAGGGTATCTACTATCTTTCTGGGCAACCTGTGTGTGTCTCAGCACCTTCATTGTGAAAAAAAATCATCCTTGTATCTAGTCTAAATTTCCCCTCTTGCAGTTTAAACCTGTAACCCCCTGTTCTGTCATAACAAGCCCTGTTAAAAAAGTCTGTCCCCATCTTTCTGATAGGTCCCTTTAAGTACTGAAAGGCTTCAATAAGGTCTCTTTGGAGCCTTCTCTTCAGGCTGAACAACCCCCACTCTCAGCCCTTCTGCATACAAGAGGTGTTCCCGTCTTTGTGTCATTTTTGTGGCTTCCTGTGGACTTTCCCCCACAAGTCCATGTCCTTCTTGTGCTGAGGGCTCCAGAGCTGGATAGGGCACTGTAGTTGGGGGTCTTACCAGAGTGGAGCAGAGGGGCAGAGTCCCTTCCCATGACCTGCTACCCATGCTGCTGGGGATGCAGCCCATGATACAGTTGGATTCTGGGTTGCAAGTGCACACTTCCAACTCTTGTACAGCTTTTCATCCACCAGCACCCCAATTCGTTCTTTGCAGGGCTCCTCTCAGCCATATCAACGTGAATAGGTACTGCTTCTTGCTGTTTCCCTTCATGATTTACAAGGAGTGTTGCATGCTACCTTTTTTTACTGCTGCTTTCCTTACCATCACTTTGATTTTTTTTTTTTTTTTTCTCTTGAGGCTGCTGACCTTTTTGAACTTTCAGCCAAGTTCTGTTTTTCCTGTGGACTAAATTGGGTAATGTTACTGAACAGATTTAGCTTAATTTCTTTCAATTTTATTTAGAAATGCCTTATTTATTTTTTTTATACCAAGTGACCTATTTCTCATAAATGCTTTAAAAAAAAAAAAAAAAGGAATGCTTGTTTCTTTCTGATGGGGAAGATGACAAATTGTGATTAACAACATCACAGATGTTTGCTACTTGGTGATGCTATGCAAAATGCAACTTCAGTGCTGCAGGAATCAAGTGTCCAGTTTAAACTGCTGACATTAGTCAGCTGCAGGGGTTTTGTGAGGGTTTTCTCAGTGTGATGATTACAAGCATGAGTAACTAAGCAGGTCGTGCTGACCGGAGAATTAGTTCTGCTGAATGTTGGCATTGACTCTCACTTTTGGTGCTTGCCATAGGTTGTTGTAGCACTGGTCGATTTGGTCATAACCACAATATCCCAGCCACTAGTTTGCATTCCTGTAGGAAATAAAGCAGGTCCTTTGAAGCACCGAAGGAAATACTTGGCTTGCACCACTTGCTGACACAACTGTTTCCTGCAGTTTTAATTTAAAGAGTATGAAGTTCTTTAGCTGTCTGAGAATGTCTGGATGTTGGACTTGGGGGATTTAGTGGATGAAAAATGTACTGCCTGGTTGTCTGCTGCCTAATGGCTGGGTAATAATTGATGGAGCATCATGAGTTAAAATGAAAGTTAAGGCAGAAATCTTCATTATAATTGTATTAGGAGCTGTCACTATTTCAGATGTCTTCAAAACAGGTGTTGTCAGAAGGTAAGCCTACAGATGTAGGTAGAAGATAAAAGATGCATCAAAAAGCAATTATGATTAAAAACTCTCCTCTGCAGTGTACAGACACCAGACTAGCAAGTGAGTCCTTGTGTTCTTCTGTTTCTAAAACCATCTATGAATGTTACTTAAAATCAGCCTTAGGCTGTCTGTAGGTTTTTTGTTCTTCTTCTCAGGAGAACATTGCTACAAAATGTATCTATCTGCCTTTGAGTATATAGTTAGGTACAGACTTAATGCTACATTCTTTATTAAGAAAAGTCACCATTATGCTTTGCTTGTTTCATGGTGACCACTTTTGCTTGTTTGTGTTTCAGCAGACAGTGTCATTTTGATGTACCATATCAGATAAAGAGACTGACTTTATTGTCAGATAAAGAGACTGACTTTATTGATGCATACTTTGAAGAGTACTATTGATTATTTATGTAGACATGCTATTTTAATCAAGTAAATTCATTTAAGCTGTCATGGTGAATCAGTGTAATAATGTGCTGGATAGTAGGTTTGTATTCTAGATAGGTAGGGTTGATGTAAATGATGTAGCAGTATCAGTTGATTGGCACAGAAGTTTGGCAGGGATGGTTTAGTGTCATGTCTAACCATACAAGCACTTTGAAAAGTTATTTTCAGGGCGTGAGTTAAAATAATCAAAAGAAACAGTTTAGTTAATTGTGCACAAAATGCCATCTTTGTATTTTGCAGAGGAGGAGAAGATGCTGGGGGGTGGTTCTATGTGGAGCACTCGTAAGCAGTACCTAGCCAGTGCTCAACAGAAAGTAGGTTAGTCGTGCCAGCTGGTCTGCTGGGAGCTGCATGCTCAGCCTATGCGCCGCAGCCATTCCACTCTCCTGGCATTGCTAGGGGCTTACTAAATTTTCCACTGAAATGGCCTGAAGTGGAGAATGTGACTTGATCATATTTTTCCAAGAGCCTAGCAGAGGCTTCACTGTAGTGCCCTGACTTGCCAACCTAGCCTACAATCATGACACTTTTTTTACCCTTGTGTGAGTGTGCAATAGCCTGGCATCTTACATCAGCACATGTTGGCACTGCCTTGGGAGATAAGGTGAGAGCTAAATGCTGTGAATCATTCTGGTGTTTTTTGATGAGTTGAAACTTTAGATCCTGTTTAAAAGAAAATGTCTGTGGGTGGGTGAGTATGCTGCAAAAGGTGGCTCAGGAGTAGCCTTTAATAACCTGCATTTTGATACAGGACACTTTGGTAGCGACTGTCCTTCAGAATGTCTAGACTGTGTATATGTCTGTCCTGGTTTTGCTGGAACAGAATCTGGCCAGGCATAGTCTGCAGGCTATTAGCAGTTCTGAGTCAGCCAGGGCAGCTGACCTGTGCTGGTTACAGGTGTATCCCAGACTATAAATGTCATGCTCAGCATAAAGGGGAAGCTTGCTGAGGACAAGAATGCTTCCTGTTTGGTCTCCTGCTCAGGCTCAGGCTCCTGCTGACCCTGAGCCTCTTCCTCCTCCTGCATGCTGCTTTCTTGTTTAGTGTGACCACAGTATATTTGATGAACTGAGTATAACATTGTATACTCGGTTCAACTGTTTTATTAAATTTGATTCCATTTCAACCCATGAGAGTCCTCTTCTTTTCCAATATCTATTGCAAAGGGGTCATTGGGTGATAGGGCAACTGCTATAGTTTTGCCCCAGATATGGACTAAATGTAGGCAGTGACAGTCAATTATAGTAAATTTGTGGGTTTGTAGGTCTATTCAAGTTCTGCATTCATATAATCGTAGAATTGGTTTGGAAGAGAACTTTTTAAAGATCATTAGTTCTAACCATTAACCCGATGGTGCCAAGTCTACCGCTAAACCATGTCTCTCAGCATCACATCCACACACCTTTTAAATACTTCCAGGG
This sequence comes from Psilopogon haemacephalus, assembly GCA_013396835.1. NCBI lineage: Eukaryota > Metazoa > Chordata > Aves > Piciformes > Megalaimidae > Psilopogon > Psilopogon haemacephalus. The sequence continues at coordinate 246,681 of VWZI01008933.1, read as the reverse complement.
ATGGTGACTCCACCACTTCCCTGGGCAGCCTGTTCGAGTGCTTTCAGCAAAGAATTTTTTTTCCAACAATCCAATCTAAATCTCCCCTGGTGCAACTTGAGCCTGTTATGGTCCTGAGCAAAGGGCCTGTTCTTGGGGATGAACAAAAATCACAGCTTTTCTAGGACCTATTAGATACCTTTGCCAGAAACCTGCTGCTTCCAATGCTGAGTTCCACCTCTTCTGCAGTGGTGTGATGCTTACTCACCTTTAAAAGCAGTAACTACTTTCTTTCCTCTGAAGCAAAGGCCCATACCTGGAGACCAGTGAGGTGGTATTACCACTTGTGATAGAGCTGACCTTTGAGAATCAAGAGTTTACATCATGGATGTGGTGAGGCAGGGGCATGACCTGCACTCTGGCCTCTGGACAGAGTAAATAGATAAATATCAATGTTCTCTAAATGTCAGGTTAGCAGCAGATGTTCTGCAACACGGCAACCTTTTGCAATGTGGTAGCATATTCTGAAGATCCAAAATGTGCTTTGCTGTGTGCTTTTTGTGATCCATATAAGAATAGTGTTAAGGGGAGATGAGGTTGGTTAGCTTTTTATCTGTATCCCCCTCTCCCCAGGTTCAATTGTATCTTCTTTAACACTAAAATGACCAGTTCAGTGAGTGCTCACAATGGTTATTGTAATGCCTGGACTTGATATGTGTTAGCTAGGTGCTGTTTGTCCTTGCGAGTCCCTCATGTGCCAGCACGGAGGAGCAGAGGCTGCAGTACTGTCTTGCATACCTTCACCTGATTCCCAGCAGCTCGAAGTGAAGTAGAGGCTGGTGACAGATTGTACTGACAGGCTTTTATTTCACAGCTACTCAATGGGAGGTAGTTCCATTCCTAATAACTTGCAACACGATGACTTTTTTGTTGGCAAAGAATATTTAAAAGAAAGATCTTCCCACTTTATTTGTAATTTCTTGAATGCTGCATTTTAAACTAAATGTTTTAAAACTTCTGAACTTGCAATTAAGGTTTAAGGTGAATGAAGCTTTTCCTCTGAAACGTTTTGCTAATCTGAGCTGTGTATAAGCTCCTTTTTCCCAGTGTTGCCATTTTTCCTATATTGTGGCAACTTTTAAATGCAGCAGTAGAATTAATGAGTGTAGACTGTGCTCAAGACCTCTTGTTCCCGGGAGATTTTTAATAGATTTTTACCTTCTTCTCCCTGCGAAGTCTGGTTTTGCATTTTCCTGTGGTTCCCCTTCTGTTCTTCCATCTGTCTGATTGAAGTGCTTTATTCTCTCTCTATAATGTTTTGTATACACAAATCTTTTTACTTTCTGCCCTTCAGCTTTGTTTAGTTTCAGTGGTTTTGTTCAGTTTTAGCATAGTTTTTCACAATGACGTTCCAGGATGAGCTATGATTTTGTGACACTGAGACTGTTAAAATAATTCCTTCTGCTTCTCTTAAAAAAAAAATAAAAAAATTACTGCCTGCACATGCCATTTATGATGCTATTGGCAATTTGGAAAAATGCTGTAATAGCTCTGGTTTCTTGCTTCTCAGCATCACCAGTTCTTTCCATTTTCCTGTTGTCTCCAAAAGCTGTAAAGGTAATTCTCCAAGTAAAATGAGATTGGAAGACCTCAGTCCTGCAAAATGCAGTTTCAGTTACCGCAGGTCTCACTGCCTTAATTTCTGGAGGATCACGAATTTTGTTCTGGGTTTTTGCTTCCTACTGTAGAAGTCACCTTGTGCCATCTCATAGATCCCACAACTCTTCTGATGACTGACTACAATAGATAAAATATGTTCAGCAATTCAGGAATAATTTTCAAATGCTTATGAGAAAAATAGTTGAGGAACCTGGGGGTCTGGGTGGATGAGAAGCTCAAGATGAGCCAACAGTGTGCACATGCAGCTCAGACAGCAACTGTGTGCTGGGCTGCATTAAGAGAAGCATTACCAGCAGGGCAAGGGAGGTGATTCTCCCCCTTTACTCTGCTCTCGTCAGACCCCACCTGGAGTAGTATGTGCAGTTCTGGAGCCCCCAGCACAGGAAGGACATGGAACTGCTGGAGAGAGTCCAGAGGAGGGCCACAAAGATGATCAGAGGGCTGGAGCACCTCTGCTATGAGGACAGGCTGAGAGAGTTGGGGCTTTTCAGCCTAGAGAAGAGAAGGCTTCGAGGAGACCTTATAGCAGCCTACCAGTATCTGAGGGGGGCCTACAGGAGGGCTGGGGAGGGACTGTTCACAAGGTCTTGTAATGACAGGACGAGGGGGAATGGGTTCAAATTGG
>VWZI01008933.1:112496-244382 GCA_013396835.1 Psilopogon haemacephalus | reverse complement strand
CTGCCTGTGGCGGGGGGTTGGAACTAGATGATCTTTGAGGTCTCTTCCAACCTAAACCATTTTATGATTTTATGAAGATGAAAATAAAAATTTTAGATTGAGATTTTTATCAGTTCTCAGGGACAGAGATTAAGATCTTGAAAAGATGGACAGATTTTGCAGTGCTGAAGAGTTATGATAACTGCATGTTAAGTGTGTGCATATGTAAGCCTTTTCATTCTCACAAACGGGAAAGAAGCAAGAGAGATCCCTTCTGGTGAGCAAATAAGTGCTGGGGCAAAAAGAAATGGTGGTGGGGGGGGAAGGTTATTTTCTGTCGACATACTTTGAATGTGCATCATAAACAGCTCAGTTCAAAGGAAATGGGAATCTCAGAAGATTCCTTTTAAGACTAACCAATTTCCTGCAACGTGCTGTCGATACTAGGAGAAGGCATCTCCTGCATGTAACAGCAGCTGGTTGTTTAAAAAAAAAGAATGTGTGTGAGAACAACTCCCCCTTGCCCCGCCCTAGGCCCCCTCCATCCCTTACACAGAGCTGGTTTCCAATGGGAAATGGACATCTATGAAAACAGGCCACTTTGGCAATTTCTTATGCTTTGGGAAGTAATTCTGCAAGGAAAAGTGTATTTTTAACTGATTGTACTTCTTGTTTGGGTATTTTCAGGAGAGGACTTGTTTTTTGGATTTTTTTTTTAAGATTAAAGTATTACTGATTTTAAAAGATTGTTGTGATCCTCATTGAAATAGCTGTCTAACACCTGGAATAATTCCGTATAACTACTTTAAATCTTAATAAATTTTTCCATTCTTTGCGTAGCGACATGGGTAATTACTCTTACTTTTTATTCTCTTAAGAAAGAATTGTGAATTTGGCAACAGTAATAGGGCTACTAGGTAGAGAAACTGACTTTTAACCTGCATTTAAAAGTGTGCATGTGAAGTGATTAAATGTGTTATGGGATTATTTTGTTTCTAGGGATGATTTAACAAATTGTTCTTGAGAGCCCTTAACTAATCACGTTCTTATTATGATTTGCTTTGCACAGGAGCAAGAGACTCTTGTCAATGAACTGTCCACCATGTTATGACATGAGCATTAATCTTGCATTAGCAGAAGAAAAAAAATTAATTTTTAAATGGAAATGGCCTTTTAAAAAAAAATCTAGTTGCTTGCAGGTTCTATCATGTGGAAATACAGTTTATCTTATCAATAGAGTGAAGACAATTTGTTGATAGTGTTGCCACCCATTTGAGCTTTTTCACATTTTTGGCACATCTGAAGTATAGTCACCAAGGTTTTGTTGTTTGCAGGCACCACTGATATATGAAGATGAAACCATGAAGAGGAAGCAGAACAAATAATAATGCTTTTCCGAAACCGCTTTCTGATCTTGCTGGCTTTGGCAGCCTTATTAGCCTTTTTGAGCCTCAGTCTACAATTCTGTAAGTGTCTTCCCTTTTCTATATGTAGTGATCTAATAGATGTGTTTAGAATTGGCTATGCTTATGAGTCACTCAGACATTTTTTCTGTATTTAAATATTTGGGAGTTTTGGTTTTGTTTTTAAAAATTGGAAAATAAATATAAGAATAAAATCAAATTTCTGTGCCAAAACCGANAAAGCACCACACTTCATTTTATACTGCAGTTAAGTAACTGAATGTGGTTAAATTCTTCCACGAAAGGAGACAAAACACATCTAAGTCAAAACTTCTGCAATTCCTGTTTCACATTGCATCAGTCTGCCTGGGATTGAGAGAACTGCTGTGAGAAGGTTGAGTGTTGGAACTTCTCCTCATTTGTACCCTCATGTTAGGAAACTTTAACCAGTTGAATTGGCTCATCAGAAGTAGCCAGTTTGTTTAACAAAAGATAAGTTCTGTTGTTCCTCAGATCGGTTTAGGATAAGTGAAGCCAGAGGACTGTCACTTACTGATAACTGCACAGCAGGGTGGCGCTGGGTGCAGGTTATTGTCTATTGGCAAATTAACATTGTGCAGTATGATAGCTCGACACCTGGTTCATGGATGATGACATTTGTGAGGTAAAGTGATGTTGTTTGTAAATGTAATACGTGCTGATGCAATTAGTTGCTATTAGAATGTAAGTTAAATTGTGTATTTATAGTGTAGGATAACGGTTCAGTTCTGGAGCCCTCAACACGAGAGACATGGAACTGTTCAAGTGCATTCAGAAGTGGCCATGGAGATTGTCAGAGGGCTAGAGCACCTCCCCTATGAAGACAGGATGAGAATTGGGATTGTTCAGCCTGGAGATGGCTCCAAGGAGATCTCACTGTGGCCTTCAGTATTTGAATGAGACTTCCAAGGAAGCTCATGAGGGAGATTTGTCAAGGTTTAAGCCCACCTGGGACCCCCTGCCTCCTCCCAAGGAATGGTTTAACCCTTTTCCCAGGTGTCATGGTTAGACACTCCCACTTCCTGCTAGGATTTGGACTATAAAAAGGGGGGGACCCAGCTTCCCCCCCCCTTTGTTCTCTCTTCTCCTGGTGCTGGCTGCTGGAGCACCTGTTCGCTGCCCTGTGCTGCTGGAGCATGTGTTTCCCTGCCGCCGCGTGGAGGAGACCGATATTTTCTTCTGGGACTGAGACTTTTTCACCATAGGATTCCTGTATCCTGCTTTTCTTTCAGCACCAGAGCTAATCGAGCTCAGCTGCCTGCTGCAGTCGTATATATATTTTTTTTCTTTTTCCCCTTCTCCCTTGTCTCTGTACCCTTTTTCCTCATTCCCCATATCCCGAAGCTTGTTTCCCCTTTCTCCCACCTTTTGTAGAAAATCTCTTTCCCTCCTACTTGTTGTTAAAGTTTTACCCTTTTTACTTCCAAATCGGTTTGAGTTTTCATTGGGCTTTTGGGCTCGGGAAAGCTAGCCTCAACCCAATACAAGATTTTACAAAGGCATGTAGCAACAGAGTGAGTGTTAACCACTTCAAACTGGAAGAAGCCAGATTTAGGTCAGACATCAGAAAGACATTCTTCCCCATGAGGCTGGCGAGGCACTGGAATGGGTTGACCAGAGAAGCTGTGGAGGCTCTAACCCTGGAAGTGTCCAAACTAGATTGAGTGGAGTCTTGATCATCCTGGTCTAGTGAGATCTGTCCCTGCCCATGTCAGGGAGCATGGAACTAGATTATCTTTAAGATCCCTTCACCCTAAACCATACTATGATTCTGTGATTCTTTGTTGTTGTCTTGCATCATGGTTTAATGCAAGAGCATGATCCTTCTGGTCTGTGCTTTTTTTACATGGTGTAAAATAAGCACCATTTACTTTTTTTGATTTTTCAGCCTCCTGTGGGTACATGCCAGTGGGTCTGATTGCAGCTTGTTTTGCTCATTAGGCTCATTAAGACTCTACCCTTGGCATTATATGATTGGTCATGAATTGTGTACAGGCAGAAAGCTTTATTTAGAGATGAAGAGGTGGGCATAGAGGAGAATGAATCACATTTCATCACAAGAGGAAGTTACTTTCCTCTTAATTAGATGATAACATTTGTGGAGGAGGAATTCCAGGAGATAGATGTTTGAAGGATGCTTTAAAAAGCACTTAGGCTCCAGCAAGCAGCCATCATGAAGCTTGGAGCCAATACTAAAATACGTAGAGCAAGTTTTACATAGCAAGAACTGCAATACAGGCTGGCAGGAAGCAAGCAGTTTGGTATACAGGTAGCCTCATATTTAAACTTCTTCCTGCTTCAGCTTGTAGAGACTATTTCAAACTCAGACCAAAGACCGTTTCAAAAGCAAAGACAAAGGTCTCCTTCTGTCACCAGTTAAAACTATTATAGTTTGGGGAATTAAAAAAAACAAAACAAAGTTAAAAAGCCAAAATCAGTTTTTCCCCTCCAATCACAAGACAAAATTGAGTTAGGGAGTCTACAAGTGCTTGATGAGCTGCTTTCAAATTAAAAGTAGCTGTAAATTTTCAGTCTTCTCCAAATTACACTTAGCACCTGGTTTTAACCTGTGTTCTCAAGTTCAGTTTGGCCGTTAATAAATCAATAAAGTGTGAAGCCTGGAGCAGATCGGCAAAAGTGGGAAACTCATCAGTGAAAATGCCTCCCCATGTTTTGATTTTTAAGTAGTGTAGAAAATTGGCAGTTTTAAAAGCTAAAACACCCAACATGTTTCACTGCTGACTGGAAGCAGACTGCGATGACTCTGGTGGATAATCGTAGCAATGAGAGTTTTTATTATGGGGAAGCCCTTTGGATGGAGTGGCTGCTTGACTTCTGAACCAAATATGACTGAAAGCTTAAAGTTCTATTGAGATTTGTCATTATTACCTTTGTTTCATGTTTGGGGCTAGATCTGTGCAAAAGAGTGGAGAATTATTTTTCTCATAGTATTTATCCCCCCCCACACACACTGTTTTGGTAAATGGTCATGGTTTTGAAATGATTTAAAATGTCAGTATAACAGACAAAAGGAGAACTGGTTTTGATGGACTTTTCAGTCAGACAGTTGTGAAAATGGAATTATCCTGTTTTTCTCTTTAAAATACTTCAGAATTTTGCTTTGTCAGAAAAAAAAATCAGTGTGGAAGAATGACCTGTGCTAGACTATAGACACTATTTTTGTCTCTGTAAATATTATTTGCAATGAGTAAAGCTCAGCAGTTTATTTCTGTGCAAGCAGAGTGAATGCAGGCTTGGGGTACTTTATTCCTTTTTGCTAGAGGAAAAGATTGCTGTGGTTGGGGTATTCCTTCCTACTCTGTGCTATGTAAAATGCTAAAGGGATTGCAAACACAGTGATTGGGGACATTTTATAGTACAGGGATAGAGGATGGCAGCATAGCTAGATCTGAGTGTTGCAGGGGGTGTGTCAGAATCTGGCTGTAGTCCTGTAGCCTCAGACAGAGGAAAGAAGGTATAATTTAGGACCCTGTCAATGTTAATTAGGTTCCTTAGCCCAAGTAGGTCAGCTCAGCAACAGGAGGTTCCAAGTATACCTCAAGAACTGCTTGCTTTTTTCCCCTCAAAATTGGTGTAATGCACGAGAACCAATTACTGGGCAAGCACAGAACATCTGTGAGTGCCTGCGGAAGCCTGGAAATGCCTTTCCTCAGGATGCCTCAGCTATTTATCTTTGAAGATACCTTGAATAAACCATACTGAAAGGAAATTTCAAAATTAGTGGGTAAGATGCTATGTATAATCTCTAAAGTTTACTTGACAGTGACAATGGATGTTTATTTTGGAATTGAATTTGTGTAAATATTTTTTCAACAAAGTAAATACCTTTTTGTTTATTTTATTTTTAATTTTATTTCTGTTTACCGAAGGAAACACTCATCAGAAGAGGATTACATCTGTAAGAGGAAAGCAGCTCTTTCACTTCAATATTTAAACTTATTATAGATGAAACTTCTCCTTTTGAGCCTGCTTGTCTCGGGCACTTGCAGAACTGAGTAGCCCTGGCTCTCAGGCAGATTCTGCATATGGATCAAATGGTTTGAAGTTATTTTTTTCTAAATGCTTTGGTACTTCACTCAGTGTCTTACACTTGTCTGAATTTTGGTATCTGCTGGTGCTACCCTGGCAGGCTGCTGGTTGGAGCATCTCTGATGAGGAGAGACTGAGAGACCTGGGGTTGTTTAGCCTGGAAAATACTGAGAGGGGATCTTATCAATGCTGACCAATATCTAAAACACTGTGATCAAGAGGGCAGGACCGGATACTTTTCAGTGGTGTCCAATGACAGGACAAGGGACAGTGAGCACAAACTGGAACACATGAAATTCCACCTAAACATGAGGAACAGTTTTCCTTCTTTTGAGGCTGCTGGAATCGTGGAATAGGCTGCTCAGAGAGGTTGTGGAATCTCCTCTAGACAGACTCCAGATTTGCCTGGGCACTGATCCTGGGCAAGCTGCTTTGGATGACCCTGCCTTGGCAGGGGTGTTGAACTATATGATCTCCAGTGGTCCCTTCCAACCTCCACCATTCTGTGATTCCCATGTGAAGTGTGGAGAGTTGTTTTTTTTTCTTTCCTTTTAATTACTTTCTCTGCCTTGGTGGTTCGGGCTTAGGTGTTGGCATTTCATCATATCTAGAGATGACATTTTACTTTTTCAGTATTAATTTCCCTCTACTTCTGTCATCGTGTTTAGCACTAGAGGTTTTGATTTTGCAGATGAGTCACAGGAAACAGAAATCAGGATTCTCCACAAGGAAAAGCATTTGAGTTTTATTTTATTGGCTTGAGTGCTGCAGGCAGTTCTTATTTTGCATGGATGGCAAGAGCTGCATGCAGCCCTGCCAGGATGTTGCCTGTAGGAGGTGATTGCTGTGTTGCTGTACAGCCCCTCTATTAGAACCCTCTTTGCTTAAATAACCCCATCCCCTCTTCTGTGATTCTGTTGTTCACACCCCTGCTTTGTAACCCAGTACAACCGTACCAGAACAGCAATTGAAGCATTTGAGGCTGAGACTGGTGTCCTTGCTGCTGCTTGCTTCACCTCCTCACTCCAAAGTCCAGTGGCTGCTGGTATGGTCTGGGGAGGAGGCTCTGGGGGGTCTGCACCAATGCCAAATTGTCATCAGGGAATCATGGGTGGGAAAAGAGGTGAAGACCAAGGAGGTGTAGCATCCCTGTTTGGCCTTACCATTTCAAAGCAGAGTGTTAAAATGAGGAGAGATTCAGAGTAGACATAAGGAAGATGCTTTTTGCACTGAGGGTGATGAAACACTGGCCCAGGTTGCCCAGAGAGATGGTGGATGCCCCATCCCTGAAACCAGTCCAGGTCAGATTGGAGCTTTGAGCAACCTTCTCTACTTGAAGATGGCCTTGCATACTGCAGGGCAGCTTGGAAGACCTTCAAAGGGCCTGTCCAACCCAAACATTCCTGGTTTTCTGTGAGGCTGTAGCTGTGGCACTGCAGAGCTGCCACTGTCCCATTGTCTCCACCCAAACCAGAATGGAGATGCGAACTGCACCCACAGTCTCTCACCCAAAGACTGCCTGATAGGTGCTGAGAATATCTGGGATATGTGAAGTCTGTGGAAAAAAAAAAGTCTGAGTTGGATTTTATCCAGAACTTAATTTATGAAGGAGAAGGAGGGGAAAAAAAACCAAGGTATTCAGGAAAATACAATAAAAGCTGTTTGTTTTTGGACAGAATACCCTACCAACTTTCCAAGATTAATTCCTTACCATCTCTTGCTGTTCCTTACCAACATACGTTAACTGCTCATGTTTCATATTCTAATAGTATCTCTTCAGTGGAAGAAAAATTAGTGTATTGCATTTTGCAGATTTATATAACTAACTGTATTTTGAAACCCACAACTTTAGCATTCTTGAAGCAGGGAACTTGTTTTTGTCATGTAATACCAGCATACAAAATTAAAAGGAGATTAGATATTTCCCTTCCTGAATTTTGCCTTCAAGCTCATAGCTATGGCAGATTTTCCACTAATGAGAAATCTATCTGGGTTTCTTGAAAGTACTAATTTAATCTGAATTTAAGATTAAAGGGAAAAACAAGCCACAAATAATATATCCAAGGCTGTGTTCATTTTACTAGTGAATGAAGAAAATTAGCTGTAAATGCACAGATTTGGTTGAAGATTTTAATTTTTTTTTTAATGTTGTAACTAGATATTTAAATAACTTCTCTGTGCTTCTCAGAAGTGGTGTTCTGGTGTGCCAGTCCAGAACTAATCCCTGAACAAGGAGGAAACAGATTGAATACTTGAGAATGATAGTAGAGGACAGTCTTAGTTTCTCCCACAAAACCAGAACAATAATTTTTGAATTTATACTTTAAATATAAGTGAAGGTAAGTGGCTTCAGACAGGATTTGACCAGTAGAAGATAGTTGGCAGGCTACTGAACTTCATGAATCTTCCTTAAATACATGTTTTGGCTTCATGGTATATTTAAGCAGAGATTAATAAGTGCTGTTAAAACATATGGTTGAAGGCTACTGCAAATAAAGCCTAATATTTCACAAAACCTATTAGCAAGTTATTAGTGTTATGCAAATCTTTAATGCAATGTTGGGTTAAATTATAGAGGGAAGGAAACAAGACTCGAAAATAAACACTTTAACATAATTTCTGTCAAATTGTGACTCAATTCTTGGTCCTAGTATCTGCATGAAACTTTGAAAGGTTTGAAATGTGTCCTTCGGTCTTTTAATAACTGTAGTGATTTTAAGCATACGAAAGAGTCAACGACTTCTTACAGGGACAGTCTCTTGGGTTTGAGTTTTGAATGGAGAGTAAATAACGAAAGAAAAATTAATATTCTCAGTAGGAGGAAAAAAATGTTATGCCATCTGTTATTTGCAAATGGATTCCTCATACATTAATGGTTTGCTGTCCTTTGAAATTTGTGTTCTGCATCTTCATCAGAAGAACATCCTGACCCAAATCTCTCTTCCCTCCTTGTTCAGAGTGCAGACATAGAGTCTGAGCTGGAAAGTACCATATAAACTACCTTAAGATCAGTTTGTATCATCTGATTTCTCAAAGGCCATCCAACCTGGACCATCCCTGGGAGTGTTTGAGGTCAGATTGGATGGGGCTTTGAGCAGCCTGGTCTAGTGGAAGATGTCCCTTCCCATCACTGGAGGATTTGAAATAGATGATATTTGAAGTCCCTTCCAATCCAAACTGTTCCATAATTCTCCAATAATGCCGTGGAGTTCCCCTCGTGCAGTCTTCAGGAAAGCATGGACGACTACTTAAACTTCGGATTTGATGCTAGGTTCGTTTTTCTGAGCTGTGCATTGTGCCTGCCTTCAATCTCCACTGTGCTGATGAAAACTGAGTTGAAAACCATTGTTTTTATGGATGTGCTACTTTTCCCATATGTATGCCTTTCAGGTATACTTAACATTCTCCAGATAGTTACTGTTCATGCTTCTTCTTAGTCCTCTTAATTCCTCTTGCAATTTATCTTCCAGGCAGTTTTGTTCTTTTGTCTGTGCTCATGCTGGGCTTTCATTGCTGAAATGATGTAGTGACTTGCTTGATCCAAAGTGCCTCATCATTTGACTGTAAAGATTTTTGACAAATTTATTGTGTGTTCTTGAGCTTGTGCATCTTCTGTGATTAATAGTCTTTCTTAAGCTGTGCTGATTTTGAAGAGTTTGATGCCTGCAGGCAGTTTTATTACTTTTTTATATAGCTAAGAGTAATCTCTGCTTCTGAAATTACTTTCCTGTTGAATTTTCGAAGCTCGTTCACTGAGAGAAAAGCAGTGCTTGCACACACTAAATGGCATTGTGGTTTATTAGTTAATGAGATGGAGCCTAAGTAGTTTGTATTTAAAAGACTGAGGCTTTTGTGGACTTGCTGCAGTGAAATATGAAGTCTTTGAAAGTGGAAGTGATCTCCCTTTATGATTTTTATGAGATGCTCTGGAAACCCCAGGTACGTAGTGTGATTTTTGGGTTTACCAAGTGTATGCATCAATACTGGATGAAGACAAGAAATAAGATTGACCATCTTCCTCCAAGATGACTTATGGCAAGTGTCCTAAAGATACCAGTAATTCTCTGATTCAGGGAACACTGTTCTGAATTGCAGAGATTAATGCCTATGGCTGTCTGGCTGTACTGTTTCAAATATGCTTCTAGCAAATCCCTAGCAGCTTTCTGTGCCCTGGTGTTGACAAGGACAAGCAAGAGATCTGGATTGGCTTGGGTAAGCAGTGGCATATGGTGTTGAGATCACTTCCCCAGGCAGGTCAGTTTGAGGACAGAAAACAGTTGGGATTAGATGTGAAACAGAAAGGTGCTAATTTAATGCAGTAGTTAAAATATTGATTTGAATTTGTAAGGCTTTTTATCTTGGAAGGACACTGATGTAGAGAAGTGCCAGATGTCTGTGGATTGTGTCTGACTGATGACATTAACATATTAAACACTTTGTGTCCTGGGCCTTCACTCAGGCTCTGACTGAGCTGTAGACATGGTGGGTTTTCCTGCCCTCTGGGTGGTGGCCCTTTGAGAGGAGAGAGATTACAGTGCCTGACCCAGGCACACAGATAGTGCTGAGCAGTGCAGAAAGTAAGTCTGTGGAGAGGTGACAGAAAAAATGCTTTTATCAATGAGCAGGTGTACAGAACTTGTTGCAGCTCAAAAAGCCTCTGGCTTGATGTTTTGAAACCAGAGCAGCAAAGCTTGGTAAGATGCAATGGGTAGAGCAGAAGTCTGATTTTAAGTACTTTAATTTTTTTGGGTTCACCTATGTATTTTGTGATTTCTATTTTGACTTGAATTCCAGAAGCCATTCTGAGTGTTTTGGGATGCTAAGGAGAGCCCTAAGGAAAAGAGGCAATGACATGCACCTGAGGCTCTAGATGACTGTATGCTTCTATTATTTGGTATTTTAAAGGGGAAAAAAAAATTATGGGGTGATGGAAAAGAATTGTACACACTTCCTTTTCATATCCATTTGACGAGCAAGAATGGTGAATTCTTTGAAGTATAAGCACAGGAGGGTGAGCATGTTCCAGGAGCAGAGAATCCTCATCCAAGGTATGAAGTGTTTGCTGCAGACTGCTGGATGACCGAACAGGAGTGACCGCTGGACTGTCTTGAACCCTGCTGCATGAGATGTATTTTTGTATCATTCTCAGCTGCTATGGATGATTAGATCACTGAAGCCAGAGAATTTGAAGTCCATGTTCCTGAGAAAATGCTTTTTTGCCATGTTTCTTCTGCTGTGTTGAGCACTTGGCCTAGTTGGCCTTTATGTTTGTGTTCAATTCCCATGTGAAATTTGCCAAGTGTCTTTTTTCAGTCCTGATGTAATCACTGCTGCAGAGCTTCCCACTCCAGTATTTGTGAGATACAAAAGCTAAAAACAAAGGTCACCACACAGAGGCAAGTGATGGCAGTGGCATTCAATACGTTGTGTCCTGCAGTTACCTTTTTATGCTGAACTTCATTTTGTGATAATATGATGGAAATGGGAAGATCTGCCAACTGTTACTGAACACAGCTGATAAAAGCTGTTTAGAAAATCTGTTCCAGCCAATTCAGCTGGATTAGTTCATGTGCTGGTTGTGTAGACAGAAGCAGGACAAAGCTTTACAATCTTATTGTAGCAGTCACAAATCTTGTCAGATAAATAACAATGGCTGGATCCACTGTATTTATAAAACTCATGCTTTCAGGCCATAAAACCCCCTATTTAATCTTTGTATACTTAAGCTTTGTATGTCTGGTCATTATCCAAGACCAGTCCTTCTCCTGGTGGCCCTTAGACATTGATTTGGTATCATAGAATGATGAGGGGGGGGGTGGAATAAAACCCTGGAGATCACCTAGTCCAACCCCTTGTGCTAAAGCAGAGTCATTCAGAACAGCAGGTTTGGAAATCCCTCCAGAGAAGGAGACCTCACAACCTCTTTGGGCAAACCAGGCCAGTTCTTTGCCACACTCATATAACTGCAGTCATCTCATAGGCTGAGGAGATGTGGCTCCTATGCAGCTACATTGATAGGATTGACTTCATTTATAGCATCATGGTACAGTTTATGTAACACTTTTTATTTGTAAATCCTAACAAGCCTGTGGTAGGCAAGGGACCAACATAACTGCTTTATCGTAAGCAGTGGTGAGGCTTTTTTTTTTTTTTGCATCTTGTCACTTGTTTATAGAGCAGGAAATCTGTTTGCTTGTCTAGATGTCTAGCAGGAACCTCCTCCATCCCCTTCAGATCTACTGGAGAGCCAAGCAGTGAGGCAATTAGTCAGAAGCTGGTAAGGAAAAGCTTTATTGTGCATACATATTTTATTTAAAGAAAGGAGTGCATTTAATTGATGGAAAAATATTGGTTTTCCCCATGTTAAATGTAGAGTTTCAGCACAGAGGAAAATAGAACGTATTTTTGACTCTGGGAGAAGTGGGAAACTGGGAAAAGCTCAGACTTGCACTCAGCATTGCTGTATTGTTGTTGTCAAGCTGAAAATCCTGGAAGCTATTTAAGCAGTGCCATATGTGCTTCTGAACTGTCAACTGAAAAACAATCTATGGTGGGGGGGGGAAACCTCTAAAACTATAAAGCTCTTTTCAGAGCTGGGTCTGGACTCATACAATGGGTGCTTTCATTTATTATTTTAATGTGTTTGGTTTAAATTTGGCTTCAAAGCCATAACACTACAAGGTTTGCCACGTTGTGCTTTGGTGCATAAAAGATTTTCTTAATTCTGATTTTCCTTGTGTAGGTCAGATCAGGACCTGTTTAAAAAAAAGGGGGAGCAAATGCATCTGGAAAAGACAGATTTGTGCTCAGAAATCCTGATCTGTGTTGTTGAAAGCTGGCAAAGCTACCATGCCTGGTGGCTGTGTGTAGTTCTAGTTTGTTTTTTAACGTAAACACACAGACAAAGCAATTTGGCCTTTCCCCCTGAGTCTGGTAAGGAACAAGGCTCTGGGTCACACCTGCAAGCTATAGTGAGAGGCTCCATTTGGCAGTTGCCTTAGGATGAGGAAAAGCTTTAAAGCTCTCAACTTGTGGTCTAGAAAATAGGCAGACAAATAGGCCTTGACCCACTCGTGGAAAGGGGTAGCAGATTATGCAAGTTCTATTCAAGTCTGTGAGAAACAAGAGAGTTTATAATATTTCTGAAGTGTTGAGACAGATTTGTGTAGGAAACCTGGGGAGTCTAGAAAGCAGAAGGCTGAAAACTCAGTGTTAGCCTGAAGTGCAAGCTTTTTGTTCCATTTCAGGCAGTAAAATTATATCAGTGTTGATTAATGCAGTTAAGATGCAGTTAAAAGTTGCAGCTACAATGATACTATGATTGTTGTGGAGAGAAAGAAGAGCCTATGTTGTGAAAAGTCATACTAGGGCTTATGAATAGACTTGGATTTTGTGGCCAGTCATTCAAGAGGGGGGATTCTGTCACTCTGCTTTGGTGAGACCTTGCTTGGAGTATGTTGTCCAACTTGGAGTCCTCAGCACAAGAAGGACAAGGACCTGTTAGAGTGGGTCCAGAGGAGACCACAAAAATGACCAGAGAGCTGAAACACCTCTGGTTTCAGGACAGGCTGAGAGTTGGAGTTGTTTAGCCTGGAGAAAAGAAGGCTCCAGGGAGCCTTTCAGAGGGTCCATGAAATGTAAGATGGTGTTAGACTTTTTAGTAGGGCCTGTTGTGACATAACAAGGGATAATGGTTTTAAACTAAAGAGGGAGATTTAAATTAGAGAAAGGAAGAAATTTCATATGGTAAGGGTGGCAAAATTGTCACAGGTTGCTCAGAGTGGTGGTGGATGCCCCCTCCCTGGAAACATTCAAGGGATGGGATGAGGCTCTGAGCAATTTGCTGTATTTGAAGATGTCCCTGTAAACTGCAAGGGGATTTGACTTGATAACTTTTAAAGGTCCTTTCCAACCCAAACCATTCTATGACTGTGTGACTTTGTTACACTAAATTTTATCTTTACTGTATTTGAGTTAACGCATGGCAGGAGAACATTGCGGAATCTTTGGTTTTGTGGTTTCCTCCCATAACCCAGTATAAATGAGATTCTCCTAAAGACACACATGTTAAAAACACTTCAGTGCTTACACTTGTTCCATCTGACTTCGATTAGATTAGCTGAGGTACCACCCTGCCTTCCAGTATTTATTTTATGTCAGTAAATGGCCTGTGATATACAGGATGCTTCTGAAAACTTATTTATTCCTAGACTTTAAACAGTGAAACAGAATGTTTATTTACTTTCAGTAATTAGAAGTGACACAGACTTCTAGGGGGAGATTTGCCCTGTCATACCAAGAAATTATTGGGGAAAAAAAAAAAAAAAAGCTTAAGGAATGAGGAAAAAAAAAAAAGGGAAAACAGAAAACTTTAGCATAGCTATCATTTGTTTATATTTCTTATTTGTAGTGCTGTAGTGACAGATCCATCTCAGCCTTAGGGCAATCATTTTCCTTACGTTACAAATGAAAATGTAGCAAACTTCAATAAGGGTGTTCATTTTATCTTCACTGTGAGCTGAATAGTAGCGAATTACTGTAACTGAGATCTAAAAGAGTAGAAAAGAAGGGAAATCCACCTCCTGTTTGCATTAAATCACAAAGAGCAATTTGGGAAGGAGTTGAAACTCTGACTTCTGTGTTGCCACTATGGAGCAGAAGGTGTTGCACTGAAGAAGACAGTTGTAAAAGCAGTACTTTACTAATACTGACCCAGGTAATGCAGAAATTCACCTTACCAGCATCAGTGCATCTAAATGGGGAAAAAAAAACCCCAAACAAAACACCACAACAAAACAACAAACCAACTCTGTGAATTCAATCAATTTCTGTTGGCAGGTTTATATGTAAGAATTGAAAATATGATGTTCTGTTACATGCCTGCTTCTGCATTCCTCATTGTCTTCCAAAGTAATTGATATTTTTGCTGTAGAAAGGGAGATGTCTGTGTTTACTTGATAGGATCAATAGAACTATTCTAGTGGGCTATAACTTCTGGAGTCAGAATATGTTGTAGTGAAGGTTAGTGCTGAAGTCTGTGCTTTTGCAGTCTGAGGTGCCTTGTATTAAAGGCTGCCATAGCAAGCATTTGGCAGTGCTTTTGGTTGGAAGCACTCCTTGAAAACAACTTTTATTCAATGATATCTGTGATGTGTACTACCCTTAAAAAATATTCATGGGACGTATTTATAAGTCTATCTTAGAGCTTGAAGCATAAGGTGCTGGCTATAGCACCTTATAGCTGGCTATAGGATTGTGCTCTAAGTCACAAAGCTTCTTGAAAATTCTCTCTCAGTTGCTGTGATCTCTTATAGAAGGGAGAACGGCAGCAGCAACTCAGAAATGGGATATATATATCAAACAGATTTGTGTGTCTGGGCACATCTCACCACTAGTGCTGAATGTTTCTGAACTTTGGGAAACTCAGAGGAAGGAATCTGTAATCTTCATTCACTCTTTGCTCCCATTTGACTGCTCAGTGAATATAGTGAGGTTGGAAATGCCTGCTCACATCTTCTGTAACAGTTTATGAATCTGCACTTTGGGTTATCCATATTCAGACCTTTGGTTTGATGAGATTTAAAAATATATGCCTAAGAAAGGTAGTGGCTACCTCTGCTGCCTAACTGCAAGCTGTCCCTATGTGACCTGGAAACACATGCTATTGTTAGGCTGAAGCATTGTAGCGGAATCACACTCCAAGGAACCTTCATTAGTTTGTCAGAAATTTGTCAAGGCAGTGCATTTTGTTTTTGATATTCGAGGTTAAATTTAACTGTTTGTTCCTAGCCCTGCAGTATTCTTCTTTGGAACACTGGAACAGGCTGTACAGAGAGGTTGTGGAGTCTCCCCTGGGGAGTCTCCCAGCCTGCCTGGATAATGACCCTGGACAACTTGACCTGAGTGACCCTGCTTTATCATGTGGATTGGACAAGATAATTTCCCTAGGTTCCACTCCAACCTCCACCAAGCTGTGATTCTTTCTGTACCCACCACCCCCAGTTTCCTTCACACTTTTTTTTCCCCCCCCTATGGAGTGGTGCTCAGAGCAGGTAGCAGCACTGGGGGAAGAAAAAGTTTGGAGCCTGCTCTGCAGCAGGAAGGGCAGCAGTTTCTTAGGGAGTTGACTGTAGAGAATACACCTGGGCTTCAAGTTATTGCTCCTCAATAAGAGATAGGCACAGCAGCAGTAGAGAACATGGGAGGGCAAACACAATAGGAAGCAGCAGTGATGTGGTGGAAATGCATTCAGGTGTGGATGGTTTAGGGATATAGATTGCAGACAATGAGCACTGTCGGTTCTTCTTATGTTAAGTGTGGGCAGATTTTAGATAAACTTTGTTATGAGGTCTTGTGGGATAAGTGGTTTGTTTTAAAATAAAAGTTGCTTGATATTTTTTAAACTGAACTGCACATTGATCAAAAGACTATGATCATTTAAGACAAACGTACATAAAAGTTTAATAGCTCCATTTAAATTATATAAATCTAAAACTTAGGAGCTTATATTCACAGGCTTAGAGAGCCCTTTGAAAAAAAAATTATGGCTGTGTTTCTTAATAGTGCTTGCTAGTTTGGTCACTGTGAGGCTAATAAGCCTTTTCTATTTGTTTGCTTACTCAGGACTCAGTTAACAGCGCATCAGTGATAGTGGCATTGTGCCCTGTATGAAGACCCTCTCTGTAACACAGGTTTTGCCTTTGAGACTTGCCAAAGTTTTTACTGAACTGTAAAACAGAATGAAATGAGGAAGGTGGATTGTGTGCCACACAGGCATATTTGAACTTCATCCATGTCCAAATATGCATTTGTAACCGAAGCAGAGCTCTAAAAGCAACCTCTGGGACACATGATCCTCAGCAGTAGTTCAGCTCCTGCAGCCCCCAGTCTGAGCTGCCCTGTGTCCACACTGGCAGCCTGCACCTTCCCTGTTGCATTACTACATGCTCTTTGGCCCATGTGTGCCATGTCTGCTTCTTCCAGATAGATTGTCTTGCTGCCCACGTTCACCTTTCTCTCCCATCTCAGCTGTTTTGAAGCATTCCTGCATTTTGGTGGTTGTTTTTCCTTACACTCCTCTTCTAGGTTCCATTTTGTTAAGAGGGGAGAGCAAGTGGAGGTCTCTATGCTCTGCATCAAAATTTCAGAGGTCTGAGTGTTCCCTGTGTTGAGGCAGGCTTGGTAAGGTCCTGCTAGAGCAGAAAGGAGAAGGGGATTAAAAAAAAAAGAAGAGGGATGAATAACTTCTTGTGCTGACATGTGTGCTTGCTTTTTTACCAATTAGCATAAGGTGGCCTAGAGTGGGGTGGTTTGGTTTTTTTCCATTTCTGTGCCATGGCTTCATTTCCATGTGGCTGTTTTAAATAGTATGTTTGCATGAGGCTGAAAGAACTTTCTGTTTATAAACGATGAAAACTTCAGGTCTCTATTTAGTCAGAAAATGGAGACTAACATGGCTACGTGTGCTCCTGCTTCTTGGGCTGGTTGGACCTACAAGGGAAAACAGAAGTGGAAAATTATTTTGTTGCCTGTGTTTCTGCTTCTAGGTAATTTTTTTTTCCCCACAGATAAATCTGTTTTTTCATGGTAAACAGTGGTGATAACTTTTGTTTTTCGAGCTGAAACTAGAATTGCAGGAGGGAGAGAAACTGGTGATGGAGTGATTTAGCATTTTTAATTTGTATTTCTTCCACATGAACTGTGGTTTACTTTGAATTTGTTTTTCTTCTGTGCTGAACTCTGCCAAATGCAGGTTGGTTTTGTAGCACTAATTCTGGCTGGCTCTCTGCTTGGGCTTCTACATACAGTAGTTGATTTTATAAACTTGACATTGTTCAGAGGGCTTTATTTGCTATGCAGTAATTGTTACAGCCACTATGCTGAAGGCACTTCTTAATGATTGTCTTTATGCCTTAAAAATTACTTGTCTAATGTTTGTCTTTCTTGGTATGTTTTGTAGCAGTCAGAGATTGGGGGCGGGGTATGGAAGCTGGGTGAATTTGCTTATTGCTCTTTAAACAGGTTGTATTTAATGTACACTGAGAATAAAACCATATGTCAGTTGGCTTTGTTCATAAAGACATTTCTTAGTTAAAGAGTTAACAGTGAAAATTCTTGCAGGAGTGATTGCATGGTAACTTTTACCTATTTCTCCATGTGCCTTGTCCCTTTCTGTCTCTCGTAGGACAGCATTTGCTATTTGACTGTTTAGTCAGGTCTTACTTTTGTCTGGTACCAGCCCAGGTGTTTAATTTTATTGCATGTTTCAAACAGTTTTAACTTGATGGGCCACTGAGGAGAGTTAAATTGAAGTCTGCTTCATTTTGTTCTTTCAGTAAGCCTTCTGCTTTTTTTCCCTAGATATAACTTTGTTAAAATTAATATTTGAAAGTAGCTTCCATGAATCTTCTTCACTTTTAAAAATAGGTTTATGAATATTAGGACATAAAATACTACTTCTTTCCTTTTTGTTGTCAGAGTACCTCTGCGATACTATGTATGCATCCTTAATAGTTTCAGTGTTGGCAGAATTTCTGGTTAGATCACCAAATGTGTTTCAGATGTGTTTTATGAACTGCCTTGGCTGTGGGAAATGCACATAAACATCATCTGTCTCATTTCTGGTTTACGTTGTTGTATTCCTGTTGTAGTAAAGCAGGAGCTTTGAAAGGCACAGCAATATAAAAAATCCTGTTCTGAAACTCCCTTAATCAAAGATTTAAGTATGACTAGATACATTTTGGCAGTCTTCTGTTTTGGGCAAGCGTATCTGTGAACTAATAGAGCAAATCGTATAAAATAATGTAAAGCTGTAAAATGTTGTGTGAAAAGTACCTAATAGAATTCTGATCCCATAATGGTTTACAACTGAAAGAGCAAAAGAGGGTTTGGGAAAAAGATTAATTTCAACTCCATATGATGGTCTGTGTCAGCCCAATACTGCTTGTAGGTGTGCTGCTTAGATAAGGACAATACTACTTGTTATGAAAGTGACTGGAGTTTTATGACTACCTTGATAATTTTCTTTGACAAACCTATAACAAGTTGGATCATTTAGGTCAAACCATAGAATATTTTGTGTTGGAAGGGACCTTTTAAAGCTTATCTAATGAAATGCCTCTGCCATAGGCAGGGACATTTATCACAAGATAAAGTTGCTCAAATAGGTGCAGAAACTTAGAAAATACGGTTATACCCCAGTTTCAGTCTTTATATTTTAAAGGGAGTAGATTATTTGATTCTTCTCTTTAACATTTAGTGCTTTTCTGAGTTCATCAATCTGTCCACCAGTTTGAAAGTCTTAATTAATTTAGTTTGATTAGAAATGAGACTTGCTATCTGCAAAGTATTTGGCCCCATGCATCATAGGTCCATGATCTCAATAAGAAAGCATATGCATCTGTTTCCTGCTTCAGTTAACAGTCTCAGTGCAAGCTGAACTTCACTGAAGATTTTTTGGTAGTTAGAACTAGTTCTGACAAAATTTGGATTCCTTATTTTGCTTTTAAATCTTCTCACCAAGTTTTACCCCTGGAATTTGTGGCTGTTGCTCTCTAACCCTGTCTGACTAGGGAGCTTGACCAACAGAACTATAATTTTCCATCTGTACTCATTAGGAAACTACTGTCTTGTAATGCTCTTTATTTGCAGAGTCCAGCAACTGCTGTAACATCGTTAAGGTTTTAGCTTATACCCCAAATACTAAATTGCTGCAAGCCCCCTTCAGGTTCTCAGCTTTGGATAGATATTGCCAAGGCTCTGTGTTACTGCCATTTTCTTAGTCAGTGGTTTGCAGTGTCCACAATAACAGGAGTCTTTCCATGGAAGGAGTGAAGAAATGAATGTGATGGATAAATGCTGGAATGGCAGCTGAGCTCTGCAATTTTAGTGGCCACAGGCAAAATTACAGTTGGATGTTCTCGCCAAGCACGGTCCTGTGGGCAGTTGTGTGCAAAAACTGAAAGGGCTAAAGGGGAAGTTTAAAGTCACTGCACTTTGTGGGTATTAGCCATGTCAACAGCACTAGCAAGAGCATGGAAAATGACTGAGTTCTGGTTTTGGCAGGCAAAGAAAAATATTTGAAGCGTTGTGTATTGTACTGTAAGAATGAAGATTCTGCATTAGATTAATGGCTGTGTGCTCTTTGCCTGTGTGTCACTTCAGTTTGCTTGTACAGCTCTATAGTGGAACAAATTCACCTCTAAAAATAGGACTGACAGTCGAGATGCAGCTGTACAACTGACCCAGAAGAATTACTGAAATTCTAATTTAAAATTTGTTCTCTTGGCTTATCTTTCTGTTCCTCCCCCCCATTTTCTGCCCCTCATCACAGAAGACTAAAAAGAGTAAAACTGTGAACACTTTTCCTCATTTTCACCTTTAATTCTTCTGGTTCAAGTACTAGAAAAATACCAATAGAAAAAGTGGGCATTTGTTATTACAAGTGTAGTGTTATAAGACTCATATTAAGTAGTGCTATCACATAAAATCAAGGTAAAGAGACATTGCCAATATTACTCTTGTCTTCAGATCTGCTTCAGCATGATTTTACATGTCAGAAAATTTGGTGGTGTTTCTGTTTATTTCCCTGCTGTTGTGGAAGCTTTAGCTGCATTTCTTTGTGTTTGACACTTTTCATCGTACTCTTGCTTAAATTTCAACAAGTATTTTGTGTGTATTTCCTTTAGATAAGTCAGACCCTGCTGAGATAGCTGCCTAAGAGTGGGGATTCATAATGAAGATGATGGGCAATCTAGCCTCTTCAATCTTGACTACTTTGTTTCCCCAATGGTTTATAGTGCCATCATCACAACTGTCCTGTGTCTTTCCATGAAGTCCTTCAACACATTTTTAAGCTAAAGTCATAAGGGAAAACTGGGCCTCCTATGGCTCTTTTCTTTCTATTCATGCTCTTAGAGCTTCATGAGAGACTGACAGAAAAAGCAGCTTCAAGAAAATAGCAAAAGGCAGAGTTCTACATCCAGATGTACTCCTGCAGCCTTAGCATTGACTGTGAGAAAGAGCTGTCTGAGATTGCCTTCTGGACTGTGTGAATCATGAAAAATTCACAGCAAAGATCTGTCCTGTGGAGTGACAGAAACCATAGCCTTTGCACATAATTGCCTTAAAAGGAAAAGAAAAAAAAATCATAATCCTGCATGTCCTTAAACTCTCCTAATAGGTATCTGATGTATATTTTCTATTTTTTAGTGCATTTAATCCCGGTGAACCCTGCTAGAGAAGATGGGTTGAATGCTAAGAGCCGAAAGAGAATAATGCCTGACTTGCTGACTGAGCCTCCTGCAATAGATCCCATTTATGAAGCTCGTGTTTACTGCAATATTCCCACCATTGCTGAACGCAGCATGGAAGGTAGGCTTGGTCAGTGTGAACAACAGTCTAGTTGCTTCTTTCATTGTAAACAATAACTGTGCCTTGTCAGTTCTTTAGTGCTTGGAGAAGGTACAGCAAGCACCATCTGGCTGCTGAACTCCAGAATTAATTAGGTTGTAAAGACTTAAGGTTATTGAGTCCAACTGTTAGCCCATCATTGTGGGGCACCACTGAACCATTAGACATAGTCTGGTCTGAATGAACTCCTTCCTTAGTATATCCCACTAATGCATATAAAATAAATTACAAACTGGACTATCAAAAAGCTCCAAAATGCCTCATTCTGATAGAGGTCTGGAAGACGTGTCATAAAAGTGGGGTAGTCTTACTGTGTTGGCAGAATTCAATGCTTGCATAGCTGTTGCATTTGGATATACTATGGAGAATGTGCTAAGAAACTGAGTTTTGTATAAGTTATAGTGCAACATTAAGGTGAATTTTTTTTTGGGACAATAAGTTATCATTTCTTTTTCTTATCAGGGTTTTCTTTCATTGCAGTGTCGAAGCTATAAAGCTTTGTCAAGTAGAAACATTTAAATGACATTTACTTAACTTTTTTGTTGTTGTTGTTTGTTTCTTTTTTCCCTCTTTCATCACTTTAGGTCATGCACCTCATTATTTTAAGCTAGTGTCAGTTCAAGTGTTGATTCGGCATGGTGATAGGTATCCACTCTATGCCATTCCCAAGACAAAGAGACCTGACATCGACTGTATGTTGGTGCCTAGCAGGTAAAATTCTTGGCTTTTATCATTACTGAGTGAGTGTTTTGTGTGGTAAGTATTTTATTACTCCTCAGAAAACAATTTGTGCAGGTTGACTGTACATTGTGACTGCTGATCTTTGTGTGTGTTGTCATGGAATAAAAAAAAACAACCCCCATATCAGTGGTATATGAGATTTCGTTTGAAACTGGAACCTTTACCAGTGCAAGCCAGAATAAATTCTTGGTATTTAAAAATAAAAATCTATTAAATTGAACCTTTAGTGTAATGTTCCTCTTATCTAAGCTTTTACACATTTTCAAAATGTAAGTGCAGTTTTTGAGCATGTCTCTTCCATTTAGCTGAACATCCTTCCTTCTGTGTGAAGACAAAAGTCTCAGTTCATCACCGCTTTGTTGTTTGCCTGTACTTGCCTTTATACTTGAAACAGTATGAACTGTAGATATGGTTTGGATTTCTTCTCTTCCTGGTGGGAGAACCTTTACTCATTACTGAAGATGAGTTACTATGCAGAGCAGTAGAAGTAAACAGTGATCATGTAAAACACCAAATCACCATCCTTTGCCTTCATGCATCTTTTTTCTCCTTTTGAGTAGGATCTGTGGTGTTTGGTTTGTGGTTTTGGGGTTTGGTTGGTTTTGGGGTTTTTTTGCTTTTATGTTGGGTTGGGCTTCTTTTGTTTGGTTTGTTCTGTTTTTCAAATCTCAGTGAACCTGCTGAATTCTTACAGGTAAAAGATTTTATTGATATTTTTCTATCAGATGTGTTAGCAAAATGTCTGGACAAATCTACACCTTCATGCTGCTGGCAACTCATCGGGTATACAAAACAGTATACAAAAATATAGCATGGAATCTCCTTTCTGTTTAAAGAAATGACATTTCTTCTTTTGTGGTGTAGAATTACTCAGAACTGGCTTAACTCAGTCATGCTGAAAGTGCCAACATCAGACTGAAAGTGCATTTCTCACTTAGATACATCAAATACACTTTTCCTGCTTTGGTAGATTCCTGGGCTGCATTCCTTTAAGTTTTAGTAGCTGCCAGTCATCAGTAGCATTTATGATTTCATCTTTGTTTTAAATTCTTTGTCTTCTCAGTTTTTTCTCAGAGGGCTTTCAACAAAAGAATCTCTCTAAAGGAGAAGATGGATTATGGTGTCCTTATAGGTTTGTGATTAGCTGGCCTATGGCAGTTCCATTTGAGAAAATCGACCCATTTTCATCAGTTTCTGGCAGTAGTAGTACTGCACAGTAGAAATGTTGCTAAAATATGCTGAATTGGTATGAAAGAATAGTTGAAACTAAGTATAGCCTCATCTAACACCTGTAAAGTTGATGGTAAGCTTGGTTTGTCAAGCAGTGGCATTCAGTGGTCTTACCTAACATCCTCCAAGATAATTCTGAATTCTTTGAGAGGTGCCCAGCCCCAGCAGTGTTCTGTGCCTACTGCACACCAGCTGCCTTTCTAAAATTAGATGCACAGCCCTGAGACTGCAGACAGGAGACCAAACCCCAGATATCTCTGCCATGGAGTTCTGTAGGCAATTAATTTCTTTTAACAAGATGAAAAATGAATCATTTGCTAATAGCTATGATAACACTTTTAATGACCTGCCTGTGAGGAGTAAGTTTATTTCCAGCATGAAATACTAAAAAAAGAAATAGATGCAGATTCCTTTTGGAGTTCTTAAGTGCTCTGATCTTCTGATCCTGCTCCATATCTGTCACAGAACGTACGTGAGGGATGCAAAGATGTCAGCTGCAAGTGGTGAGTAGCTGTATTTTTAAATACTACAGCGCCACACAAGAATTTAGTTTTGTATTTGTCAGAGAAGCTTTTACGGCTATTTCCACTTCAGTTTTAGGTAAGGAATACAATGTGGAGGTCTGGAGTCAGAGAAAAGTGTCCATAAAAGGCAACAGAGTAGTGCAGCTTTTGACACTGCTGACAGAATGACCATGACAATCAGTTAAGAGGGCATAGTGTCAGGATTTGTAGATACCCTTGGCTGATCGTGGATGCATCATCTGTTCATTTATGTTCTAATGCTTCATACATCACTAGCTACCATTTACAACCACTAAAAATGAGTGGAGTACTAAAGTTCATTTAAAATAGAATCTTCTGGCCAGCTTGGAAAAGGCAGCAGGGAGGTTAAAGGAATCTGTACCATGCTGTCCAGATGTGTTGAAGCTGACCTTTCTGAATAAAGCTGGAATTGTTACATTTTCTGCCATTATTTGGGTGGGACATTTATTACTTTAACATCAAGAAGCTGTTTGCTGGTTCTGGCTGTTTGTGATGTAAATGTGGTGCTTGATTGTAAATGTATTTATGTTGAGAGTATTACAAGGTGTGTAATTGCTGCCTTTGAACAGAGGGTTTCTTGGTGCTGTATAATTAAGCTGAGGTGTCTGATCAAAAGTCTGGCTTTCTGGACTTTTGTTTCAAATCAGTATGCTGCTCATATTCAGTCTGTTCTTTATTTGACTTGGCACTCAGCTGATGGAATTCATTAATTAAGCAGATTATGCTGCAGCCCCATGGACCTCTAATGGGTATGCAAAATAGCCTTGAGGTCACACTTCAGTATTGTGAATTATGGATTGTGACATAGACATTTGGAGTGAATATAAGGAAATGGATTAAATGTGTTGGAGATTTCTTCCACCTAAAACTTCAATTAGTATTACTATTATCATTGTTCTGGATGCAAATTTCTAAAGGGAACTGAACAATGTATTTATTCTTTTCCTCAAGAAAAATTAATTGAATGGTGTTATGAAAATACTTTCATTGTAGTGTTTGCTTGTGGGAGGAGGACAAAATCTCTCATTTCTTTTTGCCTTTGTATCTGTGTCAAAAGTAAAATCATATGCAGTGTTTCTTCACTCGGTTTGCATGTGAGACAGAAGAAATGCTTTTTGCAAGATGATAAAAGCTTTGATAAAAGCTCAGCGTAAGATGGCTATGTGAACTTATGGCCCAGAAAGCCAACTGTATTCTGGGCTGAATCAGAAGAACTGTGACCAGCAGGATGAGGGAGGTGATTCTCTCCCTCTATGATGCTCTCATGAGACCCCACCTGGAGTACAGCATCCAATTCTGGGGCCCTCAGCATAAGGAAGACATTGAACTGCTACAGCAGGTCCAGAGGGGGGCTATGAATATGACCAGGGGGGTGGAGCATCTCCTCTTTGGAGACAGGCTGTGAGAGTTGAGGCTTGTAAAGGAAGGGGGCTTGCTTAATTAATGCAAGATTATTTTTCAAAATTAATATTGTTTATTAATTTTTATATTCAAACTTTTCCACCCTTGACCATTAATTTTAATAATAAACTGCTTCAATTGTAACAGTCATGGAACAAATTACATAAAGGTGTGTAGATCTAGTATTAACTATCAATACACAAATAATTAAATCCAATTGAACTCAAATAAACTGGAAGAGAAGGTTTCTTGCAGTTAGTTATCCTGCTTGGCCACTAGATAGACTCAGGGCTCCTCTGCATAGGATAGAAGCTAGGTAAATGAAAAAGCTTAAGGTATTTACTCACAAATATTATTTCTCAACTCGCAAGGCTAGCAATATTAATACAGTACTAAAAACACTTGCAGGGAGTTCTGTCTGTTGCCTTTCTGGCTGGTCTGGCCACTGCTGAGACTTCAGAGCTCCTTCCTGGTTTCACAGACTGCTGGGGGATGGGGCAGAGATCGCTGACCTGGTCCTGGCTTTGGACAATCTTTGTGGCTCCAGGGCTTGCTTGTCTCAGGGGATGCAGGCAGGGTATCTTGTGATGTGGTCTCAGCAGGTGTGTCATGCTGGCTGATGTATGCAGGTATTGTGTGAAAGTAATTAGAGTTGCTCCTGATAAAGCTGTTTCCAGGCTGAGTTATAGCTTAGCAGAATTATGCTATAAAGCAATAATGTATTAGCATTGCCAGTAGGCGACAGGCACAGATACAGCAGAACACAGAATAATGGTAAAGCATGAAACAATGGCAAAGCACATTGTGGTACCTGCTTATCTGTTTATATATCAATGCCTTTGGACATAGATTATCCAATTAGAGTGGCAGTAAGCCAAGCTTGACCATATTTGGGTGAGACCACAGGTCTGCTATGACCATATTAGGAAAGACACATAGGCCTATCACAAGCTTAGCACATATCAAGTGCATTTAACTTGTTTACCGCAGGGTGCAAACAGGAGCAAAACAAATTGGGTAAGCCAGAGTGCTCAGACTCCATGGATCCAGGTCTTTTGTCCTTTTCCCTGTGGTTGCTTCTCCCCAGGCAGAAGGAAGGAGAGCAGAAAAACACGTCTGGGCAAGGTAGCACATGTATAAGCCTGTTTTGACCCTTCAGGTCCACCACAACAGGGCTGTTCAGCCTGGAGAAGAGAAGGCTCTGGGGAGACCTTATAGTATCCTTCTGGTACCCAAAAGGGGCATACAAGAAAGCCAGGGAGGGTCTTTTTCTAAGAGCCTGTAGCAATAGGATGAACGGGAATGGCTTTAAGCTGAAAGAGGTAGATTTAGAATAGATATTAGGAAGAAATTCTTTACAGTGAGGGTGTTAAGGTACTGAATGATTTCAGAAGTTTGCTGTAATTTGATAGTACACTAAATTGGCATATGTTCTAAAGCATTTTGAAAGGTGTTGATATTAATCATCAAAAGTTTAATGACAAATACTTGAGGTTTTAAGTTCTATATGCATATCTTGAAACTGACAGAGCAGTGAAAGGGAAAAATGTGAGAGACACGAGTTATTGTTCTGTGAGCTGAAGGAAATGTAGATTTGACTTGGAGTGAGGTCAAAGCATGATTCAGATCAGAATCAGTTGAGAGGAGTCTCCTGAGAAGTCCTTGGACTTCATTAATGACTCAGAACATTGAAGTAGACTGGATCACTATAGAGTTTGCTATAAAAATGTAAAAGCTGAAAGAGCTTTATGAGTAAGTCCCAACACTACTGATGCTGTCTTAAGGGTCACTTATGTAGACTCTTGTAATCTGTTGTTGATTATAGTGGCTCCTTCCATTCATTTACCTTCTGAAGAGGAAACAGTGTAGTACTTTGATCTAACACTTTTTTGTCTACTTGAACTCATGGAAAACACATTTTGTTTTTAATCAGAGTTACAGAATAATATTTTTACTTTTTTTTAAATAGAGAAAGGATTAATTTTTGGCGGAGTTGGCAGACAACATCTGGTTTGAAAGGCAAAACTCATTTGTCAGATGCTTGATGGGTGCCTGTCATAGTCACATTGACCCACCAAGTGTCACATCAGGGGTTCTGCAGCTCTTTGTGAGAATTCTGATCCTCTTGGCTTTTGCAAATTCTGCATTTTCTAATGAAAGTGACATTTGCATAGATAAAAGCTGTTTGGGAAGGAAAAAAAAATCAATATCTCATTTGTATCTATGTCTACCTCCACGAGTTCCTTCCTGAGGGATATAGATCTCCTGCAGAACTCAAGTGCTGTGAGAGGACAGCACTGTGCAGTAACAGATGAATACAAAGTTTACCCCTCCTGAATTCTGCAAAGCATCTGGAATCTGCCATTAGTTTTCTATTTGATTAATTATTCAGTTTTAACTGTTAAATAAATGACTCTTAGTAATTGATCTCAGTAATTAGAGTATTTCTTTTCTCTTTTAATCATAACCTTGACCAACGTATTTTTTGTCTATAGCTTCATATGTTATGGTGAAAATATGTTATTGATGTCGCCCTCGAATTTTTATGAACATGTAAATTATTAAAATGTAGTTACAAGTAGTGTTGTCAAGATAATGACTTTTCTTAGATTTTGTACTTCATCTTAATTAGATGATCTTTGTAGGCACTCAGTCTTAGATTTGTAGGTGGTTCAAAAGAGTATTCAGTTTAATGAGTCAGAGGACAGGTTCAATGCTGTGGCTTGTTGGCTGTCAGATTGGTGGAAGAAATGTGGCTTACACTGTCCTTCATTTTACAGCATACAGAGAAGAAATAACGCAATAGTTCAGTGGTCAAGTAGCTTAGAGAGGAAAGACTGTTAAAGGAATCTCAACTCATTCCTAGCAAGGAATTAATTTCGGTCAAAAGCAGTCCTTAATAAACAAAAGGACAGAGGGGTAGGGAATTACAACTAAAATTAGCTTTGTTTGGTCTGATTTGCAGCTCAGGTCTAGAGAAGGAACAAAACTCTTCTTTACATCTGATTTGGTTTTGTGTTTTAATTCTTTAATAAAAACATTTTTTGCTCATAAGAGAATATTTCACAAGATGACAAAACAAATCATTAGCATTATGTTCCTCAGTGGTCCTGAGACAAGTAGCCCTGAGAAGTGAGGGTGGTTAGCTATCAAGTCTAGCAATGGTCTTCATGCTGTGATTCTTTCTGTTATTATTGTTGTCATTATTATTATTATTATTATTACAAAGACAATTAGCTCAATGATATAACCTCTTACGAAAAGAGACTTTCATTCACTCAAAGAGTCTGCACATCAGTTTTTCCAGGGCCAGAAAGCCTGAAGGTGTCCCACAGCATTTCTGAAACTCTGACCTTGAAGTCTTAGACTCAGTTAGTCTTGTGGGGATGAAGTGTAAAAATGTCCTATACTGAAGTTTCTGTGCTGCTGTGCAGGATTTGAGGTTTTGCTATATAACATGTTTGAATTTAATGCTAAGCTGCATGAGTTGCATTTCATACCTTTGTATGAATATAACAGACACAATAAATGTATTTTCTTGCATGTTTCTCACACTGTATTTTGTGCCATTACAGTTAAGCCATCCAAAATCTCTCTGCAGATCTTCTGAAGTATTGAGCACGTGCCCACTCTGATATTGTATATCTCACTTTGCTGGGCTAATTCAGAACAAGCAGCAAGTTAGTATTTTTTTCACATAGAAAAATTTAAATGCCTCTGCAGTTTTGTATCTGAACTCAAGGAAGGAGGAAAATGTTACTGAAGGATGTCAGCTCAGCTGCTGGCAGCAATACACAAATAGCTCATAGAGCTGCACAGTGTGGTTTCTTCCTATGCACACTGCTTGGAGTGTAGGCATAAAGAGATGACATTTCAGTATTAAAGCATTTTAAGACATTTATAAATAAGGCATTTAAATGTTGAATAAGGGTTTAAGCACTGATCCACTTTAATGCTAGTGCGTGAAAACCACGCTGTTAAATCTGGGATCTGTTATCCCAGTGTTTAGTTTGTAAATAGCAAACACAATAAGCCGAAGTCATTATCTGAGGGGAAAAGCATTCTCAGGTTTGTTACCCATAAAACCTATTTTGCAAAAATATAATTAGCAAATTATCAAACATTAAAAATTAACAGACGTTTATTTCCCATTTTAATGTTGAAAATCAGGAGAAAGTATGACCGTTGCTAGTGGTGTTAGGTGAGAAGCCATTGCATCTGCAGACAAGATTTGAGGTATTTGTTATTAATACGTTTCCCAGGTTTTGCAGCTTACAAGCAAATTACAGAAGAATATCTTTTTAGCCCATTTTTATTGTCTGCTTATTTTTATGGAAGTAAAATTTTAAGGCTATTTCAGTCTTTTCAACTACACAACTGAGTAATTTTCTTTGCTTCCTGCTCAAACAGCCCCAGCAGTCTGAGTGGTGTTGCCTAGATACTCCATCTCCTGCGGCATCTGTAAATTGGCCAATTCAACAGGAGGATTCATATTCTGAAGAAAAGAGAAATGGTGGGGCGGGGAGGGAGAGTCATTTGTTAGCTGGTCGCCTGTGTGGTGCTGTCAGTTTTGCTGTTGAGAAAAATCAGGTTTTATTGCCTCACTTGTATGGGGTTAATCGGGAGAATTGCTGGAATGTTCAGAATTTGGTTACAGGAGGATTCATCCAGGACAGAAATATCTTAATGTCTGTCTCCTTCAGGCAGAAGGGCTCTTGTTTCCATTGTTTGATTTTTAGTATTATCTTCCCCTGGAACATATTTAACAAGCAGTGAGCTTAGAATTTATATTCAGAAATATGTCTAGCAGTCATATTTCATCATTCACTTCTGCAAGCATGTGCTCAGCTTATGCTGCTTTAAAAATAATGTAATGCAAAGTGGAGTAACTTGCATCTGTATGTGTACGCAAAAAGCTTTTTTTCATACACTAGTATATAACTTTATCATTTATCATGCATTTTGTTATTTCCTCTTGGATGTTTACCTTGCCCATTTTTTAGGTAAATCTTTTTGCAAAACACTGATAAATACTTTCCTTCCTTCCTTCCCACAAGTGATTGCTTGACAAGTTTATTGACACAGATTTGATCCTGTTAGAATTCACAATTTTGTAAGCAAAGCAGCAAAAACAACAGGGCACTGTATTTCTTACAGTTATTTTTGCACATCTATCTGCAGAACTTGGTAATAAAATAAACAGGTTTCGAGGGTTAGGGCTGGGCTGGCTACTAAATGAGTGATGGATGCTCTCTATGAACCCCTCTACCTTCCCAGAGGGAAGAGAAGGGAATAAGAGAGTGAGACTGATGGGTAGGGAAAGAAAGTTAAATCAGTTTTAGTGACAGTAACAGCAGTAAAATTAAATACGTGCAGATATATACAAACTAATCTTGAACAATGATGACAATGACATAAACTGATGACAGTGATATCACCATCACCAGTAATGCCAGGGACAGGAACTGGGGAAATCACGGACTGGACTCTGTCACAGATGGGAACTGGATTCAGGAGCTCATGGATCAGGATCAAAGGCAGAATCGGCAGAGTTTTCCTTAGACACCAGCCACTAAAGAAAGGGAAAAGAAGGAGAAAGAGGAGTTTGACCCCTGTGATCCCTCAGTTTTGTACTGAATGTGATGTGTATGGAATGGAATACCTTGTTGGTCAATTCTGCATCACTTGTCCTGTCTACTCTTTCCCACAGGTGCCCCCTCTTACTGCACTCCAACATACTGCACCAGATTTAGCAGTGACCTTGGTGTGCACCCCAATCCTAACTCTAACCATCTGTGTTGTCACTGCTAGAGGCAGCCTGTCTGCAAGAACATGCCGTGAACTTCAGAAAGTGCCATCTCTGAGAAGAGACTGAGCTCAAATCCCTGAACAGAATTAGTGCTGTTCTAGCTCAGACCAGGACAACAGGGTTTAAGGAAGATTGTGATTGACAGTTTATGCATGCTTAGATTTTTTTTAAGTGCAAAGTTTAGAATATTGGTAACTCTCCCTGCTATGTCTGTAATAAGCTTTAAAAGCTGTTTGCTATTGGGTTTAAATTTAATTTTCTTCACATAATTATTCCATTTTCAGATTGCACTGCTGAGCTGTGAAAATAGTGCACTGTACAGAACTCTGTTTTAAATTCTCATTTGCAGCTGGATTAGACTTTCCAGTGCACTCTTAGTACAACAGGAAGCCTCCATTGCTTTAGGAAGGAACAAAACCTCTTCCGTGTATCTCTACTGGTTAAATATTGATCTTTATTTATGTTGTTAAAATTACAGTGTACAGAAGTTAGGAATTCAGTGTCATAAATTAACTGGGTTTAGTTTCACTTTGAAGTAAAAATGAAAATATTGTTCTGATATTTTATTCTCACGTTGCCATTTTTCTTTTCTTACTGGCAGTTGTAATGTGATTTATCACATTTTCCTCCCCAGAGTTTGTTTGTTTTCCCTGAAGGCAAATTAAATACTGGAGAATCGAAGTTTTATGAAATGTTATTACAGTGAACTCCCCCTCTATTGACAGAGGCGCTCCTCTGCGGAGACCTTCTGTACAGACGTGCTGTGAACACAGCTCTGCGGGAGGTGCTTTCTGACATTTAAGAGAGTTCCTCAGTCGGCTCTTTTATGTCTGCAGGGCTGTCTTTGTCCTGCTCACTTGGGAGTCCTGCCGCTCCTTCCTACCTCGGTGTTACTGCTCCCTCTTGTGGTCACTGCCGCTATGCAAGGTTTTTTGTGTCCCGAGTTTTGTGATTCAAGGAAAATGTAAATAGAAAACAAACACAAAGCTCAGATTTCTACAGAAATTATGTGACCACATTTTAATTTTTTTTTTTTTGTTTCTAAGCAACAAACTATTAACCATATTCAGGCTGCAAACCTTATTGAATGAAGACCCATCTGGGGCAGAGCTGAGTTATCACACTTTTTGTATGCTCATTCAAACGCTGGCATTGAACAAAAAAAATCCCTACCTCAGTGATGTATTTCTATTGCAGGAGTGTGATCATAGTTTAGCTTTTACAGGTATCAATCCCTTTTGATGACATAGTTTGGGGACTTTTTTGTGTGTATAGTTTCCTGCACAGCAATACAGCGATAAACAGAATCTTTCATGTATGTGAAATTTCCAGAAAAAAATAGGAGATCTCAGCATTCTTTCACTGATTTAGAATTTTGTTTCAGTACATGAAACTGGACTTTTCTTTGTGTAGCTCCTACACAGTTGTTCCTTCAATGCAAGTCAAGAATAAAAGACTTATGCTGTACTCCATTTTACAGCCTACAGAGTAGAAATAAGGCAGTAGTTCAGAGGTACCATAGTTTTGACTGCTAAAGGAATCTCAGCCTGTTTCTATTGAGAAAATTTTTTTTATCAAAAGCAGTCTTTAAATTAATAAACATAAGAACTTGAGGAGTGGGTACTTTTTACCAAAATAGACTTTGGTCTGATTTGCAGCTCAGATCTAAAGGAGGAACAAAACTCTGCTCTATAGGTGTCTTGTATTTACACTTTAATTCTTTAATAAATCAGTTTATACTCACAAGGGTTTCTAGAAAAGAAAATTGCACGAGTAGACAACATGAATCAATACTGTGGTGTTCTTGAGTGGTTCTGACACAAGTAGCCCTGAGAAATGAGGATGATTTTCTTCTTGCTCCAATGGTCACCATGCTGTAATTCTTCAGTTAGCATAAAGAGCTAACCTCTTACCAAAAGAGGTTTCCACACACTCAAAGATTGTCTGAGCATCACTTCATCCAGAGGCAGAAAGCTCCAGGGTCTCCCATAACAGTTCTGAAATACTTATCTTGAAGTATTGAAATCAATTAGTTTCATAGTGTTGAGGTGCAGAAATGTCCTATATCAAAGTTTCCATGCTGCTGTGCGAGATTTGAGGCTTTGCTGTATAGTATGTTTGAACTTAATGCTGAACTGCAGGAGTTGCATGTCATATCTGTTAGATGGAGTAAATGTGTTTTCCTGCATGTTTATGACACAGTGTTGTTGTGTCTCTCTTTGACAGCTGTAGCCATGTCTGGCATCATTGGGGTATTTTATCTGTTTAGATGTCCAGTGGTGGACTGTTTCTTTCTGGATAATAGTACAACATTCAAAACAATGACTTCCAGTTTTAATGGGGCCACTGGATACTACTTCCCAGACACCATTTATCTGAGGCTACATATGCTATTTGATTCAAGGCCTGAAGTAGTTAGAATTAAAGGCTGAGATTCTTGTTGGCATTGTACATGACAAAACTTGAGGTATCCTTCGAGGTCTACTTAAAATCTTGGTTCATTGAACTCCTTTAGATTGTTAGTGCCTTTGGCTATGGTGTTAAATTCATAACATTATTAGTGATTGTATTCAAAACAACCCAGAAATATCTTTCAAAGTAACTGAGAGTATAATTTCAAGATGACAAAACAGTGATTTCCCTATGGCTCTTTGATAGTTAGGAAGTAGTTAGATTTGTTTTGCATGCTTCTAAAAGTCCTGAGTAAGAGCAGATGTTGTCTCAGTAAGAAATAACCTCACACCATGAAATTTCTGAGCTGACATACTTGGAATATTTGACTGTCTTGAGCCATTTTCCCATATGCATATGGAAGTTTTCACATTTTGCTTTACCTTTCTAGGAAACCTTCTCATCCTCAGCTTGAAGCTTTCATTAAACATATGTCCAAAGGCTCTGCAGCCCAGCTGGATGGTTCCCTGAGCAGTCTGCCGCGTTACCCGAGTCACTCCTTGTGTGAAATGGGAGAGCTTACGCAGACAGGTGAGTTTCCATAGCAGCTCTGTCTTTTCTTCTGCTCCATTGAATACAGACTGTGTGAAAAAGGACCTTCTGTTTTTCTTTATATTGAAATAAAAGCTTCCTTTAAAAGCATCATTTATAATGTTGGTCGTTATTAAACACATTGAGGTGCTGAGTGGGTCCAGAGCACTGACAGAAGGGCTGCGAACTCTGCTAATTAACGTATAGCTTAGTTTATCTGTACACAAAGGGTGGGGGAAATGGAAGGTAACTGGAAGTGTTGTCGTCAGGGATTTGACTGTGTAAAAGAAAGTATGCAGAGAGACAGGGACTGTTGTGGTGCTGGGGTATTGGACATATTCATAGAATCATAGAATGGTCTAGGTTGGAAGAGACCTTAAAGATCATCCAGTTCCAACCCCCTGCCATAGGCAGGGACACCTCCCACTAGATCAGGTCGCTCAAGACCTCATCCAGCCTGGCCTTGAACACCTCCAGGGAGGGAGCAGCCACAATCTCCCTGGGCAACCTGTTCCAGTGCCTCGCCACCCTTACTGTGAAGAACTTCCTCCTAACATCCTGTTCAAATCTCCCCTCCACCAATTTGAACCCATTACCCCTTGACATTGGAGAGGGAAGCTGGAAGTAGTGCTAAATCAGAGCAGTGATTAAAAGGCATTTTGGAAAAGATCTGGGACTGCTGTCAGCAGGCAATAGAGAACATGAGAGGAACCAAATGTAGGAAGACAGAAGTGGAGGAGTAAAAGGTAAGGAAGACAGATGCATAGAAACAAGTTGCCAATTTGTAAGAATCAGATTTTTTGAGATTCCAGAGTGCTTGGAATTGTGTTCTCCATGCATAACAGCCACCTGAACTGCTATGAACTGAAATCCGTGTGTGTATTTGCACTCATTTTGCTGTATGTATTTATGCCAGTGCATCAAAAAGGAAAATACAGAAGTGCTTTCCCACAAACATGGAAATGTACTGTTGCACAACAGGGTAGAAATGTGGTTGTGAGAGGGTTA
Organism: Psilopogon haemacephalus; assembly: GCA_013396835.1. Classification (NCBI taxonomy): domain Eukaryota; kingdom Metazoa; phylum Chordata; class Aves; order Piciformes; family Megalaimidae; genus Psilopogon; species Psilopogon haemacephalus. Next base: position 209,784 of record VWZI01008933.1, on the reverse strand, counting down.
AACACGTAGATTTTTTTTTTTTTTAACTTCAACATTCGTTAATTTGAAAAATCACAGTAATACTTTTCTGTTCAAAGTCTAGCATTGGTCCATTCCATTTTATTCCCATTTCTTGCTTTTACCTGTGCTGTTCTTTTAAATACCAGTTATTGAAAAAACAATAACTGTTTTTGGATCTGGTTAGTCAGTGAGTTTGCAGTCTGACTAATTAAAAATGAAAGGAGCAGAAGATTTAGGAAATCAGTGTCATTTTTGTCTTGCCAACAGCCTTTCAGGGAATCTCTGTTATTTAGTCTAACTCTTGCTTGCCAAATCCTTGTATGTTTTGGGATCCTGTCAGAAGAAATATTTGTTGTAGGCCAGTGTCAAGTTTTGCAAAGTGACATCTGGAGAAGTCTAGTTAGGCTACCAAGAAAGTCCTAACAGCACATTGTGTGTGGAATTGATTCCATCACTGCACACAGATGAGAAAGTATTTGGAACTTCTGCTGCCTGTGGCAACTTCTGTATGTATTCTAATGCATAAATGATTCATGTGTGTTGTCTTGCTTCTATGGGAGGATAGCACAAGCAAGGTGGATTCTGGAGTAGAGATTTTTGACATGTGTAGAAGGACACGCACCCTCTACCTTTTCAGATGGATAAAAGCAGAACCTTAATGTAAAAATTACCAAGCACTTTGAGTACTTCCCGAAGGAAGATAGAGAAGGAAGTTTGTGTAATTACTACACCTCACCATGCTGCTTTGCGAGTTCACACTAATTTCTGTGTATCATTTCCTGAGGGCTGGTAGTTTTACTGGCTGTCATAAATGTGCAGGGAGCATGGCATTCACTGCTTGTCTGAAAACCTGACTCATGTGCAGTCTGGATCTGTTTTCATAACCGTCTTATGGTCATGTTAGATCCGTTCAGTCTGTGTCTGTAGTACAAAGAACAAATATTAAACCACCAAGGTTTTAAAGAGCCTTTATAGAACCAGCATTTTCTTTCTATATCATAGAATCATTTTTGTTGAAAGAGATCTTTAAGATTATCAAGTCAAGCTGTTAACCCAAACAGTGTCCCTCAGCATCATATTTACACATCTCTTAAGTATCTCCAGAGATGGTGACTCCACCACTTCCTTGGGCTTGACAAACATTTGAATGAAGAATTTTTTTCCTAATATTCAACCTTAACATCCTCTGACACAACTTGAGGCCATTTCCTCTTGTTCTGTTGTCTTGTCACTTGGCAGAGTACATTGACCCTGACCTTGATAAAACATCCTTTGAGATAGTTGTAGAGAGTGAGAAGGTCTCCCCTCAGCCTCTATTTCTCCAGGCTGAACAACCTCAGTCTCCTCAGCCTCTCCTTGTATCTCAAATTGATTCCTGGAATCCATGAGATACTGAAGGATAGCAGGCAGCATATATTTCATGCAGTTTCCTAATAGGCAAGCACAGGTGAAGTTCAGTTTTGAAGTTCATAACCCTTCAACCAATTGTTAATTTCTCAGTAAGAGAAGATTTTAGTCGTGTGGTAATTTCTTTAAAAATTCTCTTTCAGGAGTTGTGCAGCACTTGAGAAATGGACAACTATTAAGAGAAATTTATATAAATAAACATAAACTGCTGCTGAGTGACTGGACAGCAAAGCAGCTCTACTTGGAGACAACAGGGAAAAGTCGAACCCTTCAGAGTGCCTTGGCGCTGCTCTACAGTTTTTTGCCAGATTTTGACTGGAAGAAAATTAGTATGAGGCATCAGTGGAGCACCATTTTCTGCTCTGGAAGCTGCGACTGTCCTATGCGAAACCACTACCTAGAGGAGGAGCAGCGCAGACAGTACAGTTTACGGGTGAAAAACAGCGATCTGGAGAAAATCTACGTGGATATGGCTAAGATAGTGGGCATTCCCACCAGGCAGCTGAGAGCTTCAAACCCCATAGATTCTCTCTTGTGCTATTTTTGCCACAATGTCAGTTTTCCATGTACCAAAACTGGCTGCATAGGTATGGAACACTTCAACGTCATTAAAAGACATCAGTTGGAGGATGAGAGGGAAAGACAGGAAAAGAAACTTTATTTCTTGTATGCGCTGTTGGCTACTCATCCTCTCCTCAACCAGACTGTCAATCGGCTGCAGCGCATTGCAGAAGGCAAAAAAGAAGAAATATTTGTTCTTTACTCTGCACATGACGTCACATTGTCACCTGTTCTTAGTGCCTTGGGCGTCACAGAGGCCAGATTTCCTAGGTTTGCTGCCAGGTTAGTTTTTGAGCTGTGGCAGGATGGGAAGAGACCCAAAGAACACTTCATCCGTATCCTGTATAATGGCGCTGATGTCACATTCCAGACCTCGTTTTGCAAGGACTATTATAAACGTTCCAGCAAGCCAATGTGCCCACTAGAAAAATTTGTCAGCTTTGTCAAGAGGGATATGTTCTTAATTTTTAACAGCACTAGTTACTATGATGCTTGTCGTAGAAGACCACTGTAGAGAAGCAAGGTGGAAAGAAAGTGATGTTAATTTGTGTTACCAGTTTGAAGTCTGTATTCTGGTTGAGGCACAGTTCAGTTTTGTTACTTCTCATACTTGGATATGTATGTACAAAAGGATACTGCTTGAAACAGCCTTCAGATAGTTTTATTTTCATTCAGGCTGCTGTTGGTCTCCAATAGAACAAATACTGAGGGAGCAGCTCTGTGTGTGTGTGCTCACATATGCTGTGTTACCTGTAATGATAAATCCATGGGCTACTGTAACCTGGATGTTGCTTGATGAAAAGTGAGAAAGCAGAGACTTTTGTTTCTCTGTATTTCAGAGCAATACTTGGATGCCAGAAATTTAAACCCAAAACCATTCTTTTCTCCCTCCACTATCTCACACTCACTGTAGCCAGTTTGTATCAAGATCTTGAGGAGTTCCAGGCATCTGCATTAAACCATTTGTGAGGAATTCTAGGAAGCTCCCTACTCAGAAAGAAGCATTTTAATGTTTAGGGGCAGGTCTCGGAGGCAAAGTGCATGTGTGCATATGTACAGAGTATGTCCAAATGAGACTGTGCCTTTTTAACCTCACAGACCTTTAAATACCTGGCTATTGTTGCCAGTGCCAGAAAAGGGTGTACTGGAAAAATGGATACAAACACCTCTTCTTTAATTGCACTTTCAGCACTTTGAATAGTTCAGACACGGTCCAGAAATATGTAAAATCTTGTGACATTACAACAGGTAGCAAACACGTTGACACTAAACCTGAGTGAGAAGTTAGGATTAGAAATCAGTTCTGTGGTGAAGTGTTGGTTCTTTCCCATTGTGAACATGTTCAAACTTCTGTGCTGTGGAACAAATCAGTGTTTTAGGAGTTTGATATAGTAACTGCTTGAGTCAGCTTGACTAAACACTTCAAGAATTTTGTAGCTGAGTTAGTATTTTTATGACCTAGGAAGCTCTTCTTTTGTAAGGTCAGACCTGTACATATTGTACTGTGTATATTTATAACACAGTAGACCTTTCTTACTTCTTTAGTTAGTAAAGAATTGTGAAGCTCATTTTTAGACACTTCTTCCCCTTGATCAGAATGTTTAGACTTAAGAATAAACTGTCTTTTATGGGTGACTTGATATGAATAGATATGAGGACTTGAAACTGCTTTCATCTCTTTAGAAGGAGTAAATTAAGAACCAATTTTTTAATAGAACTAGGAATTTTGTAATGGTGAAGGGTTTTTACACCTCTAGGAATTATTTAGTCTGACTTGTGATTCAGTGGTGCTAGTTCATCAAAGAAAACATAACTCAGCCTAAGTTCTCTGACTATTGGCATTCCACACTCTGTTTTCAATGCTGCGTTTCGAAATGTTTCTTCAAATAAAATTTTGGGGACTCTTTGTATAATCCTGTGTTACATTTACTGTGTGACTTCTGCTGCTGCTTGAGGTTCAAAATCTGTTGGAACTTTGCTGTTTGGTGGCCATTTGCAGGAACGATGCTGAAAATATTACTAAGGATCATGTTTCAAGTTAGACAATGTGAACCCTTCATAGCACCTGCAAATGCCACTCTTCGTGTCTCCAAAAGCCTGTACGAGGAATAGCATCTCACCTCACTGTAGTGGTTTTAGCAGTTACCTGCCCCCCACCTTTGATATAACCCCAGCTAGAACTCAGAATGCTGGAAGTTGATAAATGAAGCTTTATATTTACAGCAATGCTCAATATACAAGCAGGTATTTACAATGTATAACAGCTATTTACAGATATATACAATGAAAAAGTAATACAGAGACACCACACCCCTCCCAGAGACTAAAATCCCTAAGAGGGGTTTTCCAACCACCCCTACCACCTTTCTCCCCTTCCCCAATCTTATCTCACCATCTGTTGATGCAGCAGATAGGCAGAGGTAGATCAGCCAGGGGGATTAGCAGTAGGAAAGGAGTTAGTAGAATTATTAAGAATTAGCTACAAAGGCAGAGACAAAGGAACCATGCAAGGAGAGCAGCTGCAGCTCCGAGAGGTCTGAAACCGTCTGACTTATCTATATTTGGGTTACAACTCTTAAAACATTTTTTTTTCTTTCTCAGTAGATCTCTGAGGGAAGTAGCATCATTTGTTTTCCTCTCTCAGCCAATAGTCTAATTTCTCACTCAAATTCTCCAATTAGTTCAAACCAGCACACTCACTTTGCATCTTTTGAAGACAGACTACGAAACTGTTTTGTTTTGATTTCCTTCTGGAAAAAGATGTGTTTTGTTTTAGAGGTTTGGAGATGCAGCCATGAGTCAGAGGAGATGTGAATTTGGACAGATTTCTCATTTGTTTGGCTGTAAAAAGCATGGAGGTCCCAGAGATTAATAGATGTAGCTACTTTACCAACATGTAGCTTAGCTTGTTTTATAGAGAAGCGGAAGTGCACAGACTTTATGGGCTGTGTTCTGCTTAAAGTATCAAGCTGACTTAGGGTAAATCAGTTAAGTCTGATGGCAGGAAATTTGTTCATCTGTACAGTCATACATCAAGAAAAAAAAAGTGAGACAGATTGTCAAGGGTTAGGGCTGGGCTAGCCACTAAACAAGTGACAGCCACTGAAGAAGAGACTTGACCCTAGTGATCATTCAGCTTTATACTGAATATGACACCCATGGAATGGAATCCCTTGTTGGTCAGTTTAGGGTCTCCCGTCCAGTCTGCCTCTCCCCAGCAAGTGGTGCAGTCTCTCTCTCCCTTTTTGTTTCTGATCTGATAGGTGTAATGGCTTTAGTTTCAATTGCTCCCATCAACATTATGAATGCCAAGTACCTTGGTTTCAGCTATTGTATTCTAATTTTGTATCTGGACGTGCATGAAAAGGCATCTAATTGCAAAGTATTTGGGTGCAAAATGCTACAGAAAGATTCTTCATTCTTTGAAGATTCTTTGAATGTACTGAAGGGAAGAGAAGAAAGAAATCGGATGCCCTCTTGTGGCGCTTTTTTGTTGTGCAAGAAAGGCAAAGGAACCTTAAACTGAATTAAAGGGGAGGGGGGCGGGTAGGGGGGGAAGAGGCGGGGACGAAAAACAGAAACGAAGGCAAACAGCTTTGTGCTGAATTTGCAACATCATAGAAAAGTATGGTTCAACCCAGGTAAGCTGTAGATGGATTTCATCCACCAGTTCAAAAAAGGGTGTAATGCAGTGACTGGTTTGAGAACAGCCCTGAAAAAAAAAAAAAGAGTTGGGGGTGCTGGTGCATGAGAAGCTCAATATGAGCTGCTAGAGTACAGCTGCAATCCACAATGCCGATTGTATGCTGAGTTGCATCGAGAAGTGTGGCCAGCAGGTTGATGGAGGTGATTCTGCCTCTACACTGTTCTCATGAGACCCCCCCACCTGGAGTACTATGTCCAGTTCTGGAAACCCTATTACAAGAAAGATATGAGGTGTGTCCAGAGAGGAGCCACGAGGATGATCAGGGGTCTGGAGCACCACCTCTCTTATGAGGACAGGCTGAGAGAATTAGGGTTGTTCAGTTTGGAGAAGAGGAGGCTGCAAGAGCTTATTGGAGCCTTCCAGTATCTGAAGGGGGCCTACAAGAAAGCTGGTGAGGGTTTTAGGGTGTTGGGTAGTGATAGGATTAGGAGAATAGATCCAAGCTAGAGGAGGGGAGATTTAGGTTTTGCCTTGTGGTTTGGTTGCTTTCCCTTTTCCACATAAAGGGAGCTATGCCACATGTGCATGCTATGTTGTTACTTAAGTGGTTGAAATGTGACAGACTCTGAACTTTGCAAAGTTCCTTGAGACTGCAAATAAATACTCTTAAGCCTTTTGTTTGCAAAAGTTCTGGGCAGCCATTTTCAAAAGTGATTTAGAACTCCTCTTAAGTTACTCCTTTAGGATCCCTAACAAAAACAATCATTAAAAGTTTTTCTTCTGTTGAAAGCAAAAAGGAATGGTGAAAAAAGAGTGATGGAATTTGAAATGTAAAGCAGTCCAGATCTTATTCTAAGAATAGTTTTTATGGTAAAGGAGGAAAAGAGATTGTGGGAAGCAAAATCTTGTGAGCTGAGGTTGTTGCTGCTGAAGGTCTTTGCAAAACATGACACAGAAGATAAAAGAAGAAAAACAAGTAGCAGAAATAGAAAATGTGGCCTCTTGTAAATTCTGGTGTTTATTTGCCCTGGAGCAGATATGAACAAGCAGATATTTTAAGCCTACTAGTCAGGAGACTGAGGATCCAGGACCATCTGCAGGACCAAGAAATGTCTAAGGCCAGTTGCAGGGGTATCCATAGTGCATATTTGTGAGTGCTGGCATATATGTACAAGTGTAAGAGGAATCTTGAAGACTAAAAGGTCTGCAGCCAATTGCTAGGTAGACCGAAGGCTTTCCAGCCACTAGTGGCTTGAGAAGGCAGAGCTGGAGAAGCCTTGCTTCTGTAGACCTACTGAATATGTCACAGAGATATCCAGGTTGGGAAAGACTCTCAGGATGACAACGTCCAACATATAACCCTACCCTACAACATTCACCTTAAACTATATCCCTAAGCATCACATCCAAATGACCCTTAAACACATCCAGGTGAGTGGCTCAACTGCCTCCTTGAGCAGCTCATTCCGGTGCCTGACCACTTCCCATGAAAAACATTTTCCTAATGTCCAGTCTAAACCTATCCACTCTCAGCTTGAGGCCATTGCCCCTTGTTCTGCCTCCAATTAACTGTGAGAAGAGACCAGCAGCAGTCCACAGTGTCCCTTCAGGTGGTTGTAGACAGCAATGAGGTCTCCCCTCAGGCTCCTGTTTCAAACTAACCATCCCCAGCTCCCTCAGTCACTCCTCATAAGATTTATTCTCTAGGCCCTTAACAGCTTTGTTGCCCTCCTCTGGACCTGCACCAGCACCTCCACATCTCTCTTGTCTTGTAGTGCCAATTGTCAGCTCCAAACAATTTCATCAGCAGAAACAGTGATCTCAAAAGGGATTCTGCAGATTTAGATGATGGGATGGTTGACTGTAACACTGCTCAAACTGTATCTTCCTCTAAAAATTGTCTCTGCCCCAAAAGCTGTGGAGCAGCAATGAAGGAACTAAGCCTAGTTTTTTATTAACTAGTAGAAGCACACTAGTTGCTAATTTCATTCTCCTTTTGGACCTGGTCATATGCTTAACATTTTCATTTGATAGTGCTAGTTGTAACAGGATTTTGACTATTTCAGTGCCTCTTTAATTTGAATCCAAACAACAAAACAAACAAACCCAAAGCCTCAAACACCTTTGAAAGTAATGGGCTGAAGTGCTTCTCTGCTACATCCACACATGCATAGTTCAGAAAGCAGAAGGATAATGAGTGGCTACTGGCATTACTTGCTGTCAAGTGGGCAAAAATAATGCCTTGGGTGTGTTTTTATGCCTATCTCATGTGCCAGAAAGGTATATTTTTGCTTACAGCTCTTCCATAGGGGTTTAAATGATGTCCATTACTACATAAAAGATGACATTTGTCAGCAATTACTGTGCACTCATCTGTGTTCCTAAGCCTTTAGATGTGAAGCTACAGTTAAGTAGGTTTAAGGAAAGTTTGAATTGTTAATTATTAACTTCTTCACTCTGCAATAAAGTAATTGAGGGTTTGGTAAGAAAGAGAACTGAAATGGATCGTCTTGCTGAAGAGTGATAAAAATGCTTCTGCCCTTAATAGGGGACTGGAATCAGACAGTTACGCTATGAAGTGGTGGTTCTAAGGAGGAAGGCAGCCAGCTTAAACACGTGGAGATAGACAGGGTCTCATTAACTGTAAGGGCTTGTCATGCATCTATGCTACTTCTGCCCGTGCTTATTCTGAGTGGCACAGAATAGGAGCTAACTGTCACAGCAGTATCCGTGTGTCCTGATATTGTGTGAAACTACAGGCTTTGACTTTTCATGACTGNTTTTTTTTTTTTTTTTTTTTTTTTTTTTTTTTGTAAAGCACTCTGTCAGGATGTGAATCTTAACTTCTGTCTGTTGGGTCAGCAGCCTGCTAGGAGGAAAAAATACTGCAAATCCTGGAAGCACATGGCATGAGAGAAAGCCTCATTCCTCTGTCCTTGACAGCTCCTTGGCAGGGCAGTTTTCCATACCACAGGGGTGACCCTCTGCTGTAGCCATTAAAGCTATGATCTGCAGCAGCTGCTGGGGATCTGACTCTCCATCTTCACCAGCTGTGTCACTGCATTTTCCTTGCCATGCTCCTGCTGGTGACACGGTTTATTTCCCACTGTTTATTTTTGTAGCCGTTCTTCTTTTAATTTCTGTCATTCTCTGATAATTGTGTGGGTCCCTGAGGCAGGGGAGTGAGGTTCTTATCTCACAGGGTAGCTCTCTGGCAGAGCTGAGAGAAGACGGCAGGCACCACTGGGGCAGGGCAGGGGCTGGAAGAAAACCCTGCTGCATGTACCACCTCTGCTGTCACCACTGCTCCTGGCTAGTACTCTCTAACTGTATCCTTGGAAGTCTTGGGGTGAAACAGGAAGAGGAAGTGGCAACCCTCTTCTCAGCTAGGTGAGTAATTAGATATGAATTGTGATTATTAATATTCATAACCAGGCAACGATATTAATAGAATTATTTATTAGCGTTAAATCTCACCATAAAATGTATTTACAAGGTACAGATGCAGGGTTGTGGGTATTCACAAAGGGAACAGGCAATTTTAACAGTTAAGCAAAAACCCAGGAACGCAAGCACCGATTTACACCGGAGATTGGTGGCAGTAATTATGCCGCATGCCCACTAGGGGGGGCTTGAGAGGAACCTTTCTGCTAAAGACGCAGCTCTAGGTGGGCACCCGGAACCTTTACAACAGACTTTCGAGGGCTTACTCACGGCCAGGCTGCTGTTACCAGGGACGTGGCCTTTCAGCATGTGCACAGGCGAGCAGGTGATGCAGGTGGCTGGCAGGCTGTGGCTTGGGGTTTCCTCTGGCGCTGCGGGTGGCTGCCAGTGCGCAGGGTGAGGCTCAGGCCTGGAGCACCTCTTGTCCCTACAGCTTTTGCCCAGCAGCTGTACAGCTGCTTGCTGTGAGAGGGTTGGTTTTTTTTTTTCAGCCGCAACCTCAAGAGCAGCTTTTGTTTCTCCAGGCAATACAAGGCAAGGCTTACAAAGGCCAAGAACCAATTTGGCCAACAGGGAATCCCAGCAACCATCACAATCAACCAACAGAATGGCATCGATCCAGGTGTTAACCACAGAAGGTAAAGACATGGGCCTAGCAGAGGTAAAGCGTGGCCACTACAAGTACCTATTGCTTACCACAAAGGGAGGACATATGTTGTCTTGGACCCAGACATCGTGGCTCCAGGCCCTTTTGTTCTTCCCCAACATTCCCTAGACCCTGTCAACAAGGGGTGAGGAGGGAGGGTAATTGTGTCTGGATCAGCCAGAACCTGTACTGTGTTTGAGTTGGGCTTATGTGGGCCTGTTTTGGCCTACCACCACAGCAAAGCAGGCCCACGCCTGCCTCTGGTGGCCTTTTGCCATCAGCACCATGTCAGGGATTTGGCCCTGCCAGGAAACAGAAGCTTCTTAATATGGGCAATGTGTGGAGAGAGTACATTTGACAGCAAAATGATGTCAGGACAACAACCTGACTTAGTGAGAAGTGTTGCTTCCAAATGCCTTTTTTGCCATGTTGGTCTGCTTTCTTGGTGTTGAGAGAAGAAGCAATTTCAAACAACTCTCGCAGAAAGTGTCACCGTGGTATTTGCATTAAAAAGTGGTAGATGCCATCTGCTTGGTGGATGCTAACAGTAGAGGTGAGTGTGGCCCCGTCCTAGCTGTGAACCAAGCTTTGAAAAGGCTCACCTGCACCCAAAGGAAAGTCCTGAACTCGTTCCAACAGGCAACGTCTGTCAGGAAACTCTGGCTGAGGATATGATTTACTGACCACTGAAACTGCCAGCTGAGTGAAGGCATTTCAATTCAAAACAAGAGTGGCTATGGGGAAATCTTTTTAGCAATTAAAGTTCTACAAACTTTTCCAAGAACTAGTGAAAGGAATTTTAACCTTGTCCTTCTGATGGAATTCCAGAGTCTGCAATTATTTTGGCTCTGAACTCCATCTGCAGTTTTAATACAGCAAGCTGTTCTCTTTCAAGCTGTGGCCTGCTGTGTAGCTGCACTGCTTAGTGTCGAACAGGTGCTAGAGTTCACCTGAGAGGTAAATAATATAATGTATATAGTTTATATCGTGCTTTGGTGCATTTTTTTCAAAGATTCTTCAGGACACACATCAGAAACGAGATACTGTTTGAAGATAGGCTTTTATCAGCATGGTTGATGAATTAACCTTTTGGGAATACTATTTTTATGCTTAATTGTGTGTTATGGTACACTATGCATCTATTCAGTAGGTATGTACATCAGCCCAGCATGCTGAAGCTTAGATCAACTCTCCTTGTAAAAGTAAATCTGCAAAATGCTCTTACTGATTGAGTAGGGAATCTATGCTATTCATCTCGGAGAGATTGCTGATTTCTATTTGCAAGCCGTTTGTGTATGAGCTCTGAAAGAATGTGCTCCATTGCAAAATTGTCTTGAATAGAAAAGCTTTGATCTTGTACTTTGAGAAAAGGTAGTGGAAAAAAAAAGAGGTAGTCCACACAAGGGTAATGTCAGATGTGTGCCATATCTCTTTCTTTTTTTTTTTTTTTTAACCACAGTCATTTTACCTAATATCTGTCATTCTGTAGGCTGTGGTGTAAGTGGGTTCCTCTGCATGGTAGATTGCTGAAAGGCTGTTTGGCTCTACCAGGTTTTCACAGGGTTTTTTGAGGATTTTTGTTCCTGGAGCTAATTTGTAATTTATAGTGTAGGAGAGTTAAGAAGTTTAAATTACTTCATTTTTAAGTAATTGTTTGCTGTTCTATGGGTAGGCATTTACAAACTGCACACTACTTCTAACACAGCAGTGCACAGAAATTCCAACATCTATGGCCTGAATTTTGTCTTTAGACTGGATATGAAATGTTACAAACAGCATTGAATTCTTGCAGACCAGAAGGCCAAGATCATTGTGGACTGGCCAAGCTGCTTTTGGTGCAGAAGGATAAGAGAGGGGATGGATTCTCCCCTTCTACTTGGCTTTAGTGAGACTCCACCTCCAGAGCTGTGCTCAGCTGTGTTCAGCTCTGGAGTTATCAGCAAGAGAGAGAGATGTGTCTGTGGGAGTATGTCCAGAGAAGACCACACAAAAGATCTCAGGGCTGGAACCCCTCTGCTGTAAGGATAGGCTGAGAGAGTTGGGACTGTTCAGCCTGGAGAAGAGAAGGCTTTGCAAAGAACATATTGTGCACATTCAGTATTTAAAGTGGCCTATAAGGAAGAAGCGGACAGACTTTTTAGCAGGGCCTGTTGCCATGTTATGCAGGGACAAGAGGTGTTGGTTTTGAACTAAAAGAGGGGAGATTTGGAGTAGAGATAAGGAAGAATTTTTTTTTCCAATGAGGGTGATGAAACACTGCCCCAGGTTGTCCAGAAGGGTATTAGATGCCCCATCCCTGGAAATGTTCCATATCAGATTGGATGTGGTTCTGAGCCACCTGCTTTGGTTGAAGGGATCCCTGCTGACTTCAGGAGAGTTGGAAAAATCAACCATTAAAGGTCTCTTCCAACCTGTAGCATTCTGATTCTATAAACTTCTTGTGTGTAAGTAAAAAAATTTAGTGCAGCCCCAGACTGATGGTGGTTTACTCCATTGTTTCTTCATTAATACAGCTTGTGTGATGATATAAACGATAATTTGAGTTGCTGATTGCCTTTTTAAATATAAGTGATTGTATTTTTAGTCATGAGGTGCCACATGAGATACCATAGTGACAGGCTGTGTACTCTAAAAGATAGCCTTTTACTGAAAGGAAATGGTCAATGCGCTTTGGATAGTGCAAGAAGAAAGTCTCATCTGTCCAATCATCACCAGAGCCTCAGCTATTTCCCCTAGTGCCATTTTGATGCTGTATAGTCTACAATGCAGGAGCAGCTTTGAAGTGGTTGTATTAATCTTGAATTCTGATTCATGCACCAGCAGTATTGTATTATTAAGCTCCAGTCTTACTGCTTCTAGACCAAACTTCTCATTCTGAGGCCAGTACTTGGACAAGAAAATGCTGAGAGCTTTATATTTTTATGTAAACCCCAAACTGTAATTCAGTGTAGAATTGATTGAAGTGACTGGAAGGCAGCTGCTGAATTTAATCAAGACTTCAGCGTATGTTATGTATTAATGAAAATCTCACTTCTTCCTTAAATTAAATCACTATTCTGTTAATGCTTGTGTAAGAAACTACTGTGTGTGTTGGGGTGAGGAGGGGGAGATTAAACGATCCAAGTAGAACTTCTGACACTGTATGATGCTACTCAGTGTGAAATGACAGCTTCAGCCCGCAGGTGATGATTTAATGTTCAAGTAACTGGAGGGAGGGAATATTTTCCAGTTTGCCTTAGGCACTGAGAACCTTTGTGCTTAATACATCTTAGAAATTGTCTCTGCAGACTTTCTGAGGGCTGCAAGGCCTTCCCAGGGATTGCAGTGCCTTTCCCTTGCTATTCATTCCTGCCTTTAGGTAAACTGGTTGAACGTTCCTTAAGCTGTGAGGAATAATAGTTTGCCTTTGATCAGATACAGCCTGAGCAGTGTGCTACTGCTCTTTTCCTCTGCTGACTGCTTCTAAATTGTGCTGCAAACTGAGAGAGGTACCTGGAGTTTGATCATTTCTATTTCATTAAAACTTGTCATAACACTGTGAGGCTGTGCTTAGAAGCTCTCCAAACAAGAGAAATGAGTTACTAGTGTCAAATGAAATTCAAAATTCACATCAGTGACAAAACTAAGCTGTGTGATGGCTTATTTTCCTCCTCCTGTTGTTTTTTGCACCTAATTAAGATACAAATCCACACTGTCCAGATCAAAAACTTCGCTGAGAGCTGTCCCAAGGTTTTGCATAGCAGCCAGTTGCTTCAGGGTGTAAAAATTAGTCCCATTGGATGTATGTTCTGTGGTATCTTGTAATAGATTGTTGCCGATGGAAATACATTGTATTGGAAGCCAAGCTCCTCATGGGGAGCCCTATACACAGATTTCTTTCATTTTTGAAGGCTACAATCAGCCAGGAAAACTTGTGTTTTGTCACAGTTACTGGTACCACAAGTTCCTGCTCAATTTGCCTGCTTTTAAAAGGTGATCTATTCACAGACAGTAAAGTATTGATTATTATTTTCAGGTTGCTTGTGGCAGACATCCCTTCAGGAAGTTTCACAGCCTTGTATACGTTTTGCAGATGATGTTCCAAACAAACATGAATGGATCAGTGAAAATTATCCTAAACTGTAAAGATGTGAAACCATGCTAGAGGCGGGAAGAGAACATGTTTAGGACTTGGACTTCCAGCTAAACAAAATGACCTTGTGTTTCAGTCTGAGCTATCTTAATTTTTAACTTTAGGAGCTAGCCACCTGAAGCGTGATGTCTGTCAGATTCAAAGTGATGTAGTTTGACATGGAGGGAGTTGATCATCCAGTGGGTCCCTCCTGTGAAAGATCTGAATCAGGGTAAATTTGTTTCATGACTGATTTGATGTAGAGATTCTTCTCCTCCACTGTGATTGTAATACAGCCTGGTTATTTAAATGTGAATGATTGTTCTGAAGGTTACTGTGTCTAACAGTGTCTTTACCAGTCCTGGGAAGAATCTTGTATGTATCAAGGGAAAAAAAATCCCTAGTTGCTGTCATTACATGAAGATTTGCTGTGGTCATTTGGCTTGAAATCCCAGGATTATCACTGGTTTCCTGTTCTTGAATTTACATGGCTGGGAAAGTGTGTCTGTTTCTCCAGGAGAGGGGGTCCCATCACTGTGGGCCACAAAGATATTGCACACTCAGGGCTTGCACTTCCTTTGGACTACCTTTTCCTGTGGTATCTCCCAGCCAAAAACAGCTTGGAGAAGTGCAAACACAGTAAATCTTAGTGAAAGAACAATGTGCTTGAAAAGGTTGATGTAAGAGTCTATGTATGGCTCTTTCACTTAGCTTGCCCATAGTGACCAGACCCCCTAATGAGCATGAAATGTAGTCAAATGTGCAGGGGGAAATCATGCCTGCTGCAATTCATTTTCCTTTACTCTTTATGTATTGCATTAAGTTCTTACTTAAATCTAACACCTGGTTTGTGGGCCATATTTCTGTCCCTGTCTGGTTTTGTTTTCCAGAAACAAGGTATAATCTGTATAGAAACTGCTCTATTATATACACCTACGCTGTGAAGTACCTTTGTTTGATTTTTAGCTTCCTTTTCACCATGAAAGCAAGACGCCTTTTTTATTCTTTCCTCTTTAAACAGTGACTCATTATTCAAATGCAAAGCAGCTTTAATGTAAGTTTGCATGAGTCTGTAGAAATCACTCTGGCTGATGGGTATGGAATGAACGTGTGCAAAATTTATTTGGGACTTCAAGATCTTTATTGTAGTTTTGGTTGTTGTTGCTCTCCCAAAATGCTGGCAGCTGAAGAATGAGAAAAAGAATAAACAGAGAGAGGATCAATAGCAGGAAAATTAACTTCTAATATAAAATGACAGCCTGACAGCGAACATATTTGTCATGGATTGCAAATGCAGCAAAGCCTGGGAACCATAATCTGATTTCCCACCCCCACCTTGATTTTGTATCATTCTTTTATAGAATGTCTTATATGTACTAAATCCATTTGTGTCATAGGAGCCTTAATATAGTGCTATATTGCAAAAATGTTTTCAGGGCAGTTAGAATTCTCTCATCCTTCTTCAGTGATATTTGCATTTAACTTTTGCAGTAGTAAATCTTAATTTTGGAGGAATCTACATAAATTCTAAATCAAGTAAATCTGTTCTTGATTGAGTCACCTCATAAGAATAGATAATCTCAAGACTTCTGTTCTTTGGTCCTTGGATGTCATGGAAGTAACTTAAATAGAACTCATTTAATGCACTAGCACTGACTTGGGTCTTATGTTGTAGCTGCAAGCATATTCAGACTCAGATCTTGAAATCTTTTGATTTAAAGGGGTAGCTGATGGCAATGTCTGTGTTGTGTTGAGTTTCTACATTGTGCACTTGGCAGTTGTTTCTCTGAATGTTGTGTGTAGTGTTTGGGTTTATCCCCAACTAATTTTAGTTCTGTTTGCTACATCTCATCCTTGCCCTTGCTGTGTCTTAAAATAGCCAACACATCTTGCATCATATGAATGTAGTTCCTGATGGACTTATCTTTTGTGGGCCACATGCGGAATGTTTCTTCTGAGATTCCTACAAAACAACTACTAATTCTTTCAGATATTTCCCAGAACTGCAGAGCATTGTTTTGAACAAAACGAGCTTGACTGAAAGTGTGGGAGAGGGTTAGCTTAGAAGCAATGACAAGGGAATTGTCTAACCTAAAATAAAGATTACAACTAGATGTGGTTTTGTGGTATGAGCCTGCTTTACATCTGAGCTCTACTATTTTTTTAGAATCTTACATTTGTTTAGGCTGGAAAAGACTTTTAAGATATAGAGTCTAACCATGAACCTAATGCTGGCAAGTTTGCTTCTAAACCATGTCCCTCAGCACCACATCTATACGTCTGTTGTGTCCCTCAGGGATGATAATGATTCAATGAGAAGCCTGTTCCAGAGCTTGACCACTCTTTCAGTGAACAAATTTTCCCCAGTATCCAACCTAAATCTCCCCTGGTGAAACTTGAGGCTGTTTCCTCCTGTCTTGTTATCTTGGAGAAGATATTAAGTCCCCACCTCCAATCTCCTTTCAGATAATTGTAGAGAGTGAAAAGGTCTCCCATGTGCCTGCTCCTCTCCAGACTAAACAACCCTAGTTCCTTCAGTCACTGCTCACAGGACTTATACTCTAAACCTTTAATTTGCTTTATTGACCTTTTTTTGGCCTCCTCCAGCATGTTGATATCTTTTCAGTAGTAGCTGTGGTATCCTACATTCCTGTGCTTAACATGTGTCCAGTGGTAAAGATGACCTGGGAGTAAAAAGAATGCTTGAAATTTCCTAAGAGAGTTTAGTACCAATTCTCTGAGAATGCCCAGGGAAGTTGTGGAGGCTCTAAATTCTGGAATTGTTCAGAGCTGGGTTGGAAAGGCCTTGAGAAACCTGGTGTAGTGGGACATGTACCTGCCCATGCCAGGGGGATTTGAACTAGACAATCATCTTTAAGATCTGTTCCAACCCAAACTGTTCTGTGATTCCATGATGATTTGCAAATGCTGTGTACTATGGTGACTCAGATCTTCATTCACGTCTAAACCAGACCCATTAGTTTTAACACTACATCTTAAGACAACTGGTTATTCCCTCTGCCCCCTGCTTGGTTCTTTGGATACAGATCACAGCTTCTGTACTTGGGCTCCTTTTAGTTTCTTCACTTGGTGGAACTGAAAGATCATCAGCCAGCTCATTAGGAGAACTGTGATGATGTCTGTTCCAGAGGTTTATTGGCACTCACTCAGCAAGGTTCCTCAGCATGCCTGTACCCTTTGGAAGCAACAACCAGATTGCCTGTAGGTGTGTAGTCTGTGTCTGTCAGGAACATGAATCAGTCTCTAACAATTGTGATTCTTCTCCATGAAAAATGAGTATGGGATTCCTTCCCTGCTTTATGTCATACACACTTTATAGCACTAACAACACTTGCTGCACATAAGGAGTGTGCATAAGCTCTTCTACTTGCTTACACAGCCTGAAATGAGATGGTGTTAGTGTGCTTGCTCACATCCAAAATTATGCTGGTTATTGTGCCAAGTTAGAGACATGAATGTCAAACCATTCCACAGGCCTGGAAGGGGTAATAAAAGTATTTATGAATGTTACAGTTTTAACTGTTGCATTTTTAAAGACCTCCACAGCCTGGACTGATTTATGACTGTTCAGGTCTTTAACCAAAAAAAAAAAAAAAAAAAAAAAAATCCAAACATATTACATACAAAAGAAATTAAGGAATCCAGAAGCTATGCATTCAAAGAACTATCTAAAAATAAGGCACACAGCTATAAACTTTAATATCCCACTGAGCAAAGGAGAAGGTTTTTCTTGTCTGGATGCAGGAGCATTTGCAGTTTTGCTGAAATGCAGTTCTCATTATGCCTCATACAGTCTCTGTGGCAGTAACTGCTATTTTTATTTTAGACATGGGCTTTTTAATTTCCTTATTTATGTTTTCATCCTCATCATAAGGGATGTATTGTAAGTGTTCCCTGCATCATTTTTCTTTAATCCTAAACTCTGACATGCAACACTGCTGTGTTGAGCTGTGGCAGCTGGAAATTTGGTGCAACAGATTCTCTGTCCCCAAGCGTGTAAAGGAAGTTGAATGACGAAAGTACAAATTTCACAACAGATTGCAAAAACCATTCATAGGGCTGAGCTGGTTGTCTATTATACCCACATCCAGGCTGTTCTGACACTCTCTGTATGTTTAGTATTTTTGTACAGGTCTGGATCAACATTCTTAGCTGTGTGGCAAGAATTTGATGGTACAGCATATGTGTCCAGATGGGAAAAGTTCATGTCTGATTGTGGCACTACAGGTTGGATGTAGAATGTTGTTCTTTAGAATTGAAAGAAGTGTGTGATAGAGGCAAAATGCATTTTTTTGACAGCGTGGAAGACCAATCATTCTGAGAAAGGTTCTGGGAGTCAATTAGAAGAGTAAAGCAATGGCATCAGTGGTCTGGGTTGGAAGGGAGCTTAAAGATTATCTAGTTCCAATCTCCCTGTCACAGGTAGGGGCACCTGCTGTTCTAGGCCAGATTGTTCATGGCTTTGAACACTTGATCCAACACTTCAACCCCACCTGGCTTTGAACACTTCCAGAGCTGGATCCTCCACAGCTTCTCTCAGCAAACTGTTCTAGTGCCTCACCACCCTCACAGGGAAGATTTTCTTCCTAATGTCTAATCTAAATCTGGCTTCTTCCAGTTTGAAGCCATTACCTCTTGTTCCATCACTACATGCCTTTGTAGTAGAGAATGAGACAATCTCTACTGGAGTTTTTACTCTAGTATTCACTGTAGTAGAGTGAGAAGCTACTTGTTCACCCTCAAACACTCCATGTTTTTGCTGATTCTTCTGAAGGAGTCTTGGACAGACTTGGAGAGTTTTGCAGAGATCTTGGAGAGAAAATTCTAGTTGTTCCACTAAATGTACACTGACAGTGTGAGAAAAAAAAAAAAAAAGCTTTGTTTCTTTTCAGTGCATACTTTATTAAATCACTCCTTGTTTTATTTGTCATGATGATGGCCTGTGTGAGGAGATGTGAAATTTAATATAGATGTTCTTGGATATAGATCATAGAAAGCATCAGAGGTTTTTGGCTGGCCAAGATGTTCTGGCACTATTGAGAAGTCTGATTTTCAGAGTTTGTTAGCAACCACTGAAAATGAGACATCAGAAACACATTGAGAACAGTATTTGTAGCACTTCAGGTGTAAGTTTAGAATCCCAGTCCAGCAGTTTTAGCCTAATATGTGAAGTAAATAACATAAATATTTATTTTAAATTGATGTGTTGACATCTTGTAAGGGATTTAATTCTTGTGATCATTCATAGAATGTGCAGCTCTCAGAAAATAACCAAGCTTGCTTTTTTATTTTTTCCTTCTTATATTTTGTTTTTATTGTTTTCTTTTTCTTTCTTGTTTTTTTTCCTTTACTCCTCCCCTTCCCCTCCTCCCTCTACTTCTCCCCCTCCCCCCATCTTCTCCCCCTTTCTGTCCCTCCTTTTTTTTTTAGCCTTTCTTTTTACTTTCCCTTATTTTAAAAAATTTATCCTGGGTTTTTTTGGCCTTCTTTTTTTTTTATTTTTGATCTTATGGAGTGGACTCTCTTACTGCTGACAAGACCCCACATTGGCAAAAGCTTTGAGAGAAAAATGCTAGGATCTTCACTCCTAATCTCCTCCCAAACGAAAACAAAAGCTTTAAACTAACACCAAATAAATTCTATTACAATATAAAGCAGGATACATAATTTCACAACTTCTTAAAAAGCAAATTCACAATCTACAAGCCAACTAGGATGCCAATAGAAGAGCTTAAACTGACAAGTTATTCACTCCCCACTCCCTCCCATCTTTGCCATGGTGGTAGAAGGTAGATCCTTGCTTCCATGTCTAGTTCAACTCATTTAATTGTTTTATGGAGTACAAAAAACTTTGTTCAACTCTCAAAAGGTTTTAAAACTATATCTCAATTTCTTTCAGTGTGCATTTGTTTGTTTCAAGTTTGAGTTCCCAGCTTTGTGCCATAACGCACTCAGAAGCCCATAAGGACATGGCAGATATTGTGCTGCTCTATGGTAACTCTGAGGTGTTAGGAAGCTCACAGTGAAATGATTCCCACCACTGGCAGTGTGGAAGAGCAGCCCTGGAGGGATGGATGTGGGTAGCTCCATTTGTTTCATTCTTTACAAATCTGTTGGTATCTGTGGTTATGTCCATCAGTGTTTTGGCAATACTTTTATTTCTGCTTATTCCGTAGCATAATCAGAATATAACTCAAAGTTCTGCAGTAAAAGTTAATGATAATTGGTGCAATTTGCAGTACTTTTACTATTCATATACCTTATCCAGCCTCAAGTTTGCTGTCTTTAAACACTCTTTCACGGTGAACAGAGATATCCATTGAAAAGAGGGGTTTGTGTTTTCCTTCCTGAGTGGTTACAGTTACTTTCAAACCTGGTCACGTCTGTTGTTCAAATGTTGAACTGCATTAGACTAGTCCATAAAACTACTCCTCAGAAATATAAATGACACTCTTAAATGCCATCACCTCCATCCCTGCAAACTACTGGTAGTCTCCTCTGGAGAAGGCATCAAAATCAAAACCATATGAATGCTGTGGAGAGGGAAAAGGCCCTCAACTGCTCCAAACTGAACCTAAAACATTATTATGGGCTCCTTCGATTTGCTGATTATCAGTGAAAGCTGAGCTTTGTGCCAACTTGCTCAAGGTACTTTTAAGCCATTAGCACGTCATCATAATTCTGTAGGAGGCTGAAAGGGAGAAAATAAACCAGGAATGTAGTCTTCCTTAGATATAACTTGATCTAGTGAATGACAGTATGTTCTGAATGCTGTTTGTGTAGCTCTCATTATAATTGTGGCCTTAGATAATTAGTTAATTAAGAAGGCTATGGCAAAGTCTGTGTCACTGCTTTCATCACAAACAGCAAGAATTTTAGAGGTCAAGAATGAATGGCAGAGTCAATGAGGTCTCTTTCAACTCTTTTGCCCCTTTCTTTTTCCATGATCTCTAAATCTGTACTCCATTACCTCTGAAAGGTTTGCTCAACATGACTGTATCTCAGTTTAATACATGTATTCTTGGGTTCAAATAACCTCTGCTGCCCTCTTTTCCTCTCTGTGGCCTCCACTGGGTTCCACTTCAATGCATTTCAAGCTCTCCAAGATGTGGTAGCTATTTGTGGAAACAAATCCATGCTATTTCTTCTTCTGTGATAATGGCTGGCTGGCTTGAATGTCTTTTGTCAAGTCTTGTAGTCTGTGATCTGGATTTTTGTCAATTAGTTTTTCTGGTGCTGGTGAGTTTCTGCAGTGGCCTTTGTCGGTTTTGGGTTTTTTGGTACATGAAAGGAACACTTAAATTTCATTTTTCTCTCTCATCAAATCCTGTGCAGTTCAGTGAGACTATTGACCTGAGTAAAACGGAAGAAAGACAGAACTTCTGGATGATGTTATGCTCCGTGTTTGATCTGCAATGTCCATTAATTTTTCGTTCTTAACCTTATGACAAGTGATGGCATAGCATTCACATTATCTCTAGATCCATCTCCCTTATTCCCCCCATGACCTTATAGTATTTCCCAGGGCTTTTTAATATGAAATTTTTGTTTTCTTGTATTTTGGGAGATTTTCTTCTCTTTATTTGGGTATTGGAACTGAAGATATTGTCAGTGTCTTTCTCTTATTTTTCCTTCTTCTCATCCTAAAACTGCATAGTGTTTTCCACTTCTCAATCCTTCTCACTGAGTGTAGGCATTACATTCTCTTTCCTCTTGGATTTTCCCTTGCGACCAGTCCCATTTGTGCCACCTATTCCGATAGGTCTCCTTTTCTTGCACTCTAGTTATATTTCTAGATGCCCCCTCAAAAAAAAATATTTCTTCCTTCTTTCTTTCTTTCTTTCTGAGAGTGGCACACAGAAGCTCTCCTTTCTTTACACATTCTCAGTGAATAATCTTGTCCCTGGTTAATGTTATTAGTAGAAACAGAATTCAGTGACTGTGTCTCTGCTGAAGACTATTAGGTTGACACATTTCAGAACTTATTCCTCAATCCAAATTAGATATTCATCTGATCTCTTGGATCTTGTGGATGCCAAGCTCATCAACTCAGTTTCAAGAACTCTTATCTGTGTTTGTGTGTGTGTAGAATCTGCTTCACCTTTTCATGCCTTCCCTGACTACTGACAGAGCAAAGCCTGTGCAGGTAACTGAAGTTGCTCACATTGCTTCTGTTTTTCCCTTGTTTCTGTGGATTCTCCTGATGTGAACACTGTGTCTGCCTGTTATTTCCATTACTATGGGTGCTCATGTGTGAACCTTTAGAGGGAGTCAGTTGTATTTGTTCTGGATTTTGTACAAGTTTTTTAATGTGTTTCTCTCATGTCTTTTCTACTCAGTAAACATATTCCATTGTATTACAGTCTCTGGGACTAAATAACATGAGCTCAGGGAGTAGGTTTTTTAATGACACTTCAGCTAAGAAAACAACGATTCTCCAATTTTCCACGGTCTTTCATTCTCCTCAGATCTGTTGCTGGATTTTGACTTATCCAACTTCCTCTTTAGCCCTTTAATACTCACATTATTGATAGAAAATAGGAGTTCTTTTTCATCTTACTTGAACTAATTTTACACCTGTGTATTCCCACTAGCATTGCTTTAATTTACTGTGAAGCAAATGAAATCAGGTTCAGGACCACAGAATGTGTAAAACATACTTGGATTTGCAGGTATGATTAGCTGTGAATTGTTTCATGGTAATTTTGACTGCAAAGTGGAGTACAATGACACACTGTTGGATATTCTGGGAGAACCCACAGGAGACAAACAGCAGAGCTTTCTGAAACTGAGAGAGGTGACAAAGCAATGAGTGAAAAGAAGAGTGTGAGAGAATGTGAGGATGGATAAGAGAGTGTATGAATGCACTGATGAATGATGAGAGACTGTGCAGCTGAATTAAAGAAAGTGTCAGCTGATAGATGGGAGATTCACCAAGAAAATAACACAAGTAAGAACACTTGGAGAGTTAATAAAAGTTCTGAAGAGGTAAAAACACAAAGGCATTCACAACTACACTGGTAAACATTACGGTGAGGCTTAAAGGAAACTGTGACACCAGTATGGCAGGACAAATCTCCTAACAAAGATTCGATTGACTCTTTTGAGAAGCTGTCTTTTCCTCTGGGACTGTTCAGGTTGATTTTGCAGCCTGTATGTTCTATTTTGTTCATATTACCTTGGACGAATGTGTGTATTTCCTTTTCACTTCAGGGCCTGAGGTGGGAGCCTACTTATTAACAGATCGCCTGGAGAGGTGGTTAATGCCTGATCCCTGGAAACATTCCTCGTAAGGTTGGATGGGGCTCTGAGCAGTGTGATGTAGTTGAAGATGTTCCTGCTGACTGCAGGGGTTTGGGCTAAATATTTAAATGACCTCTTGACCCAAACCATACTGTATAGGTCTAGAATCTTCAGAGCTCTTTCTGTGCTTCTGTATTCATGTACCCTGAAGCCTCTCTCCAGGCTTTGTGAACAGCTTGGGAAGAGTTAAGATCTTAATTCTGGCACTGATCTCAGTTACCCCAGAATAGGTAATGTGAACAGCTTCTCAGGTTATGACATACAGCATCCTCAGAAAATGGAGCCAGGAGTGATCTCTTCTGTACAGCTTTAAGGAGATTAGCTAGATTCAGTACAAGGGACTGGGATTCCTCTAAGAGACAGTGATAATCAGCATAGCCTTTTCTCTATTCCTTGGCTATGTCCTCACCTTACGAAGCATGTGAGAAATGCTTGTGACAACGACTGGTGCTGTCTTTACATGTTTTGGCTTGGAGATGTTTAGGATTTAATAGTGAAAGCTATTCAGAATTAAAATTGAGTGCTATTTCTGATGGGCTAGAACCCCTCCTTCAGAGAAGAAACATTTCCTAATGTCCAACCTAAGCCCTGTCTGGCATGACTTGAGGCTGTTTCCTCTCATCCTGTCACTTGTTTAATAGGGAAATAAGACTGACCCCTACCTCACTACAACCTTCTTTCAGGTAGTTGTAGAGAGCGAGGTCTTTTCTAAGCCTCCATTATTTTCCCGGACTAAACAATCCAAGTTTTCTTAGCTGTTCCTCATAGGACTTGTTCTCCAAACCCTTCACCAGCTTTTTTGCTCCTCTATGCACCCGCTCCAGTACCTCAATTCCATTATAGTGAAGAGCCCAAACCCAAACTCAGTATTTGGGCTATGGCCTGTTTTGCAACATTCCCCACTGGAGGAAGGAGGAGAGTGGACTCTTCTTGGGTGACTGCCATGCAGCATGCCCTACATGACAGTGTAAAACAGCAAGAATAAGGAATATGTGCAGGTAAGTGACTGATTACTGGCTGGCACATTATCTTTCACTGCATGGTAGATGCAGGATGTAGCTCGTTTTGACTATCTAATTCCCAAAGGGAAAATCTTCCTGTATTAACTCAACACTGAGCAAATTCATTGTACCGCAATGTATCCACAATACATCAAGTTTTGCAATAAGTGCACATTTATTTATCTTTATAATTCATGAGCATTGTTTTGCCAGAGTAACTGATCTTTTTTGAGCTCTGAAGCCATCCTATGTGATTGCTGAAACTAATCAATATCACTAAAAACATGAACATGTGACACTGATCATTTGTAAAAGACTTCTTCCCACAGGTTTTCTTCTGGCAGAGCAGAGCTGTAGAGGTGCTGCATTTTTAAAGCAAAATTTAGGATGTAAATATTGAAACAGAAAAAAAAAAAATCAAATCTACTGTCAGAGTTCTCAGAATACTTTTTAAAAGTATGTTACTAAAAATTCTGTTCTTCTCTGTGACGTGTAATTACTCTGGTCTGCTAAGGGCTCTGTGATTCAGAACTGCTCCCTCTCCACTCGTGGATGTGTGTGCTTGTGCACATGGGCAGTACTAGGTGGCAGACTAAGGTGTTGAATATCTCTGTTGATGACTCTGTCAAGCTTCCTGGGCTCGATTTTCTGTAGACAGAGATGATAGTTTAGTCTATTTCCGTTTTTTAAGACTAATAGGCTTTAAGTAGATCCATGTTAAAAAAAAAAAAAAGGGAAACTCCATGCTACTTTATTAAGCTTTTATCACTCAAATAGGCTTTGATCTTTTCACCTGGAAACTGAAGCTGGTGAACAACAAATATAGGATGTTGGTCCAGAATAAGCATGGCAAACAAATTTTTGCTTCAGGGAGATGCATGATTTGAATTATGGGAGTACTGTAGAGGTCACACAGGAGATATGTTGGTGAAGATGATTTGGTTTTGGAACAGTTCTTAATATTAACTTAAGTTTTAAGTAGAAAGTATCTATTTTTTATTTTAATGCATTTTAAGTCTTCTTTCCAATTAAAAAAAAGTCTGATATGGTCACACCTCCTGTGACTTTGGAAAACTGTCTGTAAAATAACTGAAATAGATCAGAAGAAGATCAGCAGTGCTGAGCAGTTGTCTTTGCTGATCTGATGGAAGGAGACATTACAGACATTCTGATTAATAATCTATACATCTTCCACTAGTCATGCAAACCTCTGTGGTCATAAAAGATTAAAGGTCCTGGCAAGGTTAATAGTAGTCCCAGGTCCTCACTCAGTTTTTATCTGATCTGCTGACTGAGAAGGATTTTTAAGGGGCACACTGACACAGTTAAAAGTCAATACACTGCTGAGCCTCAGTTCAGTGATGGGGGAGAAAGGAGCTAGGATTCAAACACTTCAAGACCTTATTATCTATTTGTTTTTTCAAAGAGAGGAAGCTAGTGCTACATGTTTGACTTCATATAGGATCTTACACAAAATTATGTGTCAGAGATTGATGTCTTATTGTTTATTCCTTTTAATTCTGTTTTGAATATTTCTCTGTAATGCTTTTACTGGGGCTGTCCTTTTATGCTTAGCAGTATCAGCTCCCGAGAACTTTAGAATGACCTGGTGAGACTTTGACCCCTTTTCTCATCACTTAAAACTGTGTAAGTTTCTCCTTATTCCATGCTTAAAAGTTCTAGTGGCTGGTCGAGTACTTCATGAAGTGTCCCAGACAAGATCATGATATAATTATCATCTGAAAAGTTTCTGAGCACAAGAAACATGCTGATCCTACTATTTCAGAGTGCAGCTCTGCAGCAATCCTGACAAACTGCAGCTCATAGAATAACCTAAGGAAACCAGTGATTCAAGGTTGATCATGTCATATACTGGAGTTTACATCATGTGTCTGTGCTGTACTGCTGCAAGACAAAGCAGAAAACAAAGGGACTACAGAGATGAGGGGACTTGAGCATCTTGTTGCCTTACTCTGAAAGGCGTGACGACCTGGTTCAAGGGCAACACGAACAGCCAAACCCAGGCTGCTCGGACCATCAGCTACAAACATCAATGTGATGGATAGCAAAAGGCAAAATGGCAAAATGGCATTTATTAAAATGTAGCAGTGCTTCTTATAGTGTACAAAACGTCACATCCGTCTTTCTACATCCTAACTCAAGGCTATTGGCTAAAGGGAGGGGCTCCTATCTTTCCGTTACAACGTGAGATTCTTCAGAACGCCAGACCCTGACTGCAATATATCCCCCTTCCCTATGCATAACTAAATTGACTAAACTGTAACAATCTAAAAACAGCACATACATGGTAGCTAGAAAAATATGCTAAATGCATAACTAAATTAACTAAAGTACCTTATCCTTATTCCTAAAATATCTTATCCTTACTCTATGCTCTATAACTATCTTAAAAAATATGTATCAAAAACTTAACTATGCATCTTAACTTATAACTATGATGTAACTATTGCTTACTTAAATCTTACTTAAATCATACTTAAAACTAAAATATAAAAATCTTAAAAGGCACTCTAAGCAAATGGCAATTAGGCTAACTGATAATAACACAGAGTAAAAAATAGTCTTAAATTACTTAAATAGACTTAAATAAAATAAAAAAGGTTCATGGTACCATGATAACATGCATGAGGCACATTGAGTCAGAGGTAGATAGAGGATAGCTAAGGATAGCTTTAAACGAATGCATTCTTAGAGTAGTTTCAGTGTTCCTCCAACATGATGTTAACCTTCTCTTAGTCGACTTTTAACAAATGACACAGAAACATCGCAGTCCTCTCTTGCGGGGGCCACGTTGTATTTGTTTGGACACCTCTAATGTAGGACTCCCAGGCGGAGATGGAGATGGGAGGGTTGCCGGCTTGTCCTCCTCTCCTACCACCAGGGTGTACGGGTTACGAGGGCGTCCAATGATGTAATCCTGTAAATAGAAACTCACAGCTTTCATTAGTGTTATTCTGAAAATCTGGTTTAATGGACTTAAGTGGGCACCACTTAACTCTGCCCTCTTTTTTGACAGCTGCATATCCTCGCCCTGTCAGAACTAGTCTCCATCCCGGTTCCCATTCCCCCAACTCATTTCTAACTGTGACCAATGGGCCTTCTTCTAATGCTCGAGTGGCCCAATGTTTTTGAGTGGGGCTATTCATCTCTTCCCCCCTGGGGAACTGATTTAATGCTAATAGTGCAGTTGCTAACAGACGTGCCTGGTCTCCTGAGGAAATAACATTGGTAAAACCTTCTGTTTTTGCTAGTACCTCCAGTTTAGATTTCAGAGATTGATTTGCTCTTTCAACTATGGCTTGCCCTGTGCTATTATATGGGATACCTTGTGTTAGAGTAATACCCCATTTTAAGGCGAATGCCTGGACTGATTTAGATACAAAATTTGAACCATTGTCTGTTTTGATCTGATTAGGGATGCCAAGCCACGCCATAGCTGTCAGCCAATGTTGGGTGGTTGCTTTAGGAAAGGCTGAGACCTAGGGCTTTTTAGCCTGGAGAAGAGAAGACTGAGAGGGGATTTTCTCAATGCTTATAAACAGCTAAAGGGTGTATGTCAAAGTGACATGACCAGAATCTTTACAGTGGTTCCCAGTGACAGGACAAAGAGCAGCAGGTACAACCTGGAACACAAGAGGATCCGTCTGAATATGAGGAATAGCATTCTTGTGAGAGTGACAAAGCACTGGACAAGGCTGTCCAAAGACATTGCAGAGTCTCCTTCCCAGGAGAGAATCCAAACCTATCTTGACATGATCCTGTTCAATCTGTTCTGGGTAATCCTGTTTTAGCAGGTAGGTTGAACCTAGTTTTAATGATCCCATGAAGTTCCTTTCAACACCTGCCATTCTGTGATTCTATGGAATGTTAGAAGAATCAGATTCATCGCTGAGAAGCAAATGGGCTTGCAATAAATTAGGACACAGAGTGCTGCTGGGGACAAAACTTAAATCTCTGTGTTGCACTACAGACATGAACTTTCGTAGAACTACAGTGTGTGTCAGTGAAGTAGCATTTTGTTGTGCGGTTATTCACTATCACACACTGTGATAGCTTTGGGTTAGCACAACTCCAGCCAGGAAAGA
This sequence comes from Psilopogon haemacephalus, assembly GCA_013396835.1. Taxonomy (NCBI): domain Eukaryota; kingdom Metazoa; phylum Chordata; class Aves; order Piciformes; family Megalaimidae; genus Psilopogon; species Psilopogon haemacephalus. Next base: position 181,538 of record VWZI01008933.1, on the reverse strand, counting down.
GTCAAATTCAGTTATTATGAAAACAACCTAATTGTCTGTTAGGAACAATGTATTTCTCTCCTGAACTCTGTGCAACACTATGTTCATGCTGGTTATGTTAGATTCTGCCAGTAAGGCTTCCTTTGGTATACTTCCACTTGGTATACTGCTCCCCACAAAGATAGATGTTAAACTAGCTCATGTGGTAGGCCTGTGTTTCTTCTACACACCTGCAAAGCAGGGCAGTAGTCAGTAGCTAAAAAAATTATGATGGATAGCAGCAATTATAAACCAATAATATACGGGAAACAGAAAAGATTGCAAAGAATTTCCTGCCATATGCATTTAGGAGGCATCTGGACTACATCTGGGAAAGCACACACTCAGGGAACTGCAGCTTGCTGGAGGTGTGTGACTGTGCTATCAGGAATAATGATGAAATGGTGCTCTTCATGTTTACTTCTTGGTGTGTAGAGGGGAGGGGAGGAATACTCAATAGGAGGGATTTTTCTGAGCAGAAGGAGTACAATGCAGCATTAATTGACTGAGAAGTAGGGGAGATCACCTTGTGAGCCGTTTGCTCACTTTCCTGCTTAATCATATTCAAGATGATTGATGACATTGCTTAAAGAGTGAGGTACTGGGATTGCTATTAGCATAAGTGGTGACATGTAAATATGACCGACCTTAACATTTACATTTTGGCTTATTGGCCATTGGGACAAGCTGATGTGTAGGAATGCATGTTGCTAATGAGTCATTAAAGAAGAGAAGGAAGGGACCCCACTGGGAAGGTGTACCTGCTGATACCCTAGAGCAGAGTAATTTCTAAAAGAGATTGGGATGTCTGCTGGGAAAATTGCGGAAGGAAGGAAAATATTATTTCTTTAAAGAGTATTTTCTAATGTGTGGAGAATTTTTAGGTGGAAAATTTTCTTTCTGTATTTTTTTCATTTCACCAGAAGGAGAAAAAAAGGAAATTGTTCCTTAAAGCTACTGAGCTGATTTTCTTAAGGGCTACTGAAAGGCCTGGGCCAACTGTTCTCTGTAGTTTATATTCACTATCCAATAAAGATTGAAAGAACTTCCAGTTTTCTGCGTGGATATTTAAAAAGAAGGTAAAACTTCAACAATTCAAGGTTCCTAAGCCTACTGAAATAAATTTCAAGCTGAGTGTTTTCCACCAGTGAACAAAGATGTTTTATCCTGACCCACTTGTACTGTCTGTCAAAAGAGGAAGCTTGAAACTCGCTTGACACTAAACTACCAGTAAAATTTTCAAAGGCTTCCGTGCATCTGACCTCTGGTTGCCTTGAGGGTCATGGTAAGGTACTTCTCCTACACCCTTTAAAGTTCTAACCTTCAGCTCGTAAATTTGACTTTGTGAGTACAATGAGGCGACAGTCATGACTTGACTTGCATCTTTTACACAGGCCCTAGGCTGATTCTTTGTTCCATCAAAAGCTCATCTCTTTTGAAGGTTACTGTAATATATATCTCTGATCTTCCAGGGCTTGCTATTACTCTCATATTTTTTTTTGTGTGCATAAAGACTGATGAGCATGGAAAAGAAAATGCTTGTTTGAAAGTGAATTAATTTTATTGGAGATGAGCAACAATATTTGTCTGATGAATGTGTTACATGATGGATTATTCCAGAGCTTCAGACATACCTTGTGGGGGTCTAAAATGCCAGCATGAGATTGGGGGCAAAATGCTGTGTGCTGCAGTTAATCCATATCTGTCAAGAAATAACTGTGACTACACAGCACAGGTCAATTGCTGGATCCTTTAATAACAGAGGTGTTACATCAACACTCATTATAGCTAAGACTTTCTTATTTTGTAAGTGTCCCATCCTGGAAAGGATTTAGAATAATTACGGTCCCAAGAACAATTCTGAAGTTGAAGCTGGTATTTTTACTATAAAAGCCAAATTTTTTAGTAGGGAAAAGATCTTTTATACCTGAAATCCATCTTTTATGGTTTAGAAGACTTAGTCATCTTTTTTTTTTTTTTTTTTCTTTCTTTCCCCCTTAAAAAAAAAAACAAACCCAAACCCAAAAAACACCTTTCCTCTAAACACACTGCATTTTATCAGGCTTGATACTGGTTTTCAGTTGTAGCCTGCCTGTGGGGTAGCATGGTTGAAGTGAACTGCTAGATCTGTTTTATGGTTCCTCTCTGAAGAGAATCTCAATGGTTCTTGGGAAGAGGTAGTATATTTAAAAGCTGTTTTTAATGTCTTTCTCTCTGTGGTGTCCCCACTAGGTAGCGTTTGCAGGATGCTGTAGCCAGTTCCTACACAATGCTTGACTGCATCTGAATATAGGCCGGTAAAGTTGGGCTGCATTCACTTCTGCCGCTGTGAGTGGGTAGGTTGCTGGACATAAATATTTTACATCTTTCTTATTTTCCTGTTGGGGTAAAGAGGTTGAAAAGCTGGGTGTAGAACCACAGATGTTAGAGCGATTGAAGATTTATGTGAAGAGCATGGGCTTAGTTATTCTTGCTCTGCTCTCTGCTGACCTGACACTTGGTTTCTGGAGACTAAAATGCAAGTGGGTGAATGAGATGTTGCAAGCTTGTGTGATGCATCCTAGTTCCTAATACACTTTCTGCAGAGGCATCTGCAGATTCCAGGGGATAGCAGGATTTTTCAACAGATGTTTTCAGCAACTTTTGGCCACAAGAAAGAAGGTGGCTAATCATATCTAAACACAGGTCTCAAGAGTACAACATGGCTGGTAATACATGGCCCATCGGGGCCTAGAGACTTGCAAGAAAGAAGATTACTTATTGCTAAAAATAAATGTCAATGTTATTTAAAAGGAAACCATTCTGATTTATCAGCACAACAGTATATACATAGTCACCTAGAAAGCAGGTGACTTACTGTCGTTAGACGTGGAAACACTGCCTAAGTACTGGACCGTGGGAAGAAATTCCTCCCCATGAGGATGGTACTGGAGGTACTGGAACTGGTTGCTCAGAGAAGCTGTGGAGGCTCCAAGTCTGGGAGAGTTGGAAGCCAGGTTGGATGGGACCTTGAGCAACCTGGTCTAGCTGGTGTCCCTGCACATGACAGAGGGTTGAAACTAGATGATCTTTAAGATCCCTTTGAACTCAACCATTCTATGATTCTATGACATTTCAAGTCTTTCAGCTGCTGACCAGTGTACAAAAGAAGGTGTAATTGCTGACTAATGTCATCTCCCAATGCCTCAGTTTGTTGTCTGTAATCCCATACACTGCTATAGGCAAGACCTGACAGAATACGTCTCATAGGCATCAAGTGGGCTGAAAAACTGGAAATTATTTGTAGGCAGCTTGGCTCCTGTGGGTGTTTATTTACTGTATTTTACTGCAGCTTAACAAATAGCAGTAACACTGAACTTGGCAAATGAAAACATGCATAGAATCATAGAATGGTTTAGGTTGGAAGGGACCTCAAAGATCATCCAGTTCCAACCCCCTGCCAGAGGCAGGGACACCTCCCACCAGAACAGGTCATTCAAGGTCTTATCCAATCTGGCCTTGAACATCTCCAAGAAGGGAACCTCTACAACCTGCCTGGGCAACCTATTCCAGCATCTCACCACCCTCACTGTAAAGAACTTCCTCCTAACATCTCCTTCAAATCTCCTTTCTCATCCTGTCATTACAGACCTTGTCAATAGTCCCTCCCCAGCCTTCCTGTAGGCCCCTTTCAGATACTGGAAGGCTACTATAAGGTATCAACAAAGCCTTCTATTTTCCAGGCTGAAAAACCCCAACTCTCGCAGCCTGTCCTCACACAAAGCTGCTTCAGCCCTCTGATCATCTTCATGGCCTCCTCTGGATTCTCTCCAACAGTTCCATGTCCTTCTTGTATTGAGGGCTCCAAAACTGCACACAGTACTCCAGGTGGGGTCTGACGAGAGCAGAGTAAAGGAGGAGAATCCCCTCCCTTGCCCTGCTGGCAACGCTTCTCTTGATGCAGCCCAGCACCCAGTTCCTGTCTGGGCTGCACTCACACTGCCAGCTCATGTTGAGCTTTTCATCAACCCAGACCCCCAGGTCCTTTTCCTCAGGGCAGCCATTTGCCAACCAGCCTGGAGCTATGCTTGGGATTGCGCTGACCCAGGTGCAGGACCTTACACTTGGCCTTGTTGAATTTCATGAGGTTGGCCTGGGCCCACCTCTGCAGCCTGTCCAGGTCCCTCTGGATGGATCCCTGCCCCCCAGCAAGTCGACTGTGCCACACAGCTTGGTGTCATCTGCAAACTTGCTGAGGGTGCATTCCATTCCTCTGTCCATGTCACTGACAAATATGTTAAGCAGCACTGGTCCCAGAACTGAACCCTGAGGGATGCCACTTGTCACTGGTCTCCAGGTGGACATTGTGCCCTTGATCACCACTCTCTGTGTGCCACCATCCAGCCAATTCTTTATCGAACAAGTGGTCCACCCATTGAGTCCGTGTTTTTCCAGTTTCGTGACTAGGATGTCGTGTGCCAAATGCCTTACTCAGGTCTATGTAGGTGACATCAGTTGCCCTTCCCTTGTCCACTGTTGATGTGACTTCATCATAAAAAGCCACCAAATTTGTCAGGCATGATTTGCTCTTGGTAAAGCCATGCTGATTACCACCAATCACCTCTACTTGGTTTTCCATTTGCCTTAGCAGAGCCTTCAGGAAGATCTGCTTCATGATCTTGCCAGGCACAGAGGTGACACTGACTGGTCTGTAGTTTCTGAGGTCATAATTTTTTTCCTTTCTAGAAGATGGGCATTATGTTTCCCCCTTTCCAGTCAGTAGGGACTTCATCAGTCTGCCACGACCTTTCAAATACAATGGACAGTGGTTTAGCAACTTCATCTGCCAGTTCCTTCAGGACCCGTGGGTGGATCTCATCAGGCCCCATGGACTTGTGCATGTTCAGATTCCTTAGGTGCTCATGAACATGATCTTCAATGATAGTGGGCAGAACTTCCTTCTCCCAGTCTATTCTTTTGCCCTCTGGGACTTCGACGTTGTGGTTGGAGCCCTTGCTGTTGAAGACCTGTTGAGCACCTCAGCCTTATTCATATCTTTTGTCACCAGCTCTCCATTTCCATTCTGGAAAGGTCCCACATTCTCCTTAGTCCTCCTTTTCTCATTGATATACCTGAAGAAATTATTCTTGTTCCCCTTAATGTCCCTAGCCAAATTCAATTCCAGCTGTATTTTAGCTTTCCTAACCTGATCTCTGGTTGCACAACCAATTTCTAATAATTTTCAGTGAAAGGGTTATAGTGAAGTAATATTTACTATGAGGTACAGCAAGAGTTTAGCTTTTCATCTCATGAATGCTAGTACACCGATGACAATTTTTCCCATGCAAAATTCTTTCAAGGGAGAACAAATCAAAGGAAAAGCTGTTTTTGTCACAAATTGTGTGTGGTCTCTAAGCATCTTTTGATGTTGTGCAGATGATTACTTATAGCTCCATTGCTTGAGTGTGTTGTGATTTTTTGGTGATTCGTCCTTTGCAAGTTTGAGTTTCTAGCCACTTTATCACCTCAAAATTGCTCAGCTTTTGTATTCTGAGCTGTTTGCCATGAAAAAGTCAAGAGGAAAAAAGATGAGCCAGCTCCAAGGGTGTAGGAAAAAACCAGTAGGTCAAATGAAGGAGATGTCCAATGCTGGGTAACTGTCACCTTGGAACTACTTAGACAGAAACACAGAGAACAAAAGCTGGCTGTAATAAGCTGACTGTGTGGGGAAAGGTGTCAAGTGAAGAGAAACAAAGTGTACAAATGGACACATTTTACAAAAATGCTTGAGGTGATCTTCCTTCTTTTAGTTTTATCTGTTTACATTCTTCTATTTTTTTTTCCTGTCTTGTGTTTTAGTTTATAGCTATTGTAAAAGTTAATGTTTGCTTTTGCAGAAGTTTAATTAGAATTACATATTTGAACACACAAAGCTGATGAGATTCCAGATTCAAACGATCCCCTGAAATGATGGGGGCAACAAGCATAAAACTTTAAAGAAACATTTGAATATTGGCAAGACACCCCTACCCAATTCATTCCTGGAACACAAAGAAAGGCAATAAGAAATAAATCTTCCATGCTCTGCAGTCATAAATGTGACCTCTCACAGAAAGCTCTCAGAACTTGAACTACTGAAGTGATATTAAAAAGTTGTGAGATGTTGTAGAATATTATTTCAAATGGTGGAGAGGTTAGGTGTGGGAAGGTGGGGGACAATCTTTATAGTAGGTTCTGTTGTGACAGGACAAGAGGTGATGGTTTTAAACTAGGAGAGAGGAGATTTAAACTAGATAGCAGGAAGAAATTTTTTGCACTGAGGGTAGGCAGACAATAGTCTGTTTTGCCCAGAGAGGTGGTAGAAGCCCCACCCCCAGAATCATTCTAGGTCATATTGTACAGGGCTATGAGCAACCTTATCTAGTCGAAGATGTTATTGCTGACTGTAGGGGAATTGTACTAAATGACCTCTAAAGGTCCCTTCCAGTTCAAAATATTCTCAAATTCTAAGGTGAAAAATCAGCAGTTATATTTTTTGTTCTTATTAGAAGTTAATTTGAGGTATTTTCGGCCACAGGCATTTCTGTGAACCACAGAGAGTAAGGACTGAGAGCAGAAGGAGAACATTATTTTGTGTAGTTCCACAACTTCAGGCAAATCCCATTTCCTTGTCTCTAGGTTTTGGTGTTTCTTTCTCTCTCCATAAATTACACAGGGACACTTTCTGCTGGTATTTGTTAGTATGCTAACTTAATAAAATGGATTCCCCTTTACTTTGTGGATCTCTAGATGGACTCTTTTTCTAACAATAATGCCCTTTTTGTTTGTTTTTATTTATGTACACACCACCCCCACTTCTTAAGATCAGGTTATTAAGGGCTGATCTTCCATAACAGATTCACGTCAGCCTAAGCATGGCTGAATTTTGCTGTTTCTCAAATTGCAGCTTCACAACAAGACATGCATGCAATACTGCTGAATTTTCGTTTGTTCATTAAAAAGAAAAAAACAAACCCACAAATCCCAAATCAGACAGCAAAGTTTCAATGTTTAAGTGAGCATTTTATTACAACTGAACTTCACAATACTTTAGAGCACCAGGACATGTCACAACAATGAAAGCTTTTGCAGTAAGTGGGTGACTGTCTAATCTTCCAATAGAAGTAGATTGTTTCTTGGTAGTTTTCTAGTTCCTCTACAGTGTTGACTTAGAAGCTGTCTCAGACCTTTTTGGCAGAAACAAGTCCTCAAGTGCTTCTTAAGCAATGTGTGCCTTTGATCTGGTTTTGTCCTGCTTCATCCCTCTCTTTCAGCAGCTAATTTACAGTGGTGTTTTCCCTAATTCTTCATTTCTACATACTGAGGGTGTGATTCATCCTCTTCACTCTGCTTCCTCTTGGACAAATATCTAGATCAGGAAAATGCATCGCTAGAAATGGCCTAGCAGAAAGCCCTCAAGGCTGCACAGGATGGGGAACAATGGAAATCTGTCACCCATTTAGAAATGGTCACCCATCAGTAGAGCAAAGGAGCTCAGAACAAGCTTCTTCCTCACAGCAGAGTTCCTATAGCAGCCATACCTCATGCCCACTGTCAGATATGACTTCTCATTCTAGTTGCGCTTCTGAGTGACATTTACTGCTGTTTCTCCTCCACCTTGCAGTGGCAGTTTTCTGGTGGGGTCTTGCAGCAACATTTTGTTGTACTCATTAAGGGTGAGGTAATTTCTACTGCCATTAGATGTTCTTGATCTGTGTAACACACTGTGAAAAGCCTAACCTGAAAGACGTATTGGACACTACAATAAGCAAACTGAGCAACATGTTGACAGATCAGGAAGGGCATGATACATTGTTATACTATCCATTCTAAATCTAATGCTGTCTTGAATCTTCTGTGGTGTTGATTACCTATAGTATGTCTTTTTACATTGATGAACTAAAGTAATACTGCCCAAGGGTGGGCAGCAGGTCAAAAAAGGTGATTCTGCCCCTCTGTTCCACTCTCATGAGACCTCTCTTGCAGTGCTATGTCCAGTTGTGGAGTTCTCTGCGTGATAAACACTTGGAACTGTTGGAGCAGGTCTGGAGTTGGCCACAAAAATGATGGGAGAGGTGGAACCCCTCCATTGTGAGTAGAGGCTGAGAGAGCTGGTGTTGTTCAGCCTGAGGAGAAGGCTCCAGGGAGGCCTTATTACACTCTTTCAGACTTAAAGAGGATCTTTAAGAAAGGTGGGGCCAGTCTTTTTTAGCAGGGTCTGTTTTTAGCAGGACAAAGGGTGACAGTTTTAAACTAAGAGAGGAAATCAGAGTAGATAGAAAGAAAATATTTTTTACACTGAGGGTAGTGAAACACTGGCACAGATTGCTCAAAACGCTGGTAAAAGCCCTGTCTCTGGAACCATTCTGGGTCAGATTGGACAGAGCTCTGAGCAATATTCATTAGTTGAAGATGTCCTTATGGACTGCAGTGGTGGGATGTTGGGCTAGATGACCTTTAAAAGTCCCTTCCAACCTAAACCATTCTCTGATTGTGTGACTGATTTTGTAAAAGCATGGCCTTAAAGTCCATGCAAAAGCTTATACCTATGTAAGTGGATCCAGCTGTCACCCTTTTCTCTATTTGGAGTCGTATAATATTAGCATAAGCATTCAGAACACATGAATTTTGCAACTCTGTATTGTACTGCAGGGTGTACAAACCCTGTAGGGTTTGTAATTCTGTATTGTATTGGTTTTGAAAGTCCTCTCTGCTGGCATGAGAAAGAGCATTTCAGAGATCTGGATTGGGTTTGATGGCCTCTGTGGGCTGATACAGCCACACCTTCAGCAGCACAGCCAGCAGAGAAGAGTCGAGCTGTTCTGCTTTTTTGGAGGAATGTGTAAACAGAACCAGAGGGTAGCTGTGCAGTGTTCTTTGTGGTCTGTCATGAAACCATAAAGAGCTCTACCGCTTTGCTCTGACCCTGCAAAACCTCAGAGCCTGGGCCAAAAAGCTGTCTAAAGCTGTAGTTAATGTGGTAACAGAAGGGTTTAAACAAAAACAAAACTGAAGATACAATCAGTGGAGAATGTACAGTGGATAGCAGCTTGCAACTGGTGAGATCAGAAGGGCCTCATGTTCCTGTCTTTTAAAAAACTCTCTAGCAAATAACATATCCTTCAAGCAGGTGAGAAATGTCAAGGATTTAATAACTTTAAGACTACTCCTTCTTTCTGCAAAAGCACGGTTAAAATTGTTTATGTTGGCTTCTGAAATAATACACTAAAGGAGAACTTGCACTGTTCTGTTTTGTTTTGATTGTTTTCCCCGAAGCCAAAATGTTCAGTAGAGAAGTTGCCAGCTGTTTGGTTTAGGCTAAACCTCATTAGTTTCTCTGCATTGGGAACCTTGTGAGTGCAGGGTTCTCTGTCTGTTTTCTTTGCAATCTGCTGATCACATTGCTTCTTGAATTTTGAACTTTGACTGCCACTTCAGGAGGTGTTGTCCTGAAGTAGTAATTGCAAGCTTTTTCTAGTTTCCATTTTCCAAAATTCATGTATGTATGAGGGTGCTTTTGGAAGTCATCTAATTGCTTCATGGAGCAGCAGAGAGACTTTGTAAATGGCATTTTATGGGAAGCCTTTGCTATTTGATGCTTGAAGTTTACGCTTCCTGTAATGTGCATCTATTTGGGTTTTAAATGCTCTAAAGTGGAATCTTTCACTGCACTAACTCATTTGAGCTATCAATAGTTTGATCTGTTAAAAATTATTTTGTGATTCACCCCACTCCCTTCCCACCTAATTCTTCTATTCTTTTGCATTGCTATGATAGTACATTGAAACTCCTGTAAGCAGGCTGAGCTAAGGCAGTCTTGGTGAAATACAGGCTTCATTGCATCATGGCTTTTTTACTGGATTTACAGTTGCTCCTTATTTAAATTTCCATATAAATTTTACACTGTATTGACTGCCTGGCAGGAAATGTAGCCAGGAGATGCATTGAGAGAAAATATTCTTCACAGAGAACAAGTGTTGAATGTGATCTGTTGTACAGGTGACTTCATTCACCTTTCTTGGACCATCATGGTTTACAGTTCCACTACAAGGAGTCAGAATGAAACTGGACCCCTCTCTGCTGCTCAATGGGAATCTGCACCAGGATCTCCTCATGTAGCAATGACCTCATGTGCTGTCTCAGCAGCTCTTACTGCTTCGATGCAGTCTTTGCTCTGTACCATGTACATTTGCCAGATGATGCAGGATTTTTCAGCCACAGACTGGATTCAGATGTAGAGGTTTTTTGCATATTGTGTACTTTTCTTCTTGGTTCGAGGGTAATTTTTTTCTTCCTCTCTTTCNCCCTCTCTCCTTACCTTTGGCATTAGAGGTTCTCCAGATTTACCAGAGTCAGGTTACACAGTATCCCACATTTAAAGTGTTCAGACCTGTCTGGACATAAAAAGCTTGATTCTGAAATCACTGAAAGGGATTGTCTCTAGAGTCACAGTATCACCAGCCAGCAGTGCCTTGGTGTCTGCAGGACAGAGGCTCCTGGTCTCAGCAAGTTGGGATAGACACAGCGTTGTTACCAAAAGCCTCTAATACATACTACAGCAGCTCCAGCACTACACAGAAGACTTCTTGTATCTGAGCAGTCTGGTAGCAAAACACTCAAATACCCTTTAGAAGTGTCCTTTCCTCTTCGGGGCATATTGTGAAACCACAATGAAATCTCCAGGATAAAATTTTATTCAACATAGGTCTGGCTTTTATCTGAAGGCTACAGTCACAGTCAGCAACCAGGGTCCATAGCCTCTGCCTGGGTCAATACAGGCTTTCTGGAAGCTCTTTTACAGATGTTTCAGGACTGCAGGTGTGCCCTCTTGCAACAGGGGCTGTAAAGAATAAAATTCCTTTGTTGCTCACTGATACCAGACTAATCTTGTGTCTGACTAATCTTGTGTTCTGAGTGTGAAAAGAAACAGATCCCAGTATTTGTGCTCAGCTAAAGTTTAGATGGCTTTCTCCTCCCTGTTCCCTGTTCCCTTTTTAAATATTTTATGATTTGCACTGATTTCACTTTAATCACTAAGGTATGCCAGACATATTGATTAATTCTATCTCTGTGCACACACTGATTTATGTCATGTTGTCCTGAAATCAACCTGGGATGTTTCTCAAGGACACTGTGTGATTCAGGGATTTTGGGAAGGTATTTTGCTGTTGTTGATAGGGGTAGAAAACACCTCAGAAGTTGCAGGTGAATTTGTAAGCTAGTCTAATCACAGTATTCTGGTCCCAACTATAAAATAATTGGATATTTTCTAACTTACTTGTAAGAATTACAATATAAGGAAATACAAATACTACAATGTTGATTTAGTTGGGGCAATTAAAGAGGCAGGAATTATAAAATATGTGGTTATTTTGCTTCCAAAAAGCCCTGCCCACAAACTGTTTACAAAGTAGTTATATTTGGGTTCTAACTTGGTTGGAAAAATCTTCACAAGGATGCTTATGGGCAATTAATTAATTTAGGAGAATCAGAACATTGGAAAAGTATAGTCACAAAATGGCTTTGCCCCACTTATTAATAGGCAGCTTGGAGCCCTAGGGAGTCTGTATTACAGCAGTGGGGTAGAATTCACAGGTTGTCTCTGGCTCCTTTGTGGCAGTGTTGGAACCATTCACCATCTTGATAGCTGTTGAGAGGCTTCTAGATCTTCCCAGGCGTGTTGAAAAAGAGGCAGATGATCTCTGACCTGATCCTGGTTCCTCTTGGCACAGAGGTTTGAGGAGATGCAGGCAGGATCTCTTGCAGATGTGCAGAGAGCACAATGTCAGTGGCACTTCTCATCACATTGTGAGGAGTTCAATGCCTTCTCCTGGTAAACTTCAGGCACTTAAGTTTCCAGGTAGTTCAAGCCCAAAACATCAGTACTAAGCTGGTCAGAAGCACAAGACAGAGCAGAACATGATGTCCAAGCTCAGAGCAGTGAGACAGAGCACATTGTCTGAGCAGAGCAGAACATAGAGCAGAGCAGCACACACTGAGGCAGAGCAGTGAGGCAGAGCAGCACAATTGCTTGCAGCTTAGATCCATTTATATTATTTACCTGAGTGCAGTGGCTCCTTTGGCCACAGAGATTCACCAATCAAAATAGCATTTGCAAAGCTGACCATATTAGGTGACACCAAAGCTTGCTTTCCCTTATTTGGAGAAGACACTAACGATTACCTAAACACCTGTGGGTACCTGTTTGTCACTTTGGGAGGGGACATAATAGCCCAAACCTTTGCTTTCCTCCCACCCTTGCTTTCCCCCATCAGCAGAAGGGTGGTGCAAGCCAGGACATGTTTTAGGCCTATTAGCCTTCCAGGACCAATGTTTGCACATAACTTATGTGATGTGTGATAGGGTCCTTAAGCATAACTTCCATATATTTTCACTTTTTGACACAGCTAAGGGTTAGGGCTCACTAAATGAGTGACAGATGTTCTTCACGAACCCCTCTCCTTATTCTCAAAGGGAGGAGAAAGGCAATAAAGGAGAAAGAATGACAGGTTTGCAAAGAAAACTAAACCCATTTTTAATGAAAATAAAAACAATAAAATGAAATAGATACAAACCCATACTGAACTCAACCTCTGATGGTAATTCTGTCACTGTGGGCAGGCTTTGGAGAAGTCCCACACTGGACTTAATGGTCAACAGGAACCAGATTCAGGAACTGAATTCTGGAGCAGAATTCAGGATCTCATGGGTTAGGATGACAGGCAGAATGGACAGAGTCCTCCTCAGACTCCAGACACTGGGGAAGAGGCTTGACCACAGTGATTTCTTGGCTTTATACTCAATATGTTGTCCATGGAATGGAATCCCGTGTTGGTGAGCCTAGGGTCACCTGTCTTGTCTGCTACTTTGCTCAGGTAAGGTGCATCTCTTACTTACTGCACCCCAATGTGGTACATAAGTTTTATCAGTGACCTTGTTCTGCACAGGAACAAGCATGAACAAGAGACTTTCTGCAGCCTCATCCTTGGTAGTAGCTCTAACCATCAGTGTTATTACTGCTCGAAGCAGCTCCTGTCTGTGAACGTGCTGTGTACTTCTGAAAGTGCCATCACTGAGACTGAGCTGAGAAGTCAAATCACTGGACATAATTAGTGGTGTTTTAACTCAAATGAGGACAGATATGAATACTGAGATAGAGAAAATGCGTTGTGATTTTTAGGTAGTGGTTGATAAAGTTGCAGAATTTATGCCAAATTTCATCTTGGCATGGTGCTGACATTGCAGGATGTTAAACTTTGGAGAATGCAGAAGACAGACGTTTCTGTCTTGCCCTTTGTTCATGTTTCCTTCTGTCCCTCTTCTTTTTTCTGATCCTTCAGTTCCATATTGAGAATTTGGTAGGTTGGATTCTGGCCAGAATTTGGGAAAGAATTGTAATGCTTAAGCTTAAACTCCAGTTTCTGTTCTAGTATTATCAGACAATTTATATTCTTGAAAGGTGAGAACATGGTTTTTTGGCACAACTACATCTGCTGAAAGTGAAGGGTGAGTGGTAAAATGAATACATTTTTTTTTTCTACCTGATGAGAGAATGCTGGAAGAGGATAGACTTTTCCACAAATGTGATTGAACATTTGCATTTATGCAAAATTTTTTCTGGTTAGATTTATTTGTCCTATCAGGCTGCTTTTCTTCTTTCTTTGTTAGATAGTTTGAAGTATAAGAGAGTTTTATCAGTGTATTCAGTAGACCCAGAATTTCCCTTGAGTTCCATAAACTTGAAACAAATGGGTAAATTCTAGAAATTAAATACCTTGAAAATACACATATTTCTGACTAGACCAGAGACTCATCAGCAAATTGTGTGGAAACAAAGCAAATCCTCAGTGCATTAATAAATGCCTGAATAGTATTACTCCATATTTTAAATATGTGCTGATAGACAAAGCACTATCCAGTTAATTTTGTCCGGTTTGCTCTTAATTTTGTGGTTTGTGTGAGATGAGGCAGGAAGCTTGTTGTCTCTTCCTCCCTGCAGCAAATCTCCCCTGCTCCTGCCCACACTGCCTCTGCAAAGCAGCCATCATCTCACTGACCGAACAGGGACTGCATTCCTGCTGTGTTACTTTCACTGCCTTAGAACTGAAAGTCGTTGCTCCCCTTATGTAAAAGCATGAAGCGGTTGGTTTTACTGACAGTAGGATCAGGCAGAAAGCCCTCTAAGGAGAATGCTCGTTAGTTTACTGAAAACTAGCATATATTTTTCTGGAGAATGTCCAAAGAAAGGCAAAAAAAGATGGAGAATGGTCTAGAACAGAAGTAAGTTTAAGAATTGCAAGTGAACTGGGGTGCTTTAGCCTGAAGAAAAGGAGGTTCAGGGGTGATCTTCTCACTCTGCAGCTCCCTGAAAGGAGATTGTAGCAAGGTAGGGGTCACTCTGTTCTCCAAAGTACCAAGTTACAGCACAAAGGGAAATGGCCTCAGGTTGTGCCAGGGGAGGTTCAGGATGGACATAGGTATCAGCACCTTCCCCAGAAGTGTTGTCAAGCCCTGGAAAAGACTGCCCAAAGAAGGGACATAGTGGCAATCCCTGGAGGGATTCAAAAGCATTGCTGATGACATGGTTTACTGATGACTTAACACTGCAGGGTTCAACCTAAACTATTTCATGATTATCACAGAATCACTGAATCATGGAGGCTGGAAAAGACCTCTGAGATCATCAAGTCCAGCCTATAACCCAACACCACGACATTATGATGCTAGTTGTATTGTATAATGTGCTGGAAAAAGTCTGAATCTGTGTTTGTCATGTTCTGATAGTGATGTCCAGCCTCTCTAACCATAAACTGAATTTTGAGGAAAAATCCCTGTCATTTGGAAGTTCAGGAGAGTCTTATTCTACTTTTGTTGCAAAGTTCTGTTTTTAACATTTTGCCTTTCAAGCAAGCAGATGTTCATTCCTGGAAAAGCCCTGCCTTTTTCTAATGCCACTGTGTTCCATTTAGCAGGCTTAGTGAGTGAACTGGACTGCTCTAAGTCTTGCCTGTTGGTTACTGATATTTTCTGTTGGTTTTCTGGTTCTGGTGCCTAAACCTGCAGGCGCCACCTCTGTACCATTGTGCCTGCCTGTGTGTGGCTCAGTCAGATGGATCCTAAGTGTTGCCATGGAATAAAATGGCATCCCCAAAGCGTGAAAGAGTTGTTAACACAAGTGACAGTGCAGCCCAAACAGTTTCTGTGGACTGTAGAGTTGATGAAACTTGATTTTCTCAAGATTTATGTTCTGTGTAGGACCACCGAGGTAGAGTACCCGGTATCTAATAGAAAGCTGCAATCCCCTTTATAGTCTGCGTTGCCAGAGAACATTAAATGCATCTTTCCTTATTTTACCTATTTTTTAAATGTAATTTTAATAAAGTAGCATTATTTGGATTTCTACTTTTTGTCAAATTGCAAACTGGCCAAGAAGTTTGGCACTTACTAGTGAAGAAACAGATAAGAGAAGTGTATCTGGAATATGATTGTAGAAAACTTTTTTTTTTTTTTCCTAAATAAGGATCAGAATTTTTTTTTTTTAAATTTGAATCATCTAGAACACTTTGATGTAGGAAAATCTGCAATCGGACCTACCTTGGGTATCATTATGCATGAAGATGTGAGGAGAGATAGCGATACAAAGACTCAAAATGGAGAAGGATGGGAGCCCAACATATTACTGGCTGCAGCTGCCAGCGTCACAATGTCAGTGATTTTTACTCATGGTTATATATTACATGATTGCAAAGAGCGCAGTTATGTGGAAGATGATTTGGGTTTAAACTTGATTTTCTGAATTGCCTGCAAGTAAGGCATAATGCAGGGCACTTTTCTGCAGGGTGAATGGATGCCTGCTCCTGGGTTTGTTTTGTTTTTGCAGGGTACTGAACTGTGGCAGTCAGTTTAAGGATATTATGTTTCTGGAAGTAGTTTAGATGTATATTTTCAAGGATACTTTTTAACTTCTGTGTTCATTATCTCTCTTTAGACTTGGGGAAATATATATTTATATATATACATGTAAATAAAGCCTCTTTTTTGCCATTCAGTGGAGTAAATTGAATTTTGCTTATAAAATCGCTTTCATGGCAGCAAACACCTTCAAGTGAACTAATTTTGTCAGTGAACAAAAGCTCATGGCAGACCCCGAGGCATTATGCTAACGTGGCAATGCAGCTCTTAAAATGATCACATCTTTTGAGTTGAGACTATTGTTTATTTCCCCTCCATCATCCAAACAAACAGTAATAATGAAAGAATGATCAGTTGGATATTTTTTTTGTCTGTGTGTGCACTCAGACACTGCCTGCTGTGTTTCTGAAATTCCCACACAAACAGCACAATGAAATTGCTGATATTAGCCAAAACCATGTCCCTTCTATGCAAGTTAATTCAGTTCTAGGAGCTATAAAATGCAGTGTTGCTTTAGTATGATTTTTTGCTTTACCTGTGGTAATTTCTTAGATTCTTTGTGTTGTTTCAAGGACTGTTGTTTTGGGTTTTTCCCAATAGTAGCACAAACTGCATATTTTATTGTGTTAGTATTTGCTTTCTTTGAATGATGATCTTATTCACGGGATTTTAATTCCAACCTAATCCTAGCATGTGTCTGAGTAACACTCCATTGGGTAAAATCTGCCTTCCCCTCCTCCCACCTGATTGTTTTTTCACTTGCGCCTTTTAATTTTCAATTAAGAATAGTTTTAGAGAATAAGGACCTGGACTAAAGCCAGTTTAAGGCCATTAAATTGTTTTTCATTGACTGCAGCAGGCTTTGAATCAGACTGTGAGTGTATTAAGAGATATTTATTAGTTGGTTGTGTGTATAGCCCAGTCATTTAACACAATAAAACCAGTGGCTGTCCAGTCCAAATGAGACTGAAATCTGCATTACTAACCAAAAAAGAAGCTAGGTTGGTAGTAGGAAATATTTTTGACTTTGTGGTGCTCCCTCAAAGAGGGAAAGCTTTTCTTGTTAGCATCAATGTAGCCTGGCAAATATCGAAACATCATATTGACAGTTTAATTACCTTGGCACAACAGAACCTTTATCCACAAGCACCCATCACAGGAGTATACCTATTGAAAGGAGACACTTGTGCCTGCATCAAACCATTTGCTGTAATACACTGGTGGGTAATGCTTAAATTACTACCTGTCACAAGATGAAGATTGTAAAACCTCTTGTAAATCAAATGGTAAATTACAATAATAGGTTTAGCTGTTTAGGAAAAACATACATTAATCTACAGCATGATGGAACCTTTTATTTGTAGGTTTTATAAAAGAACAAATGTGTAGGAGAAGATTTTAAAGACATCATCGCCCTGGCTACTCGCTGTGCAGATGCCTGGCTGTTCAGTAAGGAACATGTTATTCTGTGCCTGCTTCACTAGATGGCAGAACAAGATAACCTTGTTCGGACCGGCAGCAAGGCAACAGGGTGATTTCTAGGGATTGAAACAANAAAAAAAAAAAAAAAAAAAAAAAAAAAAAACAAAAAACCACCACCCCCGGCTGGAGTTACAGTGAAATGCAACGATTCGTGATAAAAGGAATAAGAACATGAAAAAGAGAAAGTTTGTTTCCCCTTGATTAAAAAAAAAAATTAAATTAACAAATTTAGAATCTTAAACTCCCATTCCAACAAGTACAATACAGTAATGGCTAAATTGCACATGCTGGAGTGTGGAAAAGTGGAGTCTTTATTTCTGAGAGACAATGAAGCACATTATAAAGCAAATAGCTTGACAGTAATTTCTCCTTGTCTGTTTTTGAGTAAAGATCCATGTGTTTGAATAAGAACTTTCTTCATTGTCTCTATCTGCTTCTCTTTCAGATAACTCACTGTAGTCTTAACCTTAAAGCTCTGCTCCAAGAAAACGAATCATGAGAACGAGATGAAAATGGCCCTTGGGGTCATATTTTTATCTCAGCAACACTAGTGTTAATCCAGAGTAAGTGTGAGCAGTGTCTACCCCATAATGTAATATAGTTCATTCCCATGTCAATACAGGATAATTTCCTGTAGGGAATTTCCTAGCCATTTGTCTAGCAGAGATTTAAATGCCACTAGGCAACTCATTATCTGGCTATTCCTCTGTAAGACTAGCCTATAGACAAAGAAAATTTCTGTGACATCACTCCAGGATCAAGTACTAGTAAAATGCGCTTTCTACAAAGCATATATTTTCCCCTCGATCCATGAACATCCCATTGCATTTGTATCCCACTCTTCACCTTGTTACCACAACTGTCTAAACAGCAAATAGCTTAACTGTGTCTGCACAGGAAAAAAAAAAATCAGAGCACATAGCCCCAGGCTCGGAGGACAATATTGGGCTGTGATTGTCCTTGGCTTTTTGAAATTTTGAAATTTAAAAATTAACTGCTTCACAAGATTTCCATAGAAATTCTGAATGGGTTTTATTTTGCGTTTCACAAACCTTGGATCTGCTGCAGTCCAGTCTGATTCCAGATAAGAAAAGTAGGTAGAAAATTAAGATTTTATCTTCTAAAAAGTCTTACAGTAATACCCCAGAGTCAGAAAAGGTACCAGTTAAACAATGAGCAGGATTTGAAGCTATATCTGTCAACCTGCTTTTATGTACTGTGGAGCTGTTGGACCAAGAACCACCATTTGGCAGTTTTTGTGTTTCTGGAATACAGAATTACGTAATGGTTTGGGTTGAAAGAGACCTCCCTGCAATGAGTTAGAACAACTCCAAATTGCTCAAGGCCACATCCAAGCTGGCTTTGAACAAGATGTGCATACAAGGTGGAATTCATGAAGCTGCACAGGAGATTTGAGTTCTTATTACTGCAAAAATGAAAGGAAATCCAGGTAACACCATTCTTTACCTGTATTATTGAGTTTCACCCTATTTCTGAATGCTTCTATTCAACTTGGATGTAAGACATTTATAATTTGGATCTATTTATTTTTACAGGTAAACAATATGTAAAGAGAGGAAAATAGAAATGGCAATTTCCTGGTCGGCTTTATGTACATACAGCTATAGAATACTGTCCCATTTGTGAAAACCTCTTTTGCCTTCATACGTTAATATCACCACTGACTTACATGGAAAAAGCAGGAGATTTGCATATAAATTGCTCTTTTTGATAGTGCACTCAATTCTTCTGGGATGTATATAGACTAAGATGTAGACTATAGGTAGGAAACAAGCAGTGCAAAGAAAAAGATTCTACATTCTGAAAGAACAAGGCTATTTGAAAACAACAATTGAAGTAAATATCATTATAGACATTTCCCTCCAAACTGGTTCATGACTGTTCTTATGGTTCAACCTGTCTGGTTTGAATTCCTGAAGGACTGAGCTGCCAGCAGAACTGTACCAAGCGCTGACAAATGTAGCTTTATTCTTCCACCAGCTGAAACTGCCTTTTATATTCTAGTAATTCATGAATGTCCTGAATTTGGCAGTGGCAAGCAATCACATTCAGTAATTCAGCTTCTGCTTAAATGTTCTCAATACCTTGCATAGTAGTTAGCCTGTTAGTGGAAGTCCAGGCATTTGTGGTTCATAGGTTGTAGCCTATTGAAACTTAATTCTGCTTCTTAAACTTCAGTGTTGGTAAATTTGAGTTTTTTTATCACTTGAGAAAAATACAAATGAGGGAAGCCAAATAACATCCTGGAATAAAGAAAAAAACAGCTGTGACACACCACACAACCCCTCAGGAGTGGCCAAGAGAATTATCGTGGTCAGAAAGTCCTCAGCATTTCTAACTGCAACTTTTATCTGTCTTTCTGATGCATGTAGAAAGCACTGTAAAAGTCACAAATTCATCAGAATGATCCAGCTCTGCAAGTGAAAAAATATGTTGGTTAGGCATTTGAGAGAATTTGATGAGGCAATGGCAATCAAGCCCTGAGTTTAGACTGATAGCTTGTTATTCAGGTGGCAAGCAATTTGCAATCTTCCTAGCACTCTGTTGTGTTGGTTGTACTAATGGGGTGGTGAGATTTTAGTATGTTTGCTCTCCTCCACTCCACTCCTCCTTGGAAGTGCAAAATGTGTTACCAGTGCAAGAAATAGAGTCATAGAGCAGCTCAGGCAGAAAACAAAACCTGGAACACTTCTGAAGAGAAAACTTTACACATGCCATTTGAATTTCAAATACTAAGACTGTACTTAAGCCACAGCCTTAATGGCCTAAGAAAAATGGGTCACAGATCGAAAGGAGTTTCTCATCTATATGTACTTCATGTTTATTTATAGTCAAATGGTTAAGTGGAAGTTGGAATCTGAGTTCTAAATATTGACCCTGTTTGAGTAATTATTTCTACAAAAAGTCATCAGTTTATATTTCTCTTGTGTATGCAGATCTGAACCCACTTCTGATAACATAATCTGTGACAGGAGACTGCCATTTCATAGAATTATAAAATGTTTTGGGTTGGAAGGGACCTTTAAAGGTCATCTAGTCCAACTCCTCTGCAGTCAGCAGGGACATCTTCAACTAGATCAGATTGCTCAGATCCCTGTTCAATGTGACCTAGAATGTTTTCAGGGATGGGACATCTACCACCTCTCTGGAAAACCCAGGCTAGTGTTTCCCCACCTTCAGAGTAACACATTTCCTCTATTCTAAATCTCCACTCTTTTAGTTTAAAACCATCACCCTTTGTTCTGTCACACCAGGCCCTGCTGAAAAATGTGTCTCATTCTTTCTTACATGCCCATTTCAGTACTGAAAATCCACAATAAGGTCTCCCTAATATCTAACAGGAAATTGTGGTTAACATGCCCTATCTTTAATTTGTGAATAATTATATGATAACTAAATTGTCATCCTCCTTTTGCAGTGTTTTCACAGATATTTGTGCTGTTATTGTTCGTGGATAAATGTGAATGTCAGAATGATGTATATCAACATTTAGGACTAGGCATGTTTCACCAACTTATTCCATTTATTTAAATATGTAGCTTCAAGGGCAATGGGCAGTTTATAACAGAGGTAATAGAAAACAGTCAGAAGCACTAAAAATAGCTGTGGTGGGAATGATTTTGCTGTGTGACAATTGACAAGAGCTATAGGAGAAACCATATAGAGAGAGTATTTGTTACAAAATGCACCATTATGTGAGACTGTGTTGGACTGTATTGACATTCGGAAGTGGTTTATTTCTGGCCATAGGCCTATGAATGTTTCAACTTCAACAGGTCTACTCATTCACACCCAAGGGAGTTCAGCTTTTGTTCTACAAGTGTAGGATCTAGTTTATGGAAATAGTAATAGAGATCTGATGTAGTAATACCTGTCATTTTTGAAAGAAGAGGTAATTTGGGGATCTCTTGGTCACATGAGACCAAACATTGATGATATATTGAGGGCCATCCCTGATATGTCACAAAGGTTCTGAGGGTTATGGAGTAAAACTTGTGAAATGTTGCTAGTAAGTTGTTGTCAAGGGTTAGGGCTGGGCCAGCCACTAGATGAGTGACAGACACTAGATGAGAGACTGAGCTGACAAGTAAATTCACTGTAGAGAATTATGTTTTTCCCAGCTCAAACCAGTATAGTTGTCTTGTAACTACCAAAAAGAAGCTTTACAACCTTATTTCTTGGGTAATTTCTAATATATTTATGAATTATTTTAATTTGATTGATTAGTTGCTTTGTGGTAATAAAAGTAATCAGCCAGAAGCCCAGCTAACAGCTATTATTTTTACTGCTGCTCACCTGCATGTACTTCAACATGCATCGAAACATGACTGCTGAACTGAGAACCTGCAGCACTTTGAGACAGGCTGTCACTATTCTCCTTGCCCAGTACACACAAACTCTTGCGTTCAGTGAACAACAGGAAGCTGAAGATTAATGAACACAAAAAAATAGTTTTAAAAAAATGTTTTTCTCATCTTTCTTCTGTAAGTTCTGTTGTGCTGCCATATCTGACAGGGTCTTTGTTTGAGTGACAGAACTAATCTGGTTTCAGCTCTGCCCTATCTGGGGCAAGTCTTAAGATCTATGGGTATGTAATTACCTTTGAAACTTCCACTCCTTTTCTATATTTGGTTTAAATTAACTAGTAGACTCAAATGCTGTTGGCAGGAATAGACATCACAGTCAGACAAATTCTATTTCATTAATAAACCAGGCTCAAAAAAAACCCATAGCAAATGGACTTAAACTAGTTTAAGAATATAACAGGGAAAAAAACAGTTCACATGCATTAGAATTAAAGGATTTAAAATCTTAATCCTTTTCACTTGTCCTATTTATCCAGCCTTTTTCCTAACAGAACTTCCTTATAGCTTGCCCGAGAGATTAACAGAAAGTTATCTCTGCCGGGATGTATTTGGCAACATGATCTGGCAGGAACATGGAATATCTGGCTCCAGGTCCCACATGATAGAGGAAGTAATTTTACCTCATGTTCTCCATTTCTGAAATGGTGATAATGGTTGTGATGTCCTTTGCAAATATTTTATTTGTTATAAGTCCTTTATAAGCATCAAATGTTACTGTACTGGAAGCTCCCTCCAACAGTATCTATGGTTTTTGAGAAATTGAGGAACATGTATCAATGTGGGCACTGAGGAAATCCTGAAGATCCTTCTAAACTTTCTATTCATGGTTTCATGATATGATGGCAACAAGAACAACAAAAGGCCAAAATGAGAGAGCTAAGCTGGTAAATATAGACAGCTGGCTCCTTGGCTTTACAAACTCTGCTTTTCTTGTTCTGGCTAGGTCAGGTGTCCACTGCCTTCTTATTTCTTCAAGTTCCAAAAGGCTGCAATCCACCACTGGTCTCCAAGAACTCTTCTACTTGAAGTCATACAGAAAAAAAAAAAGAAGGGAAAAAAAAAAAAGAAAAGAAAAGAAAAGAGAAGCTGCTGAAATGTCTTTCTTCCTTGTGCTGTGCACTGCAGCTGTGCACAGCTTGGTGATAGATTTGCCATTTCCCCACCAGAGAAACTTCCTAGTCTGGGACTGACTCACACACACTGGTCTCCAGGTGAAGGAAGATGTGGGACACTGACTCTTTCCATCTTTGCAACCCTTCAGTAGTTTCCGATTCCCTTTCTGTTCACTCTCCAGGAGGTCACACAGTTGGAAATGGAGAAAGAGAGTTTGCCTCACAGCTCTATTTAGCCCTAAGCCTGGTTAGTGGAAATAGCATTCCTCACAGTTGCAGGATAATGTAGCATCATAAATAGAGCTATCAAGATTGTCAGGCAGCCTTTGTGGTTGTCAGAGCAGTGATGTTAAAAGAAAAGGTTGAGGTTTTTTGTTGTTGTGTGGCTGGGTTGCCTTTTTTTTTTTTTTTTTTTTACTAAATAGCTTTCCTCAAACTGTCAGGAGAGCACCTGGTGAAACGAAGCCTTGCTTTTTCTGTGTAGCTTTTGTTCTCAGGAAGGTTTAAGTAATAAATATGATGAAATAATTACATGGAAAAATAACAACTTCATTTCCATCAGAACACCAAGGGGTGGTTGTGATTCTTCTAAATGTCTTGAACACTTGAGGAAATAATTACAGCTGGGCTACAGCTGAAATACTCTGTGCAGTGTCCCAGTATCTGTGGATAGTAGAGACTGTGTAATACCTGAAAAAGCAGGGAAAGGTGAAGGTTAGATGCTCACACTAATTACTTTGGAAATGGTTGATTGGGAATGAATCGCCTCACATCTCATTAAAATTCAGTAGCATAACTGCTTGGTGAAAAGGAAACAAACACTTGGAATTGCAAGGAGAGGCAAAAGGTCTGATTTTTCTGTGGATGTAAATCAGGGCAGTGGGTTTTACAAGGAATTCATTGGAGTTTATGCCTGCGGAGGACCTGACCTTGAGGAATCAGCTGGAAAAAAGTTGGTTCTCAAGGGGAGCTACAAGGTATTTCTAAAAGCTCTGCAAAGCCATGCAATGGGTTTCTATCTGCCAGTGGCCCACCCACATCACTATCTGATTTATCAGTAAATAGGCAACTTGGTTATTGTTTTCTACAAAAGTGAGGGTAGAGGACCATAAGACTCTTAAATTCCCAATCCTAGCCCTGGAGCTAGTCCTTAATTCTCCCTGCAGGAAGTGTTTGTGGCTAAAGACACAGCAAGGCTAGAAACATGGTGCTTTTAATATAATCACTAATTACAGCTACCCTGTGCTTTATTATCTCTACCACAGGTTTAATGTTTTATGAGAATGATTCTCACTCCCTCCACCCTTCTGTGCTACTTCCTTCCTGCCTACCCCAGAATGCCATGAGAGTGTAAAGCCAGCGGGGAAGTTCAAGACTGGTGTTAGAACTGGAGTAAAGGTACAAAAGACTTTATTTTATGAGGAGTTTGTTTCTCTACAAAGCAGTTGTCCTTACTAAGTATGTCTTCACTCTTTCTCCTTGTATGTGTACAGAGGCCAGGAAAAAAGGGTCTTGCTTAGTGGCTGGAGCTTGTACCTGCTACTTTAAATAGCAATGAATGAAACTCTTGCTGTGATCTGCTGTTCGTGGGTGCAGTTTGATGTAACCCAAAGAATTTGTAGTAGGCCAGAAATGAGAGATCTCAACTGTTTTAATATTATTCAGAATTTTGTTACTATTGTTTGTTTGGTTTTTTAAACTAACTCATCAGTGAAGCCCTTTGGAGTTGTGTTTTGAGTCACTTGGAGCAGTTTTCTGGTTCCATAACTGCGTTCTTATTAGGCTAAAGACTGTGGCAGACTGTTTGTGAATAGTGTACACCACAGAGTGTTGCTGTTGGCATAAAATACAGCAGTGGCATAAATCTGGTTTACAGAGCTGTACTAAAGGACAGAGAAGTATGGCTGGCCTCATTACTGTCACAGAAGTTTGTCTCCAGAAAGTTTATAGTGGTCAAAGTTTGTTAGTAAAATATGCGATACTTAAGGTATTAGGGTAAGACAATGAATTGTTATGAATGTTTACTTGCTGAGATGCATGATATGTGTATAATTCTGGAGGAAAGGACATGTTTCATGATTTCCAGGTGGCTTGTGTGTGACTAACAGAAGAGACATAGTTTTGTTCTTAACTTTTCATAACTGACATAAAAGAACAGCTCACACCCTCAAGGCTCAAATATCTCTTGTAGACCAGCCACTAGCCTCTAAAGAAAGTAGTAACCCACAAGCTGATGAGTTATGAGACAGGTGGAGACAGTTTGGTGCCTTGCTACATTGGCCAGCTAATGTAGAGCCCAAGTTCTTTTTATTAGGCTTTCTTATTTTTCCTGCAGTTAAAAGTAGACTTTTGTTTGCTGTCCTGGTTTCACAAAGTCAGTCCCTCCTTTCATTAAAAGTTGCACATAGTACAGCTAAGCCTCAGAGATTTGTAGGGTTGGGAGCCTCGTTGGAGGCTAACACAAAAATGTCAGGAACTTAACAGCAGACTTGTGAGTGATATGATGCCTGGGACAAACACTGTGATCACTGGAATGCACAGCAACATCCTAAATAGATATTATTTCATTGGGAGAAAGGTAAATTAAACTAATTAATGAGTCTGCTGATATTCCTGATTTCTTCTGCTAAGCTTTTATGAATAACAACCAGCTATAATTTAGTATAATCTACTGGAGTGAAAGCAGTAAAATATGAAGGCTTCTCTGTATCCTTTCAACATCCTTCATGCTAAGATCAGTGAAGCTAGTGGCTTTGTAATGATGGCAGGTGGCTATAGGAGTGAAAATATTGCAGTTATATTGATGTTTTGTTACTAATTAGATGAATCCAAGGGCTCTTTCTTTAAGAGGAGAAAATCCTTTCCTGAGGATGTACACTCATAATACAGGGGAGTTATTAGTGCATTTTCCTCATTCTTCTGCTCTTTTCTTCCTCTTGTAATTCCCACTGCCAAGTTCTTTCATGCCTTCATTTTGTCCAACAGCAACTTCCTCTTCATTCAAAATGGTACTTTTCTAAATGAATCTTTGATGCCAATATAAACTTGATTTCCACCATTTGGGTAAGCTAAACGTTTAGAAAGGAATGGGAACTAAGGTGAGGGAAGGATTTTAACTGCACAGAGAAAGAAAAATCCATTTAAAGGGATTTCAGGAGAATGAGCTGATTTGTAGTTTAAAACACTTCCCACTTGAGGCCTCAATGACATAACCCCCCCATGTTTCAGAGGAAAGCACTTGACTACTCTGTGAGTTTTGGTTGCTGCTTCTAAAAATTATGAATTGGGTGTTGGGTGCTGCCCAAATGTAGTCTTTCAATTACTGTAATTGTAGCTGTGGAGCCTTTGTGGTGTTCATCTGTGGGTACAGCAAAATGGTTTCTTCTGACATGGGTATGTAAGAGAAAGATCTTGCCTATAAGTGGTTTGATGAGTGTGCTTTATTTGAAAATGTATTTTCATGAGGGGAGTCCTTCACTTTGGATGATACTTTTGTCACATTTTACATTTTTTCTCTTATGGAAATGGATGTGCACGATGTTTGTGGAGAGATGAAATAACTAGTTTAAATGAAGGAGAGTGGATCTGGCCTATGCATATTGGAAGGGTTCATACACATCCTGTAAAGCTAGAGAACAAGTTATCTAACTAATTCCATGTCACATATACAAATAAGCAATATGTGGCAACACAGCAACCCATACCTAAGAATTCACAAAAATAAAATGCTATTTTAAAAATTAGGTAGGCCAATCTGACTCAGAGAAACTGCTCATACAGAAATGGCTAAAAAAAAGTCCGATAAATTGTGCTGAAAATGTTTGCCCCGCTCTAACCTTCAGTCCTTGGGTATGTAACTCCCAAGAGTGAATTATTATGAAATCTTCATACACATTTATAAATGAACATACTGCTTGAACTCTGGACTGTAGCCTTCAGCAAGATGCCAGTTTAAGGAATATCAGTTCTGCACAGTTAGCTCTGTGCGTTTCTCATCATAAGGTAAAATTCTTGTTCCTTCAATAATCTGTGCATTACGTGCTAATACAATACTCTTGCTCATTCCACAGTGGGAAATAAGGGATGGAGGGTGGGGAAGAACAGCTGACTGCAAGTGCTGTTACCTTATTGGCAGTGAAGTAGCAGCTTGGATTCCAAACTCCTGCTGTCTTCTTCTATCCTTTCTCTTGTGGCTATGTGGAACATCTGCTGCTCCTTTAGGCTCCTCAGGTGAAATAATGAATGGTGGCTGTGGAATTCATACTGGGTACATGCTGGGTCATGAAGTAATAGAATAGTAGTGGTATGATTAATAAGACATCAGGATGAAAACAGGGAGATGGGAATGGATTGGGCTTTGGAGCTTGCAGAAGTGTGCACTGTAATTGACAAGGTCTGGTGCCTCAGGGTATTAGGCATGGTTTGCTTATAGAACAGATAGATGATGTTTTAGCTGTCATATGGAAAGTAGAGATCTCAGTGCTGAAGCGTGGAACTAGTCAGTGGGTACCTGGTCAATAGACTCTAAATTAGTAAAACAAATATACACATATCCAGGTTGGAGGGGGCACTGAGCAATCTGGTCTAGTAGAACGTGTCATTGTCTATGGCTGTGATTTGGAACTAGATGATTGGCTAGATGGAACAACTCCTTCTGGGAGGCATTTCGAGGTACTTGGAAGAGAAGAAGGTTATCAGGACTAGTCAGCATGGATTTACCAAGAGGAAATCATGCTTGACAAATCTGATAGCATTCTATCAAGACATAACTGAATGGTAGATTCAGGGAGACTGCTGGATGTAGTCCACCTTGACCTTAGCAAGGTTTTTGACATGGTTTCCCATAGCATTCTAGTGAGCAAGCTCAGGAAGTGTGGGATGGAAGAGCAGACAGTGAGGTGGATTAGTAACTGGTTACAAGATAGAGTTCAAAGAGTGGTGATCAATGGTGCCAGGTCCAGCTGGAGAGCTGTAACCAGTGGAGTCCCCCAGGGATCAGTGCTGGGTCTGGTGCTGCTCAACATCTTCATCAATGACGTTGATGAGGGGACAGAGTCTGCTCAGCAAGTTTGCTGGTGACACAAACTGGGAGGCTTGGCTGATCCAGCTGAAGGCTGTGCAGCCATCCAGCGAGACCTGGACAGACTGGAGAGCTGGGCACAGAGGAAGCAAATGAGGTTCAACAAGGATAAGTGCAGAGTCCTGCACCTGGGGAGGAATAATAAACTGCACCAGTACAGGTTGGGAGGTGATCTGCTGGAGAGCAGCCCTGTGGAGATGGACCTGGGAGTGCTGGTGAATCACAAGTTATCCATGGGACAGCAATGTGCCCTTGTGGCCAAGAAGGCCAATAGGATCCTGGGGTGTATTGAGAAGAGTGTGTACAGCAAATCAAGGGATATTCTCTTCCCCCTCTACTCTGCCCAGGTGGGACTCCACCTTGAGTACTGTGTTCAGTTTTATGCTCTTCAGTTTAAGAGGGACAGGGATCTGCTGGAGAGAGTCCATCGGAGGAGGATTAGGGGACTGGAGCACTGCTTTATGAGGAAAGGCTGAGGAAGCTGCGGCTTTTTAGTCTGGAGAAGAGAAGACAGAGGGGATTTAATAAATATTTATAAATACCTGAGGGCTGGTCAGGAAGGAGGGGACAGGCTCCCTGTGATAGCACAAGGAGCAATGGATGGAAGCTGCAGAACAGGATGTTCCATCTCAACATGAGGAAACTTCTTTACTGTAAGGGTCATAGAACACTGGAACAGGCTCCCCAGAGAAGTTGTGGAGTCTCCTCTGGAGACTTTCAAGGCCTGTCTGGATGCATTCCTCTGCTAGATTGTATGGTGCTGCTCTGGCAGGGGAAGTTTGACTTCATGATGTCTTTGGGTCCCTTCCAACCCCTGACATCCTGTGATCCTTCTGATCTAAACCATTCTATGACTCTGATATACTTTCCCTGTTGTGGTTACATAGTCAGTAACAGAGAGAATCTCAGTCCCTGCCTCCTAGACACATTACAAATTATGAAGCATATATTCTTTTTGCTTCATTAGTTGTGTGTGTGTTGTTTTTTTTTTTTTAAGAACAATTTAGTTTTCTAATTAAAACTGCAGAGGTAGAAAGTAAATTCTTGTAATTTGACAAATATTTGGGAAACTTGAAACACTAGAAGACTTCACAATTTAAGTCACTTTGAACAGGACTCAGTATTTGTTACTCGTAGATTTTGCTAGGTTTGACAAACAGAAAGAAATTACATTTCCAACCTTAATATGGTGAAGCAGCTGCAAATTACTAGGGAACTTTGTAGTTTTATGTGTATTGTGTCACATCACTTTAAAGGCTTTCTTAAAATCAGAAATAGCTTTTGAGAGGTCACCAAACCAGTTCTGGAGCTCGAAATGAAAGCTTAAATCTGATCTGGCAAGGTCATCTTTTATTGCAGTGATATCAAAGAATGTTTCTTTCTCTGTTTTAAATTCATAGTGCATATAATTAATGAATATGTTATAAGGAAGAAAGTACTCTTTACTTATTTCTCCATCTTAGAGGAAAAAAAGCAGCTCTCTTTCTGGTGTTTATACTTGCCTTTCTGCTCTCTCCCACCCAATAATATTTTCTTTTGCTTTACTTGTGAGTTTTAGCTGTTGTTTTTTTCTTGGGATGGTGATTGTTAACAAAATGTCAGACTTGAGAAATTTGGTATGAGAATAAAAGCTAGGTATTGAATGCAGCAAATTTTATGCTGCACTTGAAGAAACATTTAATGACTCTTGAGGATGTGAAATGAAGCATGGTTGGATGGTTAGCTCAAAGGACTGAGTCAGGACTCTTTAGCTTGTATTTCAGAGTGACAGTGACTTTCTCTCTGACCTTGGGACACATGCCTGGCTGCATGAAATTAGGTACTTGGAAACTGTTCCTTCAAGTTCACATATACTGACTGACTCCTGCAGTTACACAGGGCCCCACAGATATCAGTCCTCATAGCATAAAGATGTATATTTTGTGGTGTTTCTTCCTGTGTGACAAACTACTATGGGTCATCGCTGCCCATGCCTACATTACACTTTCAGCAATAGGCAGTCAAATAAGCAGTCAAATAAGCAGACAGCATTACAGAGAAGGCAGAGGAAAGCTTTAGCACTGATTTATAAAGCCTTAATGTTCTAAAATTTGCATAATTAAAACTCTCTCATGTGTATATATAGGTATGTGTGTATACAAATATACATATGTACATCACATGTTTTATAGTTTCTGAGCTGGACTGACAACTACTGCATTCAATTTGGAATAAAATAATTCAACAAAATACTTTTATCAGCCTTGAAGGGCTCACATACACTGCTCAACAGAGATAACCTCACTTATAGCTGTGTCTCAGATGAGATTTTTGAAAGCATTTCAATCTTTCCATTAAATTCAGTGAGGAGGGCTGAAGCTGTATTTGCCAACTGGGATAACTCCTGGTGTACATGAAATAATATCACATAATGGAAGTAACCTTTGGGGATCATCTAGTCTAACTCCCTGCGAAAGGAGGATCACCCATGGCAGGCTGCCCAGGATCACAATGTCTAGGTGGGTTTGGAATCTCTCCAAAGAAGGAGACTGCACAAGCTCTCTGGGCAGCCTGGTCCAATGTTCTGTCACTCCCAAAGATTTTTTTTTTTTCATCATGTTCAGATGGAACTTCCTGTGTTCTAATTTGTACTTGTCCTTTGTCCTCTCACGGGGCACCACTGAAAAGTGTCTATCCTTATTCTCTTGATGTTCTTCTTTAGATATTGATGAATGTTGATAAAGAATCCCTCTCCATCTTCTCTGCTGAATAGCCCCAGGTCTCTCAGCCTTTCCTCATCAGAGAGGTACTTCAGTCCCCATATCATCTCTGTATCCTCTGCTGAACTGTTTCCCAAAGTTCTCTGTCTCTCAAGCTCCTGTATTCTAGTCTTGCCATTTCATCATTAATTTTAAATACTGTAGTCCTTTCTATATGGGAGGAAATGGTTCAACAATGCTAAACTGACATCTTTGAATTGAGGTGCTCCACGTTTTACAGTAGTGAGTCCCTAGATAAAAGTTACACCAGTTATTTCGGAGAGAAAGAAGAGAAATCAGACAGAAGTAGGTGCTAAGAGGACCAGTTCTGCTCTAGAATCGCAACCACATTGCCTAACTCCCAGTGTGTGCTGGGAAGGTAAAATGGAGAAGCTGAGAGAGAGACTGCTGAGACTTGCTGGTTTAAAGGAGATGATGTGTTGTCAGTCTTTCAGTAGGGCAGCTGGAAATTACGTCAAAACTCAGAAAACACTGACAGGTATTGACAGCAACTTGCCACAGCACCTCCAGGCTTGCAGTTCTGACTCAAATGTTTTCACTACTGCAGCTCTCCTGAGTCCGAAGAAATGTGCAAAATATATGCATGGAAGGCCAGCATTTGAAAACACATACAGAGAACATCGTAATTATCTGAAGAGAAGCTGCCAGGTACTGTGATAGAGTATTTTAAGTAGACTCAATCTCTGAACTGACAAGCTTAGGTTGCTGATTGCATTTACATGAGCATAAAATCTGAATGTCTCCTATCCAAATGTACGCATCCAGGATTTTGCTATTTCAGAAATGTACTGTAAGGTTCCCTGGGAAGGAACATGATTAAACCTTGTCCTAGGATGAAACAAAAAATGTTATCATCCCTTCCTTGAAAGGTTTCACTAACCTCGAGACTTCATCATGGAGCTAAATTTAGACAGTCTGGATGCCAGCAAAGGCAGTTCATGTTTTCTATAGACAGTGAGAAACAGTGTATTCTCAATCACTCACTCAGGTCAGAGTTCAGCTTTCATCCTCGCCTCTGGTCAGAGGCTGGATGACATCCTGAACAGCTGGCTCCTTGTGGTTTATGGTGCCAGCTGACAGTGGAGTAGTTTATTATACGATCTACAGCCTTTAATTGTCTGGAGAGATGTGGAGTTGACAATATTTGGTAAGCCATTCATGATAAAAGAATAACTGCTACAGAGAAATGGAGCCGAAGAGGTGGCAACACAGGGCACAAACAGATGTTGTGTTTATCCTGTGTGCTCTGAGTATTTTTCAAGTCTGACCTGGAAGTACATGGTGAAAAGGATGACAAAACAGAATCATCATTGCCACTGTAGAGGTCCCAATCAAAAGGAAACCCAAGTTATCTGGACTTTTAGGGAACAGCACTGTACCGAAACTCAATTATCTTATGAATTAACTTTCCTGGCATATATAAATCAGTTAAGATAATCAACAGTTGCATAATATATTACAAATGAAGTAAATCTAACAGCTTCATACAGTGAAAATGAAGGCAAGGATGCTAAATATCTACTTATTTACACTGCAGCCGCCTTCACGGCCCAGGAGTATTAATGTCAAAATGAGTGCCAAACAACATGTTTTCAGTCTCCTTTATAGTGTCTTTGGCTTCCTTGTCATTTGGTTTGCCCCCTTTATAGCAAGAAGCTATGCTGATGGCTCAGGAGAAAAAACGAACATGCACAGGCCAGCAGCCAGCCTGAGTTAATGCTAAACAACAGCCACAGCAGTCCCTGAGACACTTTGACTGTATTTGACATAAGCTGGACCTCAGTTGTATGAAATCTGAGCCTTTCATCTGTTGCTTGGTAAGGTCAGAGGGCAGGTGTTTAACCAGAAGGACTTTTGTTATCAAAGAAAGAACATGAGAAGATTTCAGACTTTATGGTGTTCTGGGTTAATCTTCAGTTTTGAAGGAGAATCCCTAAAAATATTATTTAAAAAGGAAACCTTACCTATAAAACTAAAATATCCCTGAAAGCTGACAAATGTATCTGAGGATAGAAAGCTGTGGCTGCATTCTTTCTTTATTTAAGAGTCAGCTTTTCAGGGGTAAAGATATTGGTTCTTATTTGTAAATCCTCCATGGGTGGTTCAGAGGTGCCTTTCCCTACTCCTAGGCATTACCCAGTGGGTCTGACCTCTCATTAGGAAATCTGGCTACAAAGCTTAAAGAGCTGACTGGTAGTGCTTTCTGATTTACAGCTTATCCACGTTAACAGTGCTTTGGACAGGCAGGGTCATAGTAGAAGACAAAGAACGCTGCCATTCAGTCTCTGTGAGAAAACAGAGATTTTTAGCAATGATTTTATATGTCAGATCAGCAAGATTTAAAGCAACGTCATTACCAAAAAGTGACCCAGAATGGTGATTCTTTGAAATAAGGTTTTATCATTGTCTTGAGTTGGATGAAAATTATTATACAGAAGAGCTGTTAAGGAAGACAGAACATTTGCAACTGAAGCTGTTTAGCGGGAGTAAGCCCCATTAGCCTCTCCTGTAGCAAGACATGGATTTCATTGACATGCTCGTGCAGTATCACTGAAGTAGGGTGAAATCTTACTTTATTCCACTAACACTTTTAAGAAATCCAGAACTAATTATATTCTATTATTTACCATAGAACTACCATTGAGCTCTGGGAACCAAAAATACAGAGTACATTGTTCAAAGTAAGTGATGATTAACAGATTCTTAAATTCTAGACTTGGATGTTTCCTCTGGATCTGAAGGTACATGCATCTGAACACAGGTCGAAGATTTATTCCCCATGCTGGGGAAACTGTTCTTTAGATTCTAAATTGTTGCTATAAACAAACCCCAGAGAAAAGGACACTGTGCTTGGAAGGGCTGATTTACATCCTTGTATTAAAAAAAACCCAACCAAACAAAAAAACAGCCAACCAACAAAAAAACCCCCAACCAAACAAAGAAAGAAAGAAANAAGAAAAACCAACCCAAAACCAACCAGAATAAAATCTGTGAGATTCAGGACAAAATTGAGAACAAAGACAACTTCTGCTGAGAATATATAGTACATTTAACAGTGTGACAAGCAGGTCAAGATCATGGCAAACTTCTAGCTACTTAGGAAATTATTTTAGCTGGTACTTGAGCCTTAAGCTTGCATTGTCATTTGCAGTCTTTCCACTAGTGATTTAAAAAAATATTTCACAAATGCAGGGAAGTGTTATTCCTATTTTCCACCTGAGCAGGCTGATGTGAGGTGAAAGCTGAGGTTTTTCAAACTTGGGTGTCCAATGGCAAATCTCCTGTGGGAGCTGTAGATACTTAACATTTCAGGATTGCTTCAAATGACATTCAAGCCAAAACCTGCCAACTTGCTTGAGCATCACAGCAGGTCTTTACCTTAGTGCTTCATAAACACAAAGTGTTGTCGTTATTGTGCTACAAAAGAGACTCTATTCCACCAGACTTAAAAACTCAGTAAAATGTAAGGAAAATCACCTGGTAGCAGTTTAAACAATACTTTTTGAGCAGAATAGCTGAGCATGCCGTTGATTTAATGATCCTTGGCAGTGACTGTTTAGCTGGATTTACAGGAAGCTTCACATGACATTTCATTAGTATCACAGTGAATTAACTTTATAGTGGTGTAGTGCTTAGTCCAATTTAGAGTTGGTATTATTAATGATACTACTAGGGAAATAGTTTTTAAGGCAATTAAACAGCAGTATGTAATGTCGCCAAGCATCACTACTGATATCCGATGGCATCACAAAATAACACATTTTAAAGGGGAATTGAAAACGGAAAGATAGCACTTCTGGTGATTTAATCCTTTGCACTTGGAAGGCTACCAAGTCACATAAAAATCTATTCTAGAAGATCAACTTTTGAGGGAGCATAAGTAAATACATTTATCCTTCTGCTTGCTAACAGCTTGAGCCACATGCAGAGCATGTGTTAACTTCAGCAAATGTTGCTTTGTTTAAAAAGGAGGGCAGGAAAGGACTCTTGACTCCAGAGAAAAAATAATGGCAGATTAGGGCAAATCAAAGCTATACAAACTGAGCATTAAGTATTAGAACACCTATCCTGAAACTCATGCTGGTACGAATTACTGCAGTCTCACAGTTTTGGGATAATGACTGCATACCTTTGGATATCTGAAGTCCAAAACTGATTTAAATGCAGGGAAGAAAAAAACCTCAATCAGCAGGTGATGGGAAGCGTGTAACTGATTTTCAGAAAGACACCTTGCAGGAATGTAAGAAGTGGCTGTTTGTGACCATACATACTTTCTCTTTCACAAACTTAAGTCAATAGTAAGGATGTGGTCTCTCTTCAGCTAGTACATTTCACTGCTTGTAGTAGGAAAAGCTGAATGGGTGCTGATTTCAGTTGCAATACTAAACTGTGCACTCTGGTATCTGGGGACACTGACACTATCTGTCAAATTTTCACGATGATTATACCTGAAATTTTTTGAGTTGGTCCATAGTTAGGACCAAGAACTTGTTTAAGCACCCCATCTGAATCAAGTCATAGTTTGAGCTCCACACCTCCTCTTGTTTTCATCTATCTCATTGCTTTCTTTTCACCTGATTCCACAATTCAGCTTAAATCAACCCACTGGATAGCCAGAGACCTAAAACATCACCAGGTTTTCAGCTAACATGTGTCCATAATCTTTATTTTCCTTGTTTTGGTTTTTTTTTTTGTCTCCCTTTACTCCATGCAGATAACTCTGTAAATTTCTTTCAGACTTGGAAGTAAATAGTGACCTCAGATTCCAGGAGGATATCTGGGGAATAAAAATTTGGCGTCTTGTATCCAGCCTAAAACTCTTTGAAACTGGTTAAAAACCTGACTGAAATTCTTGAGATTGAGAATGGGAACAGGTGTTACTTTTGGGTTTGTTTTATTTATTTTGTTGTTATGTGGTGTTTTTTTGTTGTTGTTTTGATTTTGTGGACATTTGTTTATTTATTTTAAACAATTCTAGCATTGATTTGTGTGAGGCAAAACAGGACATGAAACTCCAGGTTCCCTTTGATCAAAATAGCTGGTTGCAACAGTTGTTACTTTGCCTAATGTGTAACAGCACCATTAATTACTAACAACAAGAAGGAACAGTGAATTGAACTAAGTGAAGTGACAGGTGTGTTTTAAGAGGTCATAAAATCTCCATTTCAAGACATCCTTGTGTTAATAACCCATGACCAATAACCCATATCATCATATGTAAAAATATTATTAAACTATAATTTATGAGGTGGACTGCATTGTGTGATGGGAGCTAAGAGATCCTGAATTTGTATTCCATTGCTGTTTATCATACAGAGCGGTCCTGAGAAGAAAGTGGTGGGGCTATTCATGAGATGCTCAGTATGAGCTGTCAATATGCAATTGCAGCAATTGAGTGCTGGGCTGCATCAAAAGAAGTGTGGCCAGCAGCTCAAGGGTGGTGGTTCTTCTCCTCTGGTCCATTCACCTGAGACCCCGTCTGGAGTATTGTGTCCAGCTGTAGAGCATCCAACACATGAAGGACAGGGAGCTGTTAAGAATGTGTTCAGAGGAGGCCCACAAAGATGATCAGAGGCCTGTAGAACCTCTTCTAGGAATGCAGTATGAGAGGGTTGAGATTTAGCCCGAAGAGAAAGCTCCAGGAAGACTTTGTAGCAGCATTTCAGTATTTGAAGGAGGCCTCTGAGATAGCTGGAGAAGGACTTGTTACAAAGGCACGTAGTGATAGAAAAAGGGTTAGTGGTTTCAAATTGGAAGAAGTTTGATTTTGACTAGACGTCAGGAAGAAATTCCTCCCCATGCAGATGGCAAGGCACTGAAACAGTTTGCCTAGAGAAGCTTTATCAGCTCCAAGCCTGGAAGAATTCAAAGCCAGGTTGGATGTGTCCTTGATCAACCTGGTCTAGTAGGAAGTGTTCCTGCCAAATATAAATTCTCTCAAACTGGAGAGTCTTTGCAGCACAAATTACTCTGAGTGTTGGAGGATGTTTCCCTTTTCTGCACAATTGTGTTGGCATCTATTGTGTTTTGGGATGATCCAATCTGTCTGCGCACATGGTCTTAAAGGAAGAATTTGGCTTAAATACATTTCACACAATGAATCAAACTTACTGCTGGAGACTAATGAAACTAATAATTGTTCTAATTCCCAGTTCAAAGGCTCTCCAAGAACTGATGTGGGCTTCGCTCGCCCTTGTTCTCTACACCATTGTGTAGGCAGGTATGAAACAGTGACTGAAAGATTGTTGTGGTCTGTGTGCACTTGCTCGAATGCAATTGATGACATAAGCTTTAGACTTTAACAGTGAATACCTGGAGAGACTGAGTGAGGTATTTGGAGGTGGAGATTCTGCTCATGAAGTAATAATAAAGAGAGCATGAAGTAATATTAAAGAGAGTGTAATTGTGTACAAACTCTCAAGCAAGGGATTCTGGAAGGGTCTACTTAAACTTTGGACACTTCAAATGTTCCCCCAGTGTGATAAAGTGGAGTTTGTTGTGAAGGAGTTACTTTGGGGAAAGAATAGGGCAAGGAAGAAACCAAACCCTTATTACAACAGCATCTTAACACCCCCATAAGGGATGTTAAACTGCCCTCTCTCATACAGTAAGGCTGCGGGCAGCCTTCTGCAGAAAGGGGCAGAATTTTACTGTCTAATGCTCCTTTTCTCAGATGATCAAAATTCTATACAGCAGAGAGTTAACCTTAAGAGTGTTTGCAATTCCATAACAAGTTCTGTAAAATGGCTTGCTTCCCTTTGTACCTCTGGAAACACAGCTTTTATCAGGCTGAAAGTTGTCATAATATGAATTGAATCCTTGAGTGAGGTTAGATAAATAGCGTGCTATTAATGGTCGATTAATGTATCAGTGGAGCACAATAACTATGTTGTCTGATTTCATATCAAAGAAACACTGCTCCCTTTCTTTGTGAAATTCTTCCCTTCTTTTAAAGTCAGAATTTTTATGTGGAAGCATTGACTGCCATGCTGAACCCAAACTGTGTTTTTACATCCCACTTATATATGTTGACATCACTGGAAGTATATGGGACATACCTGAGGAGCTGGACTCAGCAAATTATCCTCTTGTAAGTTTATTTCTCAGGTACACTAATGCTGCTGCACTTTTCCCAGAGACGTCTGTAGTTGATTTAAGGGTGGGAAATTATTGCAGCCTGTTGCCAGTTTGGCCACAAAATTTATGAATCTGAAATCCCTGAACAGTTACAGAATCCTAGAAACCGCAGATGGAAAGGGACTGTGAAGTATTATTCAGAGACACGTGCCAAAGCAGGATTATACTGTGTAGTTAATTCTCTGGTGTTTTGTCCAGACATATTTTGAAAAGCTGTTAGATGATGCTCAGTCAATGCTGGGGACTATTGTATTCCATGTCATTTAACTGTGTCCTTCTTGAAGCTGGTGAAAAAAACCCCATGCATTCACACAAGACACATTTTTCATATGGATGAGCCATTTTTCATTGCTCTCCAGAAAAAGATAAGCCCTATTTAATACTGACAAACTTCTCTCAGGCATCTGTTGTTGGATGTGGAAGTTAAAGGATATTTGAAAATTAAAACCTTGGAATCTATTAACACTCAAATTATAATTTTCCTGGAGTATTTTAAAGCCTATATTTCAGACTCTAAGACTGTGAGCAGCTAACCTTTCTCCTTCACAATTTATTGGAGAGTTAAGAGCTAGGAGCTCACAGAAAATGCATGCAAAGGAGGAGAGAGAGAAAAGAGAGAGAGATTGGAGTTATTTCTTCCTCCATAGACTTTTCCTGAGTGGTAGAAGTGGAAGCAGTGCAGTAGTTAGGATGGTGATTGTGAGTAGGAACAAAAAAATCAGAGGAATACTCATGCAGCTGTAACTCTGTTTGAATTTCGCCAACATCTGCAAGTTTTCTTTGTCTGAATGGTTACTTGGATTTCATGTTGTCTGTCACCAATTGTTCTGAAATTGATAGAGTCAAATTCTGCAGCTTACTTTTGATACAAAGACCAAGAACTTCCTTCACCTAGATTGTATTTTCCCCCTACCATCAGAAGAGAAGTTGCAATTTCTTTATTCTGGAAGGTATGTGTTCCTTTTTTTCCTGTTGGATTATTCACAAAAGCATTAGAGGTCTGATTTCCAACTTTGTGACGGAGATTCAGACTTGAGCCTGTCTTGTTACAATAGAACTCAGCAGGTAAAATATTTTGCAAAGTAGCAGGAAAAACTTTTTAGTTCTCTCCATTTCTGAAACCAAATGTCAGTGTTGAAATGCTGATCTTTTTCATGTGGCAGATTGCTATGAGCTTCTGCTTTGCATGAGTTGTTTAGTCTCTCTAGCCATTCACTTAGCACAGAAAGTGCTAGAAGGTGCAGGTGCTGTACGTGGAATGTGTAAATGAATATGAAATTCAGTCTTAACTCATTCCATTGTAATCAACTAGATTTTAGTTGGCTAAATAAACACACATAGATGAACTCAAATATTTCATC
This sequence comes from Psilopogon haemacephalus, assembly GCA_013396835.1. Lineage (NCBI taxonomy): Eukaryota > Metazoa > Chordata > Aves > Piciformes > Megalaimidae > Psilopogon > Psilopogon haemacephalus. The sequence continues at coordinate 142,271 of VWZI01008933.1, read as the reverse complement.
AAGTAGTATAAGTAAGGTCACAATCCCACAAAATAAAAATCATATTTCTGCCTTGGTCCACATAGTTCTGCATTGGTGGCCAGTCACGAGTGGTGTGCCTCAGGGATAAGTGCTGGGCCCAGTCCTGTTTAATATCTTCATGGATGATCTGGATGAGGGGATTGAGTCCACCGTTAGTAAATTTGCAGTATGTGTGCAGCAGGTTGGGAGCACGTATCGATCTGTTAGAGGGCAGGACATGCTGGACAGATGGGCACAGTCCAACACCATGAGTTTTAACAAGTCCAAGTGCCAGGTTCTGCACGTTGGCCACGACAGCTCCAGGCAACATTACAGGCTGGGGACAGAGTAGCTGGAGAGCAGCCAGGCAGAGAGAGACCTGGGGGTACTGGTTGACAGGTGACTGAACATGAGCTGGAAGTGTGCTCAGGTGGCCATGAAGGCCAACGGCATCTTGGCCTGTATCAAGAATAACGTGACCAGCAGGACCAAGGAGGTCATTCTGCCCCTGTATTCAGTGCTGGGTGAGTGCTGTGTCCAGTTCTGGGCCCCTCAATTTAAGAAAGGTGTTGAGGAGCTTGAACATGTCCAGAGAAGGGCACCAAGGCTGGTGAAGGGGCTGGAGCACAGCCCTACGACGAACGTTTGAGGGAACTGGCATTGTTCATCCTGGAGAAGACGAGGCTCAGGGGAGACCTTATTGCTCTCTACAACTACCTGAAAAGAGGTTGTAGCCAGGTGGGGGTTGGCCTCTTCTCCCAGGCGCCCAGTGACAAAACAAGAGGACAGTCTCAAACTGTGCCAGGAAAGGTATAGGCTGGATATTAGGAAGAAGTTCTTCATGGAAAGAGTGATTGCCCATTGGAGTGGGCTGCTCGGGGAGGTAGTGGAGTCACCATCCCTGGGGGTGTTTAAGAGGAGGCTGGATGAGGCACATAGTGCCATGGCTTTGTTAATTAGGAGGGTTAGGTGATAGGTTGGACTTGATGATCCTAGAGGTCTTTTCCAACCTGGTTAATTCTGTGATTCTGTGGAATACCTAAATTACTGATTTATATGGCTTCAACTAGACTTGCATTATGTCATGATTTTTTATTGAATCAACAGTGACAGTGTGGCCTTTTTAAGGAAACTTCAGTTTATGAACATGTCAGTGGATGCAAAATTGTCATGGAATAATGTGTAATGGAAAGGTATAATGGGAAAATAAAAGACTTGGAGAGCTGGAGCTGTTTAGTCTTCAGAAGAGAAGGCTGAGAGGGGATCTTATAAATGTCTATAAGTGTCTGAGAAGTGGGTGTCAAGATGAAAGGGCCAGTCTCTTTTTGTTGGTGCTCAGTGGTAGGACAAGGAACATCACATACAAGACAGAATACAGGAGGCTTCACCTCAACATGAGGAGAAACTTCTTTACAGTGAGGGTGATGGAGCACTGGAATTGGCTGCCCAGAAAGGCTGTGGAATCTCCTTCTCTGGATACTTTCAAAACCCACCTGGATGCATTCCTATGTGGCCTGCCCTAGGTGATCCTGCTTTGGTGAGGGCTGTTGGACTGGATGATCTCTGCAGTCTCTTCCAGCCTCTAATATTCTGTAAATGTGTATACATCTTTGTGCTATGTCGGACTGCATAAAAATACAAGACAAGGAGATGTGGTACATGATTTCTTGCAGTAAGAGCATCGTTTCCTCATGCTAATTTTGTCTTTTAATATTTCTGCTGTGTATTCAAAATATCTGTGTTCATTTAAGATTCACAAAATTGGTTATATTGTTCTGCATTTGAGAACTGTCTCAAATATTTCCAAAACCTATTTGGAAGCGGAAGAGATGGCTCTAGGGAGCCAGTTAGAAAAGGGAAACGAAAAAAAAATATTTTTTTTAGGACTTTGGGACAGGAAATGTTGCAGAATAGTAACTGTACTATTATTTACTCAGACCCTTCCAATTTAGGCTGAGTTGAGAGGGATTAAGGTTGTGATTAGATTCTTGAATGTCGCTCTTACAAAGAGGTAAATATATAGTCCTTTGGGAAAACTAGAGGAGGACAAGCAAACTTGAACTCCTGAGTTAAGTGAACACTTGAGAACAGTGAGCCTAAGGAGAAGAAAACTGGTAGAGGTTTTTATGGTTTAGTGAAGTACTGAACTGAAGAGGTCAGGAGCAGAAAGAGCAGGAGAGCCTAGGTAAGTACACCAAGTTCTCGACCTAATGGAGAACACAGAATTCGGCAGTTTAATTGACCTTGAGAAATCCCAGGACATGGAAAAGAGAACAGATATAATGAAAACGACTTGCAATAATTTCCAGGAGAGATGGTTTTTGCTTTACAGTCTCTAGGGTGTCTGTTGTGTCCCAAGGCAGATTGTGTGCATGTAGGATAATTCCAGGATATAATGTGGCCTGAGGCAGCATTTATTCTTTTGAAGGCATCCAAATATAATCTTTCTGAGTAGGGAAGGAACAATATAAGTATATATAAAGCTTCATCATGGAAAAGCAGTTTGTTGTCTTAAACTTCAGTTTCTTGCCAACCCATTTGAACTCTAGAATGTTCACAAAGTAAACCTCAGAAGCAAAATTCCCACCAATATCTCCACTGTATGGGACCATCTTACCCTTCACGTGGATTTAGAAGTAAAACAGGAGTTGTATTTTGTAGGCCTGCTAGTCTCTTTTCTTCAGAGAGGAGAAGCTCTCAAGTGATAACAGCATGCTTTTACATCTCATGTATCTGTTCTCTTTTCAAGAAACGTGACTAAAGTAGCCTAACCATGAACGTATAGAGTCCATATCGATTCTGAGGTCACCAAAACCTGAATTTTAGTGCTTAAGCACTGGGCCTCATGAACAATGTGGAGAGAGATAAAGAGGAGTTTCAGAACCACACTGTTTTGCTCCTATGCCTTTTTAAAAATGCTGAATTTTCACTTGTTAAATGCACTGAGCTCTCTGAAAATGCCATTGAATAAGCTAATTGCTTGTCAGTGTTAAGGGCTTGTGTAATCCTCTTTTCATTAGAGAGAGATCACCTGCTACAAGAATGCTATAATTTGAAAGTGTGACTAGATGGTACGTGGAGCTGAGGACTATGCAAATAAAAAGGCAATATCAGTGCATTTTTGGCCTGACTACGTTGAAGGATGACTTCATGAAGTTATTTTTGGACGATGACACAGTGAGATACCAGCAATCATTGTAGACTTTTTCACTATCTAAATACCCTTTTATCTGAGAGAAAGCAGGAATTCATTCCCCCTCAGACCTGTGGGACAAGGAATCTCTCAGGTATCACACTCTGACAGAGATTTGTGAGATGTGACACAAGTTCCAGATGGTTTGGATACTTGCTTGGCTAGAGCAAGAATTTTCTGCTGTGAGTTAACATTGTGTTAGACTGTAACAACAAACTTAGTGCCTGATTGACTGTGCTGAGCAAGCCATGTTCGTAACTTAATCTGTTTCAGTTTCATGCTTTTATGGGTTCTACCAGTAAAAGAGACTTTTAGTTACGATAACTTGAAGCAGAGGTTGGTTAAAGTGAGGTTGTGTATGCTGAACCCTGTTGCAAGAGTAGGGCACAGAAGATGTTACAGGAAGAAAACAGGTTTACTTCATGGTTGAGCTAACCTTTCTGTGATGCCCTCCAGCAAGCTGCAAGTATTTTGTGATGCATGAGGAATAATTGAAAAGAGATTCCACTGGCTACAGAGGCTAAAAGTGGCTAGTGTGTCTGCATGTACTCAGTGGTCTCAGAACCTCTGGCCCAGGTGCTCCCTTTGCAGACTTTGTTCAGTTTTACCCAAAGAAAGGATAAAATAAGCAATAGTGTTGTCTGGGACTGAGAGAGAGATGGGAAAATCAGAATTATAACGCTTTCTATTCATCTTCTCAAATTCTAATTCTTAACTTAGCAAGCTCAAACAAAAGAACAATACAAAACGCTGTTTCTAGTTATTCAGAGAACCTTTCAATTGAGGGGATTTGCTAGTTTCACAATATTTACTTCCAAACAGTTCTCACAGACTTATAAAGAAAAATGTCTGTCTCGAATACAAAAGTAACGGCAATAGAGATCTGGTTTTGTCTAAGACTGGAGACTACCCCATGTGCAGACATGTAAATCTTAAAATCACTCCACATACTTCTGTAACTTCCAGACAAACAAAGTTTTCAGAGGTCCTGAAGAGATGTTAATTACCTCTTCCTAGGACCCTGGCTTGGTCTCAAGAAACTGTGTCAGAACTCCCACTGACTCCAACAATACAGTTCTGAGTCCTTTGAGATTAGTGTTGTTGAAGAGAGAACTGAAAATTTCCGACCTCGCAAGACCGCAATTCGGGGCCTCACACTCCGATTTCACTAGAATAAGTGGTGACACAAACAGCACCTGAAACAGCCCTAGGCTGCATTCCTCCGACTGCATTAGATGTTACGGAAGTCATCAGATACAATAGGCGACACAAGGTCCCTATAGTTCAGCTCTGCCAGGTAAAGTCAAGGAGTTTTCAGGCTAAGTGTGCCAGTCTTTTCCCCCACCCTACCCCCCACAATCTTTTTCTTTGAACAATACATGTTCTTTGTTAAAGATTCGAGATCTTGACAGCTCATTTAGCGTTAATTATTCCTTATTACACTGCAGACAAGCCAAAGGTGTTCATGGTAATATAAAGGAAAAAGAAAAAGAAGTAACTGAGAGAACCCCACTGGAAGGGTTGTAATTCTCAAAGGAGGATTTCAGTCTAATTTTTGGAATTCAATCCGTTTCAATTTTTAAGCCTGGATTTGTGACAGAAATGTGCAGAGTGCAAATAGTTGGGAGTGTTCTGGCAGAAGTGCTCCTGGGAGCAAACTGCGGGTGTGAGTGAAAAGGGTGAAAGACTGGCAAGGGCTGGTGTCATCAGAATGAGCCTAGTAAAAGAAAGAGAATAAGAGGAATNCCCCCAAAAAAAAAAAGAGACAGGCTCATAGGAACTTCAGGCCTTCAGGTTCCTAGAAAACAAGATTATACTGGTAATTATTTTTCAAGAAAATTAATTTGGTTCACAGGTAGACTTTCCATGTGGTATGGGCAAACATAAGGAACATATATTACACATAATTTGGTACCTTGTGAGAAGCTTAAATCAGAAAGATACTGAAAAGAGAGGACACCTCATTAGCTGTCACCTCCATCTGCAAATAAAATACCAAATATGTAGGAACAAAATCCTTTGTTCAGCATATAAATTTTGGAAACAGCTTGTGCATTCCACTGATCTAGCCACAAAGACTGGGGAGACCACATCCAATCACTCACTGATTTCTACTCCATTGGTGGAGCCATCAGTTTCATTGCAGATGGGAATGGGAAATGGAAATACTTTGTCTCTAGCAGAGGCATTTTTTAATATGGAACTGGTGGCAAAACTAAGCTCTAGTAATAGTAAGATCTTTTTTGAAGACAGATCTATAATGGATTCTGGTAGGAAAAAAGTGTTAGTTTATGGCATTTTGCTAAACTTTTACAAGAAGGTCAAGTACCTGGATTATCTAATCATTTTCTATGATGGGTTGAAGATTTTTAATTATCAAGAAATGCCTGATTTTGCAAAAATACTTTCTGGCCAAGAAGTGAAATCACAAAAACAGCTGCATCATGTGTTTCATTCGAATTGCTCTACTGCAAAGACCTAGTTTTTTCCTGTGTGATTTTTAGACTTATATGCAATAGCCTGGGAAGGAAATGAAAGCTGCCTTGTCCCTTCTTGTCATAAAAGACTAATGTCTCACCCTGGTAATTTGTCTGCCTGCCATCCAGTGTGAATTCTGCTGTATCTTCATTGCTCTAGGTAGTATTTTTGTTGTAACCAGGGCTCTCTGTATTTTACATTTCCAAGAATACAGTGCATGCCAGGTTCTTTGCTTTGGTTTGCACAGTTAAATCATTAATTTTGTTGGGACATAAATGATAGCCAAACTGATAGAAACTGATTCTTTGTGCCCAACTGCTTTCTCAGTGATTTTTAGTCAGTCCTCTGGCAGTAAGGAAAGAATCTTGGTTTCAGACCTTATGACCACTTCCTTGTCTTCCGGCATTAAAACCCAGAACATTGCTTCATGAAGGCCGTGAAAGTACAGGTCTGTGAGCAACAGAGAAAAGAAAAAAAAAAAAAAATCAGTGTTCAAATGTATTCTGCCTGGCAAAGATGACCAAAAAGGACTGAGAGCAGCATGATTAATCTAAGAGTGGTTATAGATGGATGGCCAGCAATCTGTCTTTTTTTGAAGCATGTGATACCCTTTCAGCCAATCTGTTTCATCAGCAGTGTTAAAATAATAGAACCATAATTTTTTGTGCCATTAACCTTATCAATTAGCTCAGTTTCATTTTATATTTCTGTTCTTCCATTGTGCACTGCTGAAGTGGTAAGTGCCTGTCTATTGTGTCTGTGAGAGAATCTGTTGACAGCTACTTTCTTCCAGCTGTGGTTGACTGTGGCTTTTGGTCTAAATCCTCCCTCCTGATATTTTTAGTGAATTAAACTCCTGAGTACTAAAGTGAGAAAAACCCCAAACATTTAATATGTGCATATTAGCAACTCTTCTCAAATTACTGTCTATAATCAGCAAGCAATAATCAAGAACAATTAGTGATAGCATTTTGTCTTTTATCTATTATTCATTTCAAATCACATCTACAAAAGATAGGCAAATATTACACCAGATGAGGCTTGGCAAAAACTGCAGTAGAGGTAGCTATATATGGGTGTTTTCAAACTTTTACTAATTTCAGTGAGTTACTTTTTGATATCTGAGTACTGGGGAGAGCCTCCAGAATGTATTTCAGAGAGAGGAAGATAATTTAGTTGTTCTGACTTGGCCTCCGGACAAACCAGTCTTTTTCCCTTGAGTGCACAGTGAAGCAGGCTGCCTAACTTGGATTCCTAAATCATACGCCTGGAAGCACACAGGCGAATACCGCTATACCACAGAGTGATAGGCTTGGGATAAAGTTCAACCTAAATCCCCTCTCCCAGCTTTTACCAGTAAAAAGGTTTCTTTGAAGTGAGAGTTGACCCTTTAAAGAAAAAACAAAACAAGCAGCCAACAAGTCTCCTTCAGCCTGCGCTCCTCAATGCCAACCCTTCTGCTTTTCACTACCTTCTTATTGAGATAGTCCTGACAGTCCTCTATGAGCAACAGAACTGCCTGTAGTGATGGAGAACATTTTTACAGCTCTAGATCTCCTAGAGGCTAAAAAACCCAGTTAATAGGATTATATTGGTTCGTTCCAGCTGAGGATGTGATTCTGTTGCATGTGTTCTCTCTTTCTAGTTTTAGATTTTTTTTCTTCATTTGAGTCATCTTTTTGACATGTGGGTTGTTCCATGATTCCTTCACAGCTAGTCATGTAAAGAAGGTAGGATGGTCCAGTCTCAGCTGCTGATTGTAAACCCTATGAGACTGGAGACCATGGATGGAAAGTCCAAGCCATGGTCTGCTCCTGATTAGAAGTGTTCAGAAAAAACCAAGGTGGTCAGAGACTTAGGATGTTAAATAGGCCATTGTCACATGTTCTGCAAGTCCAAACAAGTTAATCCAACCAATTTGAAACCCACAGGATATTTACTGGAAGAGAGATAGTGGTGTCTGAGCAGAGATTCTGATAAGGAATCCTATAGTAAAGAGGATTTAGCTTTGGGGTCTACTTTATTCTTTTATCCAGAGCTACCAAAGTTTCAGCAAATACATTTCCTGGTTCCTTGGCCATCCTCTTTGCTGTTCTATCTGTGCAGAATAGGCTGGATGGCCAGACTTTTGACTACCTGAAATTTGTTTTACTTGCTATGGATTGTATTTTAAATTTTTTTTTTTAGGGGGGGCAGGAGCAAATTTCCTGTGCAGCATGACTGGTCTCTGACCAAAACCATGTGCACACACAAGAGGAAGTTGCAATGTATGATTCTATAGTCAAGAATGTTTTAGAAAGCGGAAAAACAAATCTAGAGTTTTCACCAAGTTAGGTCTTTTTAGAACAGCAGCTGTTTTAGAACATCTGCAGCCGTCTCATGTCAACTGATCAAGTCTCTGAAGAGGAGAACAGCTTTGGCTTGACTGGCAGCAGCAGGTTTCCAGATAACATTAATAACATCTGGAGCAGAGTGCAATCAGTGTTTCTGCTATGATGAGGTTTGGTGACTTTTTGCTAATCGCAATCTGATGCTTGTTAAGCCTTAATATGGTGCTTGAAGAGCTTTCATGTATGTAGCCTTGCCATTTGATAAATTGCACTAATTTAGTCAACCTCAGCACTTTTGTTAGACAAATCCTGATAATTTTGAGGAGAAACATGGATGCTTTGTTCCTAAATAGCCTATTGATCCTTTTTCCTAATCATTGTATGCCTGGTTTCCACATATTGCCACAAACCCTTTGAACTGTTCAGTAACTGGAGAGACTTCAGATATGATTTTGTCCAGTTTTGACAGCAGGAATAGTGTCTGCAGACAGCGAGGCCTGAAGAGTGTGATGCTAGGCCTCTCTAAATACACTATGTTTGCTGTAGTCCAACAGAAGAAATTAGAGGAACGGAACAAATGGAAAGTCAGGAGGAAAATAAATTGCCACAGACCTCCCTGGTTTGTGTGTTGTAAACGGAGCAGTTTGCATGGGACAGAGCCTATTGTTTTTGGCTGGATGCAAATATGGGTAAGATTTCCTTCACGTTTTGCCCTGTTTTCCAAGATGCTGATAAGACAGTTATATTTTCCTTGAAGCCTACTCCTTACTCTTTGCCTGTGTAATTATATCTGCTTGGTTTAGGATGTCATGTGGCAAATAAACTGAAATAAGTGATTAAAGGAAGAGGGTTTGTCCAACACTTTGCACATGAAGTGAAAACAAATCTTGAGCAAAGGAAAAGTAACAATACCATTCTTGTACTTCTGAGATTACCCAGAATGTATTCACTGGGTGTTTTTGTGTTACTATCCTCTGGACTCAGTGGGTCTGGCTCCAGGACTTTCCCTGTGTTCCTCAAGTATACTTGGCTTCTGGCAGAAGTGCTTAAGGTGGGTGAAGATATTATTAGAATTGTCTTCACAGGACTTTCTTGCCATGATGGGTTTATCCTTTCCTTTGCCTCTCATAGATGTTGTGAGGTTTTATTTTCATTATCGTAGACTGGGATCCTTGCCCTCAACAAACATATTTAACACACATAACAATATCTCTTGGCTGTGTGCACTCCTGGCCCATCTGCTTGAATGGCATGGTGCCTGCTCCTTAGGGCACAGGTTTGAAGTGATGATGGGTTTAGTTTGGCATGATCTGTAAATACCATCACCTGTTTCAGGGGTACTTCCCTGTGAGCTTTACCACCTCTTTGGAGAGAGTCCAGCAAAGGATAAAAAGATGATTCTGACTGATTCTATGAAGAGGAAATAGAAGCATCTCTTTGATGAGGAAAAGTTGAGACACCTGAGGCTGTTTAGCCTGGAAAAGAGAAGACTGAGAGGGAATGCTCTCGATGTTTATCAGTATAGAAAGGGTGGGTGTCAAGAGGATTGGGCCAGACTCTTTTTAGTGGTGCCCGGTGACAGGACAAGGAACAGCAGCTACAAGCTGGAACACAGGAAGTTCCGCTTAAATATAAGGAAAACATCTTCCTTGTGTAGGGGCTGGAGCACTGGATCAGCCTGCCCAGAGAGATTGTGGGGTCTACTTCTCTGGAGAGGTCCCACACCTGCCTGGATATTTCGATATCAGGCCATATGCTGTGGGTGACCCTGCTTTGTAGAAAGTTAGACTAGACTATTTCCAGAGGTCCCTTCCAACTTTCTATAGTTGTGTGATCAGGTCATTGAATCCACTTTTGCTCTTGCTTAAGGACTGGGAAAAGGGGGGTTGGAACTGGATGATCTTTAAGGTCTCTTCCAGCCTAAATCATTCTATGATTCTATTCTATGGTTTAGGATTGACCCGAAACTGTGTCAAAGGTTGGACTGGATGATCTTTGAGGTCTCTTCCAACTGGATGCTTTCTGTGATTCTGTGATTCTCTGATTCAAAGCCATTTATTTAGGGTGATGGTAATAAAATTTATTTTTGTAGACATCAGTTAAATAAAGTCCTCAGAACATGAAAACTCCAGACACTCAGTGTCCCAAGAATGTCCATGTGATAATCACCTGACGAGTGAGAATTTCTCTGGAAAATCCAACTATTTCTCTGGGTGCTTTGTCTTTTTTTAGGGGGTGTTTTTATTTTGAATTAAGTGTCTGGAGAAAGTTAATGAGAATTTTCAGAGAGAAGGACAGATCTGAAGGTAAAGAAATCATGAGTAAGACATACAACATCAGACAATAAATGGGTTGCCAGTGATAGAGCAGCAAGCTACTGTTTGTACCTTCTTGGTGTGCCTTAATTATTCTTTGAAAATGAATAACATTTTAATGCAATTTAGATTGCCTTATTCTGGAGGTCAGTCTAATATTGTATTGCACGATGCCAAATTACTCTTCTCACAGTTAGGGGATATAATTAAAAGCACAAGCATGCTGGTTTTGATTAAGGGAGCTGAAAAGAGTTTATTTTCTTACTAACTAAGAAAAATTGAGTTTCATGGAAATAATTTGGGGGTTTTAGTTATGCTGTTTCTTAACCTTTTCTTTGCCATTAAACTGCTTGTGTGTGGCTGCTTGGAGCAATAAAGGTATTGGCAGACCAGATACAGATTCTGTTTCATCCGAGTGCCTTTTAAACATCTTTCCCAGGAAATACATTGCCATCCAAGCTAAAGTGTATTTTATAAGACTCAACTGGTAACATCAATCATTTGGGAACTTTCTGCAAGAGAAAGAAGTAGAGATTTTGCAGTTATGTCCAAAGTTCATAATTTCTATCTACAGAAATGCAGTCATTTTTACACAATTAAAACACATGTTGAACTATGCTGTCAGGCAGAGACCCTTCATTATTCCTGTAAGGATATCCTCCCCCAACATTCAAGTCTTGTTCCATTCATTATTTTGTTTGTGCAAAAAGCACAAAGGTCAAATCCTAAGCAGACCTCTATTCTCTCACACTTCCAGTTTTTGAGTACTGGCAGTTAGCATCTCTGCTGTTGTCCTGTTCCTTGGAGTGTGTGATTGCAGGAGAATCTCAACTTTCAGTGAAAAAAGTAAAATAAAGGCAAAATCCTTTTAGCTGATATTGCCATAGGGGAAATGGAGCTTGAAACGTGATCCAAGTGGCTTAACTACATGTAGGGAAATAACAGGAAATCCATGCTATTTTAATTTTGTAGAAGTCATGGTTCTTAAGCCATGTTTAGAATTCCTGGGGATCTGGCTCATGATTTGTGAATGCATCAAGCTGGCAGAGCTGTGCTGTTTTAAGTAACCTATATCTCACTTAGTTGCACAATGTAGTTGTGTGTTTCAGAGAGCTGTTTTCCTGTCCTGTTTTCTCCTCTTTTGAGTTCTGATCTGGGACTGGATTAACCTTATATTTTCCAGTGAAATAAGCACTTAAAATCTTGGCTTGGAAAACTTACTAGTGAGGTACCTTTTAAATATAAAAAAAAAATGAGCTAGGTTTTCTATCTGTATATACTTATGTGACCACTGTAGTAAAAAATGATTGAAACACCGTGACATGTAATATCCTGTAAGAGACAAGCAGGTGTACAAAAAATTTTCTAGATAGAGTAACATTTATAATTACAAGAAATATTTGAACTGTCAATGGAAGTGACTCTGCTGCTCTACTGTAGTGAAATACCACCAGGAGTACTGAATCCAGCTCTAAACCCCTCAGCAGGAGGACATGAACCAGTTGTACTGAGTCCAGAGGAAGGCACATAAATGATTAAAGGGCTGGAACCCCTCTGTTGTGAGGACAGACTGAAAGAGTTTCAGTTGTTCATCATGGAGAAGAGAAGGCTCTTGGAAGACCTTAATTGTGGCTTTTCAGTATTAAAAAGGCCTATTAAAAAGGTGGGGACAGACTGCTAGTGAAGTCTGTTGGAACAGGATAAGGGCTGATGATTTTAAAAGAAGAGCAGAGCTTCAGAATAAGCAGAAAAAAATATTTTTTTGCACTGAGGATGATGAAACACTAGCTCAGGTTGCCCAGAAAGGTGGTAGGATCTCCATCTCTGGAATCATTCTGGGTCAGGTTGTTTGAGACTCTGAGCAACTTGCTCTGGTTGAATATGTCCCTGCTGACTTCAGGGAGTTGGTCTTCAAGGATTCCTTCCAACCTAAAGTGTTCTATGATTTTGTGATTCTGTGTTTTACATCCACTCCTTTGTAGTAGCAGAAAAAGATCTCAATTGATTCAGAAGCCATTGTGTGAGGGCATCAAGGTCAATATTTTTTCCTTTCACTGCTAATTATTTACCCATGCAAGACAGATATTCTTTGCTGTTAAGCAGAAACTTGTGAGATCAGTATGGAGATGATCGAGGTGCTTCCTCTACCCATACAAGGGTAGTGCTACTGGAAGGATGGTGAGTGGGTGAACGTATGCCATAGACACAACAGGTCATAGTGTTTGTTTGTTTGTCTCTGCCCATGGGGCATTTCAAACTTGCCAAGCTGCAGGAAATTAGTTTGGTGAGCCAACATCTCTGAACTGTACTTTGAAGGTTAAAAAAGACTTCAAAATGCCTTCCTGGGTGTAGAAATATTACAGACTTTTTTTGCTGCTGAGGCAGGTTTGGAGGGGAGCCAAGAAAAATTTCTGTGGCTATCGACTGTGTATGAATTGAGTTCAAAAGAGAGATCACTTGTTCTAGTGGACTGACAGGTATTTTCATTTTTTTGCAGCATTATTTCATTACTCATAGTTACCCAGATTTATTTTGTCCTGCTGGAGGCACTTACTGGGCACAGGGGTAGATTTAATTTCAATAGAGGTTTGGACCTGGCCATACTTATAGTACTATTAGTCTAGGGTTGAGAAGGGAAATCCAACTTGGATTGTTGATTTGCCTCTTGGCTGAGAGCTTATCAAGAGGGAAATAAATTTTCAGTAATAAAAGCTGTTCTTGACATTCCCTTATGCATTCCCTAGGCAAAGGTAATGATTAAATGAAGGTTGCGCATTAAAACTTCATAGCCAGAGGAGAGGAGGAAGGACAGAGCAGATGCCCATCTGTGCCATTGAATGCTACAAGCTTGTGCTGTTTGGCTTTATTATGGACTCCAAAGAGTTTGAGGATCATCTCTATCCTTTTAACGGTTAGGATATGTGGTGCCCATTTAAATTGCTTGGGAGTTTTGATGATTCCTTCAGTTATGAGATTATGAAGACCTTCATGGTTAGCCATTATGCTCTGATTCAGATTTCTTCCCAGTCATTCAGATTAAACAAGGTGGTGAAGTCAAAGATGTGAGCTGGAACTGGCTGTATTTTCCACTCATTCTTGTGCTGAAGAGAAGAACATTTTGTTAAAAATCTTGTAATTTGAGTACAAACTCCTCTTTTTCTTTCTTATTTTCTTTCTTCTTTTCCTTCCTTCTCAAAAGAAATTCATTAGGTTTATCCTGAAAACCTAGACTGGTGTAGAAAGGAAACAAGGATTGTGGTTATGCATGGATAGCTAATAGATTGGTTCTCATAAAGGCTACAAGTGCTGCACAGAAAATTTAGCCTTACTATCACCACGTTGTGCAGAGTAATGTTTTGGGTATCAGTAAAGTAATACTGAAGGCCCTTTGATTACACTATTTCTGCTACCTGAATCTCAGGCCATGATCAGCCAGTGTAGAAGAGGGTGATGAATGTGCAATGCATATGTGAGACAACTGGCCTGAAAAAAAAAAAAAAAGACTGAATTTCCTGTTAGTAATGGCCCAGAAGGAGAACAAGGTTACAATTGTCATGTTGAAGAGTGCATTTGTGTACAAAGGGGGCCTGTGTCTTTTGTTTCACAAGGCTGCATTTCTGTGCCTTTTGCTTTTCCAAGTTTTGTGTGATGTAATCCATTAAATATCAATTAAGGCTGATTCTTGCAGCCTCTGACAAAGTTGCATGAATTTACAGAAGTATTGATGAAAAGAGGCAAGCTTAGCAAATAACACAGCCCAAGAAACTGCCCATTGAACTGTGTCCTGATTCCATTGTTTGTCTAATATGTCTTGAAAGATTACACATGATGTGGACTCCAGAAACTTCTGAAGCAATGTGCTGGGTTTTTTTCTGGGTTCAAAAATCTTTGCCTGGTATCTAACCCTTTTACTTAGTGGTTTATACACAAACCACATGGAAAGTACCATATTCCCTTTGTTCAACAAGCCCTACTTGGAGGTTAGTTTCACGGGGGCCCTTCTCTCTTTCTCCTGGAGAAAACAAGTTTAGTCTTTCAATCATCCCTTGCAAGTCATATTTTCTAGAAGTTAAAAGATAATGTACTGTCTTGATGGGTCACACGGGAGGAGGAGAACACTGCCAAATGAAACTGTGTGAGAAATTATTTATGCTCCAAGATATGCTAATGAAATATTTCGTAACTTCATTAATACGAACACCAGCATGATATCCCTTAGATTCCTGAGAGTTTGCATTCCTTCAGTGTGATTTCCGGTGAAGTTTGTTCTATTGGATATTATAGCAAAAATTGAACTGGCTAAAAGCTTTTGTGCTGGATATAGCCATAAATGTGCCAGCAAACAGTAGCAGGTGTGGTTGTGGCTCAGTGTTTAGCTCACCAGGGCACCTGGTTCTGCAAGCTGTAGAATAACCTGGTTCTACTGATATGAGATGTGTTAGTGTCTCTCTGTATCATCATTTTTACCCAAAGTCTGTCTTTCTCATTACAACCCTGTTGATGCCACTGGTGATGCTGGGTATGAAGTCTTAATTGTCCCTTCAGAATTTAAACAAGATGACTTAAAATGTTCTATTGGTAAAACTAGTCACTTCTAATGCAAAATATTAGCAACTGGTCTCCTGTCTCCTCCCCTCTCACAGGCTTTTTTCCAGTGTTATCAGTGACGTTAACAATGTGACATAAGTGTAAGTATTTTTTACTCTTGCATTAGGACACTAAATTAAGATCAAGTGTTTTTTTCCAGCATAACATGAAAACAAAGTGATATTTATTTTGTTTCCATCTCTTCGTTTGTCTCCTTTTTTCTTTTTCTTCATCTTCTTTTTCCCTCTTTTTCCTGTTTCTTTTCTTAACCCATAGTAGTTGCTACCTTATAGCCCTTTGGGAATGCCCCGAATTTCAGTAATTGGACAGAGCCTCTTCAGCCCAAGATCTGCCACTGTATAATGGCCTCTTTTTCACCCCTTGAGACAGTCAGAAGGACCAATAGGAATAAAATTTGACCTCTTTAGGGAAATGAAGGGGATGAGCTGTTGCTGTATGAACTTTTCCCCCCTTTTTTTCCTTTTCTTCATCCCACATACCATATGTAGTTGGTAGCTAGAGCAGGATCTTGGTATTTTCTCAGTCAAGCAGCTGTCTCTGTAATTCATTTCATGACTCCTTTGATGCTTCTAGAGAAGGAGTGGAGGGTCTGGGAGAGGCATGGAGACACATTCTCTTCTGATAAAAGAAAGAGGAAGCACTCACTGTTGTCATCTTCAAGCGCTAGGCCAAGGGACTGATCTGTTAGCAGATGTTTATCAGATACACTCATTTCTTCTTTTCTCTGAGTAAAAATCTTTGTACTAACAAGTTATGTCCCTGTGGCTGGTAAGTCTAGCAGAAGTTTCAAAAGCTAGTTTCAGAGGCAAAAGTACTCTCACATCTGAGGTTTTTCCTATCCCTCTTTATCATATGGTCTGCATAATGTTCTGCTTAAGAAAAATACCTGTGCTGCTTCTGCTGACGGGGTTGAAGAGTCTGGAAAGGGCTTTGCTGTCCTTTGTGCTGGCCTCTAGTCAAATAGTGACTGTCAAAGGAATGACTGGACACTTGGGTTCTGGCACTGCACTTGGTGCAGGTGTCTCCTATATAGCTGTGATGTACACGGCCCTTCACCTGTCCCATACAAACAACTCTGAAGCTGCGTTTTAAGCTTATTCCTGATTGCTGTTCTTTGAACAGTGATGGGTTTAACATGTGCATCTCTCACAAAGAGAATTTAGAGTCAGAAAAATGCTTCAAACTATTTGAATCTTGTTCCCAGTGGGATATATTTTTTATGTGTTAATTCCTATTAAACTATCCACAGGCAATAGACAAAAGAGTTAGGAGCACATGAGGAGATTGATATAGAGCTCTGTAGCTGTTCCTGTTATAATTGATTTAGAATAATTGAATCATTTTCCTGTAGAAATATCTTCTTCCACAGAACACTATTATATTCTGCACTACCTTTTGTTCCTTTAGTTAATAGAGCTATATAACAAACGCATATCTGTGCTGGCAAATGCAGGCCATTTGAACTCTAAAATATTAATTTTAAATGTACCTATGGCTATTTTTAATAGTAATTTAAAATGATCCTAAAAAGCACATGTTGAGATAATGAGAACCATAAATACTGGTTGGCATTATTGATTTCCATGTATTGCTTCCGTAGATTACTTCCATTTTCCACATTTCTTTTCATGTCTATACTAATCAGGGGGTTGGGTTTTAAAGGTATTTATTTATACCAAGTCTTATGTAAATACAAAGCTCTCCAGTGAGAGCAGATTAAGCCAGGGTTTATCACTATGGAAGAGTTAAATCCTGAGTTTTTGTTAAAGATTAAAGGAAAGTGTTTAAGTCATTATATAAGCAGAGAGGAAGTAACTTCCTCTATTGCAAAAAACATGGGGGGAATATTCCTTATTTTCACAGAAGATTTTTTTTTTTCTGGGAAAAGCAGGAATTCTGTAGGAATGAATGAAAAATAATTTTCAATAGAAACAAAGCAAGCTGTTGCAGGCTCATCCAAAATAATGTGTGTGCCTCAGCTTCTGTGAGGGAGCATGGTCCTCTAGCAGCTATGGGTTGTGATAGGACATTGGAGTTATATTTATTGTCCTTCAGTGTCATATTCTGTTTTCCCTGCCTCCTTGCCTTTCTCTGTATTATCCAGGAAAACCTATGGTCATCTGAAAACCATAAAATAAGAATGGACCTAAGGTACCCTATGAACCTGAAGCGATTCAGTCATACTCATAAATGTTGCTGCAGGGATGATGTTTTTCTGCTATGAGAACAGGCTGAAAGAGTTGGGGCTTTTTAGCCTGGAGAAGAGAAGGCTTTGAGGAGACCTTATAGTAACCTTCCAGTATTTGAAGAGGGCCTACAGGAAGGCTGGGGAGGGACTGTTCACAGTGTCTTGTAGTGACAGGATGAGGGTTAATGGGTTCAAATTGGCAGAGGGGAGATTTAAACAGGACGTTAGGAGGAAGTTCTTCACAGTGAGGGTGGCAAGACACTGGAACGGGTTGCCCAGGGAGGTTGTGGCTGTTCCCTCCCTGGAGGTGTTCAAGGCCAGACTGGATGAGGTCTTGAGTGATCTGATCTAGTGGGAGGTGTCCCTGCCTATGACGGGGGTTTGGAACTGGATGATCTTTGAGGTCTCTTCCAACCTAAACCATTCTATGATTCTATGTTTTTGGTTATGTGTAAACCATTCCCAAAATGACTTTGAGATAATAAAATGTAGACTCCACTGAAAGATGGCTCAGACAAGGGTCAACTGTAAAGCTTTTTGAAGACACCTGTGGCAGCTGTCCTGTGTTAACAAAGTGCATCCACTCTAGAAAAAGTGAGCATGTCCTTACCACATGGTTGTTAAAAAGAGTCATCTACCATTGGATAAATACTTGTAAAGAGCAAGCAAGTTGCACAGGGATTTGAATGCTGGTCATCAATGGATTTAAGTCCTGCCATGTAAAGTGCTGTCATCCTTACTGTCACTCTCACCTTTCTGCAGAAGAACACTGCAGACAGAACCAGGATGGGAAAACTGACATATTTTCCCCACATTTATCATTGCTTTTTGAAACCAAACCTGTTTGTTAGACTCTTTGACTGGACAATTAAATTAATTCTGCGGGAGCTTCATGGTCCAGAAATATTTTCATATCATACAAGTTTTACATTTTCTCAATTCAATTCTGCAAAAACTTTTAAAATTTGTATGAAGACGTACACAAAGCACACTTTTATTTCTTTTCTTACAAGAAAAATGTCTGGCATTCTATGCTATGCCACAAACATGGAAGTGAAATCGAGTTCTAAGTCAATTCAAGTTATTTATTCTTTTATTCTTTGAGAGTTTTATTTTATTTTTCATAGTTGTATGCACCTGACAGTATAGACCGAGATCTCACAGAATTACAGAGTGGTTGGGGTTGAAAGGAACCTAGGGAGATCATCTAGTTGAACTATAGCAGGATCACCCACATCAGGCTGCCTGGGAGCACACCCAGACAGGCTTTGTAAGTCTCTAGAGAAAACTTCACAAACTGCCTGGGCAGTATGATCCACTTCTCTGCCACCCTCAGAAGAAAGATGATTTTCTCTATGTTCAGATGGAACCTCTTGAGTTCCAGTTTGTGCATGTTGTCCTTTTTCCTGTCACTGGGCACCACCAAAGAGTCTAGCCCCATTCTCTTGACCTCTGCCCTTTAGATATTGAGAAGATCCCCTCTCAGCCTTCTCTTCCCCAGGATAAACAGCCCCAGGTCTCTCAGCCTTTCCTTGTCAGAGAAATCCAACCAGTCAGAACTGAATTTCACTGATGATATGACTACTATGATGGGCAGTGGGATGGATTGTTTGATTGTGCTCCTTTCAATGTTTTTTTTTTTTTTTTTCATGTAAGAGGAGAAATTTTCATACAGAATTAGTCTCTGTTGTGTACTTTTGCTTTGGGATTGACAGATTGAATACATCACAATGCATGTTTTCCATTCATAAATTTTTTTTTTCTCACTGTGGTAAAAGGCAAACCCAGTGGCAAATCTTACCTGGAAGAGGTGATGTGTCAGCATTTTGTTTTATCGGACATCGATGATACAGTATATCACTAAAAGCAGTTTTAGAGCCTAGGAAGCAGCACTATTGATCTCCTGGAGTCTTGTTGCCAGAAGCTGTATTAAAAAGCTTAACACTATGATGTGTAGCCTTATGGTATCAATGTAGCTAAGAATGACCTTTCTCAGAGATCAGCAAACTGAGAGTCACCGTAATACGGTGAATTCTCTGTTGTCTATTTGCTCTCCTCCTGTATACCAAGTTGTTGTGTATCTGGGAAAGACTTACAAGTTTTCAGTGCTTTCAAAGTAATTATCCAGAGGTAGAACAATTTATGTGCTGCTGCACACCTCTTCTTTTCCTCTTCTCCTTTTTGAGTGATGTGAAGTACAAATTCTAGTTTTCTGTTTATCATCCACTATTAGAAAGCTAAGCTATGGCAGATGAATGTAAATGTGTGCCAAGATTTCAATTAAATGATGGTTGAGTTTGTTAACACTGGAAAGAAGCTGCTTGTTGGGTTTTATTTGCATTACTGGTTAGTCACCAAGATACACTATCACATGGTAGATGAAAAATTAGTTTATATCAGTGAAGTGAGTTGTTCTAAGAATTTGTATTTCTAGTACAAAACACTAAATAACACTTAAAGAATTCTGTGGGGTTTTTTTTGTTGCAATTGAATTATTTTTCTTATTATTTTAATAGTTTAAAAATAGTACTGAACTCACTCTATTATTTAAATGCAGATTTAAAGTTATTTAATATTGTATGAAATTTAAAAATGCTTACACGTGTTCAGTTTGAGGCTCCTCACTACAAGAAATACCTTGAGGTGCTGGAGCAGGTCCAGGGAGGGGCAACAACACTGGTGAAAGATCATCAGAACAGGTCTTATGCAGAGTGGCTGGGGAAACTGTGGTTTTACAGTCTGAAGACAATGAAACTGAAGGGAGGCCTTGCTCTTTACAACTATCTTGAAAGGAGGTTGTAGTGAGGTGGGGGTTGGTCTCTTCTCCCTACTAGAAAGTGATGGGATGAGAGGAACCAGCCTCAAGTTCTACCAGGGGTAGTTTAGATTGGACATTAGAAGAAATGTCTTCACTGATAGGGTTATCAAACACTGAAAGAGGCTCCCAAAGGAGGTGGTTGTGTCACTGTCCCTGGAGGTGTTAAAAGACATGTGGTGCTGAGCTCTATGGTTTAGCATCAGACTTGGTAGAGTCAGTTAATGCAAGATCTTGATCTTAAATGTTTTTCGCAGCTTAAACAGTTGTATGCTTTTGTGCTGTATTTTAGATACATGTTCATGAAGAAATGGTGCATAAACACATGCAGGTTTGGAAAGGTATGGATAACTTCATAGTTCAAGTCTCAGTTTGAAAAAATGTATGAGAAGCCTACTTAGCTTCTTAAGAATCCTGCTTCATTATTTTCTAAATAGATCTGGAGTTTTGTAGTCATGGGGGGCTAGAATTTCCAAATATGTAGTCACCTGAAAAAACAAAACAAAGCCAAAACCTGGCTTTTCAGAAGCCCTTTTTCACTCTCCTGACCATAGGTGTCTAAATTGAGTATTTTTTAACTCCTTCAAGACCTCTTTTGGCATTGTTAGGCATTAAGGTCTATCTGCAGTGCTTTTGAAACACGATATTTTAGCTACTTTTAGAAACGTTGCCTCATATCAGCTTCTGAGCATCTACCTGTTGCAAATGTAGGATTTATTTCCGAGCAAGCATTTTTCAGTCTAAACCACGTAAAAGTGAGTAGGAATCATGCTTCTGTTTTCAGACATATCATGAATATAGCTCTGCTCTGGTCCTGTAGTACTTCACTGCCTGGAAATTGTTGCTATTTCTCATGTCCTTATCCAAGAGGAATGTAACTAGAGATGGACAGTTCACTTAGGTGCCAAGCTCTTAGGTGTTTAGTGTTAGCCACTGTTTTTGTTGGCTTTACAGACCGCTTCATTTTTCAAAAGTGTTCTTAAATGGTGTGTCATTATTTTTCTGGTTGGTCCTTTGTTTCCATGTAGAGCTTAGGGAGAGAACAGGTACAAGAAGCAAAAGAATACATAAAAAAAGCCAAACAAACCAAAACCCCACACCTTAATAAAATCTGCTGTGGTTCCCTAGTTAAAGGCTTAGGCTGTTGCAGAAAGTTTTGGGGTTTTTTTGTTTTTTTTTTTTTCCCTGTGATTTCACTTTTTTCTTTCTGTGCTAGTGTTTATCCTGTAATAAGAAGCACTTAGAAGTCATTCTGATTTATACTCTTAAGACTTGTGACTTGTCTTTTCTGTGTCCCTGCACATCCATTTTAACAAGGGAGAGCATGTATGGCTGCAACATAGTTGGAAAACATGGCTTCCTTCCCAATAGCTGCTGTGATTCCTATTCACAAGGAAGTGACTACAGCTAAAATTACTACTCTCTAGATTTCAACACTTCATCTCTTTAGTTTTCATTTTGTTCTACATCGCTTAAGGACCGTGTCTCTCCCCCTCCCCACGTATTTCTATTAAGAGAGCAAAACCCTCCACAACTACATTTCAGACCTATGCCTAATAATTTGAGAAGTGGGAACTCTGATGTATGTTGGTGTTATTAATAATATTTGAATATGCAGAACAGCTTTTTCAGCAATGGTCTCTGTTTGCAGATGGCTGCGTGCAGTGTTTTAACCAGGTATTCAGCTTGTTTTTGTTAGACTATTACACAGAAAACAGAAGGTGAAACAACAATGAGAAAACTGCCTTTCTGAAGTAAACCAAACCAAAATCCACCAACAGAAAACGTTGCTTCAGTAGGAGAAACATTCATGCAGTATTGTGGCTGGTATTCCAGCTTTTCATACAGAAAGCAGCAGCCACATATTTCCATTTACACCTCCCAATCTCTTCTCCTCATCTCTTCAAGCTTTGAAATGCATGTTTTCAGGTTACATAACCAAGGTGGTGTTTCTGAATTGTGTCTCTTCAGATGAAACTCAAGACTAGATTGTGCCAAAATTAGTTGAAGCCCTTAGATGTGGAGAATTTTGCAAGGCTTGGCCTTTCATTTCTGTGGGCATAAGGAAGGCTTTAGTATGGAGAGAAATCACAGCTTTGGGATAGACAGCCAGTATCCAGGCTGTGTTCTGTATCCTCCTCTGTCCTACAAACTGGAAACGTGTTAGTCATGTCTGTGGGGTTTGGTGGTGGTTTATTTGTAATTTTAGATGGCCTCCAAGCCCTTGTCCCAGATTTACAGCAAAATGGTGTGCTGCTGAGTTATTATGAAGAAGTAATCAAAAAAAAACTTTGAGAGCTTCAGCTGTGAAAGAAGTGAAGTGTCTGCAACTCAAAAGCTAGGGAAGGTGCCAAAACCTAGAAGAACAGAAGGCAACATTTTAAATGAAACCACACTTCTCTTTTTCTCTCTCTCCTTTCCCACTGCCCTCCCCCACAACGCCCCTCCCCTTTTTTTTCCCCCTGGGGAATGTGTTTATGTTGGGTGAACTCTCAATAGAAAGACTAGGAAAAATTGTCTTTGCTTGCAGGGAAAAGACCACTACTAACGCTGAGTGCTTCTATCACATCAAGCCAAAGGAAGCTGAGACTCTATTTTCTGTACTGCTGAAGGGGTGGGAAGACAATGGGAATAGTTCAGAGATACTGAATTCCATGATGGAATCAAAAGCATTGTTAAGAGACTGGACATGTATACCAGCAATTGGTAGGGCGAGTTAGGTTCTGTTTGCAGTCATCAGAGAAACAACAAAAGATGGTTGTGAGGTGCAAAGTGCTACCTATCAAATGCATCACCTCTCTTCTGGACATGAAGAGGGACTTTAAAGTTCCCAGTTTCACTATTGTAAGGGGTTATGCCTGAAGTCTAAAGGCAAGCAATCCTATAGATTTGCCTTGAAAATGTCAGCTTAGGTCTTTTGTCAGAAAAGGCGAGGAGCTGCAGCAACCAAGGCATTATTTCTTCAGCTGGAGTTATGTGTGTGACTCTTGATTTTATGGAGATGAGATTAATTTTTTTTTTTTAAATGCATCTTGTTTAGGAGATGAAAAATTATTTTGGTGTGGCGGCCCTGCTTCACAAGACAGAAGTGTGATAGGAAGATGAGGAAACATCACATCTCTGCAGTCCCAGCTGTTCTGGGGTCTGTGCAGTTTTACCAGCACACAAAAGCATGACCTGCTAAGAAAGCCTGTGTGGAGTATACAAGTTGATGTGAAGACTCCTCACCTTTTTATCAACCTAGCATGGATCACTCAGTCTTGGCCAGAATCACATTCAATCTTGACCCGATTTTGAAATGTTTGAGTAGTATTTTGGAGAAAGTTGAAGATACAACAGCCATGGTTAGTCACTGTCTTTATGGAGACAAGGCATTCACATAGAGATAATGTTGCAAAGAATTAAAAGTAATTATCTGCAGCAATTATAAGGGAATTTATTTGATGATTTCCCCAGAAACTGTCTATGATTACACATTTTACAGACGTGGCTTCTAGTCCAACATTTTGGCTGTCACAATCAATCGACCACAACAAATGAGGTTCCTAGAGTGCTGTTCAAACCAAAGAAACCAGGCAGTTAGCCTCTGTGATGCTAGGATAACCCTTGAAAAAATGACACGAAGAACAAAAATGCAGGTAGCAATATAGTGTCTCCTGACTCTCACCTCTGTGCTTGCTTACTCTTTTTCTTGTCCTCCCTCCTCCTTCCAAGACAGAAATATCTATGTAAGGCTTGTCTGAGGCAAAGTGAAAGACTTAACTTGAAAATAAGGGGAAAGTAAAGTGCTACTTAATTCACTGCAGCCTTTGTGCATAAGCAAGATGTTATGTTTCATGTTACATAGTATAATCACTGATCCCTGGAGACATCACACCTTGTGTGTTCTTCCCTTTCAAACTGTTAATGTTTTACAAATCCCAAGTGAATACATAAACCTGTGGAACATTTTGACTGTGGTACCATTTTAACATGGGGGTGGGGGTTGTATGTAAAAAAAGATACAGATGTTTCTTTGTCTCCTGTGTGAGGTACTAAGGTCCTGTCTAGGTATTTACAGATGAAGAGGTTTGGTAGAGATGTTTCCGTTTCAGCTTGATCCCTTTAAAATGCATTCTGTAAGGAGGAGAAACTGTCTCAGACTTTACAATTCGGTATTTAGGGTGCTGTCCTGGTACATGGGACAGCTGGGGCAAAATTGTTTTAAGTCATATCTCCAGAGATTTTGCCAAGAATTGGGCATAGCAGACTTCTGCAGCCTTCCATAGTCACAAGGCCACACATATTCTTGTGTTGAAAAAGGTTCCAGTTCAGAATGGAAGCTGTAAGGTTGAGCTAAGATTAGAGTAGTCGCTTCATTGTCTCCAGGCACTACCTATATGCCACATATGTCACTTCACAGTTCTGTCAGTTGTTATGATCTATGTGACCTTCCTTTGTGAGGGAGGCATTAGTTGCTATTTTGTTAAATAGTCAAATTTTTCATTCCTTTTAATGACTTGAACCTGGAGGAGAAGGTGCTCTTCAGGAAAAGCAAGCAGGGGACATTCAAATGAAAGTCTTGCAGGAACATAGTCTCCCCTCCTAGCAAGAAAATAGTTGTGAAACTGAATTAGGTATCTCTTGGCATATTGTTTGGAATAAAGATTATTTTCTTGCTGGTAGGTTTAGATTAAAATTTTCAGCCTCATGGATCTATAAGATTATGCAATTTCGGAAGATTTTAAATTAATGGCTTTGCTTTTTGATATATTGTAAGTAATATTGTAGAGAATTAGGCATTGCAGATGTGAACATCATTTACAAGACATGAGCATTCTGAGGATCATCTATGAAGAGCTCAGTCACTTTTTTGACATCATGAAACAGAGCAGATATGCTGCTGGGTATTGGTGTCTTCAGTTTCCTATGAGGAAGAGAAATGAAAGAGTTCATTGAGACAAATATGTTGCTGTTTTAGAATCATCTATTTGGGCAATCAAATGACACTGAACAACAGATTTGCTATATAAACAGTCCAGCTCAGCTGACTTGTCTGGTCATTTCACATAATTTTACAGGGCAGAGCTGTCTTGCTTCCTACCAACTTTCAGATTCTGTTCAATCCTTCTATCTTATTTCCTGAAGCCAAAAATCATCAGTTTCTTCGATGTTTCTTCTATTTCCTTCCGTACTTTGTCTATGTTTTTTACTGAAGTTGTGTCCACCTCTTCAGTTTTACAGAATTGAAAAAATATCTGCATTCTTATCTTGCAGCCATTTTAGATCTGTATAGCACTTTTGACTTAATTAGAATTTTTTCTAATTGACTCTAATGAAAATATTATTTGAACTAGGCTCCCAAACCAAATTCTGGCAAACTGCAGATGTGATTTATCAGTGTATGTAGAGAAGCTGTCTGGTTGCATGTGTTAGAAACAGTTCTTTTCCTGGCCAAAATCTTCACTGAGAGCCAAGATGTATGAAGAATTACCACCGATAAACACATTTTATTCTGGACAGCAAACACATTGGAAACTAAGCCACTCCCATCTTGATTAGACAGCTAGATTCAGAGATTGGTTTTGGCAACTCTCTAAGAGAGGTAGGTCTTTGTATAATGGGGTTCTTGTGAATAATGGTGCTGATAATTGATTCAAGAGGGCCAATTCTCCCTCCAAAAACTTTTCACTGCTCAGCTCATACAAGTATATGGTTGGCTGCCTCCTTGGGTGCCTTTTGGGGAGATATGTCAGCACTCGAGTGAAGTGTTTATGTTTCTGCAGAGTGTGTTCTGCTGCAGTAGGGCTTCAGCTGAAAGAGTGCTGTGAACCTGACTTCCAATGACCAAAGCAAAGAAGTCTGATCTCTGGTCAACAGCTTCTGTTTTTTTGAAAGTAGTTCTTACTTGTGCCAAGTCTGTCTGCTGCATCTACAAGCATCAGAAGTTCAGCTATGTGTAAATCAGGCACTAAACTGTGTCTGTCAACTAACATGAAAAAGGTCTCATTTAAATCCTCTTATACCTGCTGCTTCTTAATTAAAAAAACCCAAAACACTAAACTCAAGTGCCATGGATCTGGCAAGAATTAAAAATTACTTAGCACTGAACAAAGATATCTTAAGGGACCATATTTACTTTCAAAGAATAATAATAAGCATTTTGGTTTTATATTGTCTTTTTCATCAGTAGTTCTCAAAGCACTTTTCATAAAGAAGTTTGGCATTGCTGTGCTGTCTTGACAGTGGGAAAACATATGGACACCAGAAGATTTGGCATCAAGATCACTTTGTAGTTGGGTGGCAATTAGAGCTTAGCACCCTCTTGAAGACTGAAATGTTTTCCTCCTTTTCTTTCTCTTGGTAGCTTTGGATTGGCAGCTTTCTATTGGCAGTGTATTTATTTGGGAGATGGCAACTTGACTTCATGGACCCTAGTGTCCAAATGCTCAGAGATGGATGTTATTTTTGGAGTAAAGTCCACTTGTATCTGGAGTTGCCAAGGAATTTGCAGGCCAAAAAGCTTATTGGAGCATTAAAGCACAGAGAGGCTGGTTTTATGTGGCATTGTGAGAATTATCTGCACTGCTGTTCTCAGCTGGAGCTGCTTATTGCTATCCTCTCCTGAAGAGTTAGCTAACTTCTAAGCATCTGAGATGTTCTGAAGGGAACTGTGCTTTTGAAAATGTGATCTGGCATAATAAATATTTGAGTATTAAGGGTTAGAGTGAGGAAACAGAGGTGGATCTGTCATAATTACTTTCATAAAATATGAAGACAAGAATTTCTCTTAATCTATTACTTAGTAAATGGTATATAATTATTTAGCCAATTTTAAAAGTCAGTAAAAGGCGTAGACAATTCTAAACTATATGTCAACTCATGCTAAACTCTGTTTTTTCTAGGTAAAACATGTAAAACTTTGACTCTTCTCGGTAAAATACCTTCCTGTTGTTAGTGAGAGCTCTCCCAATGTAACCACTTATAATTCCGGGAGAAAGAGAATTAATTATGGTGCTTTTACAGTGGTCTTTTTACTGGTTCATTACATGCTGTTTCTATTGACTGCTGGAAGCTGTATGTGGAAATCAAAGATACAGAAGCCCACAGGGCAGCTTTGTGTCCCATATAACTTTCCTTCTTCCAGTTAAAAAACTATTTACACAGGCTGCAAATGATCATGCCCTAGTACTACTAATAAAATACAGTTATCAGTATAGTGGCTTGGGCACAAATAATTAAGTCTTTACTTTCCTCGAGTTTCTTTGTGCTTATAAAAGTAGGCTGTGTGCTGATGTTTCAAATGTGTCAGATAGACTTAATGTAGTTTTGAGCAAGAACAGTCTTGTAGCCCTTGATGCTGCTGAGATTAGTCTCAGGACTGCCTTAAATTGCTCCAGCTAGTAGCTTAATTGTTTCCATATAGAACAATTCCTAGTATCAAAGGAATTCTGAATTAGGGTAAATTTGTTGTGTGATAGAATAACAGATTTAATGATAAGGGTGCTCTGCTGCATATCTATATGAAGAAAAACATTTATCCTAGCAATGAGCTTAGATCTGTGTTTTTTTTATTCCCCTATGTTTTTAAACATTTGGATTCTTACTTCCAGATTTGACCTGTTAAAGTTGTGGTGGTCTGGCAAGATTTGAGCTATAGAGCTGCACACATCAGAAATGTTAGAACTCAGAGTTCTTTTTCAGAACTGCCACTGTTTAATGTTTACTAATTTGTTGAATATGGAAAAGAATAATCAAATTCTGATTGCAAACGAAGTTTTATGATAGAAATACTCCTACCATTGATAAAATAAAAAACCCAGGACTGTTATTTTCATCTGGATTTTTTTTTCTTTTATATTACAAAGTAACTCTGTGTGGGTCAGGAACACTGGTGTAAATTACAGGAGCAACTGAAAAGCCTGTCCTATTGTAGGGGAATAATGATACACAGGCACATATCTGTCACTCAGAGGATTGTTTCATTGCTTTGAAAGCAAGGAGAAGTTATAATGACATACCCAACTAATATTACCTGAAAGTTGTGAAGCACTTCACAATAGC
Organism: Psilopogon haemacephalus; assembly: GCA_013396835.1. NCBI lineage: Eukaryota > Metazoa > Chordata > Aves > Piciformes > Megalaimidae > Psilopogon > Psilopogon haemacephalus. Next base: position 114,301 of record VWZI01008933.1, on the reverse strand, counting down.
TACAATTTCTCTATATTTTGCTAATTTTCTAGTCTATATTGTGCTGTCATCAAGAAAAGGCAAGTCTGACTGGGGAATGCAGCTATAAGACTGTCTTGACTGACAGTATTAATTTTAAACCATTTTTTTACTTCCATCCATTATCAGTTTTTCCACAGAGGTGCTGGGGGATTGCGTTGACCTTCATCAAATAAGTTGTTCATTTTTCATTTGTTTGCTATTCCAAAACATTTTTGTTGCTTTCTTCTTCATCTCTTTTCTTTCCTCATTGGACTTTCCCACATTCCATAATTTGCCAAACTTAACATCTTATACTTCCACAGGTTATTCTACAATTTTCTTCTGAGGAGAAGACACCTATTTTATAGAGTTAAGATCACTGAGTTACTTTTAAGCATCCTTTATGTTCACCAACAAAGTGAAAAATAATGCTTAGACATAAAGAGAACACATAGAGCATTGGGTATGCCCAAAGGTCATTTTGTTCACTTACCTGCAATAAGCAGAACACCTTCAACTAGATCAGGTTACTCCCAGCCCCATCCATTCCATGGATGAGACATCTATCACATTTTTTGACAACCTGTGCCAGTGCTTCACCACCTTCAATGTAAAAAAATTCTTCCTTGTATCTAGTCTAAATCTTTCCTTTCTGCTTTTGTTCTGCTGCAACAGATCCTGCAAAAATGTCTGTTTCTCTCTGTCTTGCCGGTGCTCTTTAAATACAGAAAGAATTAGCTTTTCTTACTTTCTGTATAGTTTTCCTGTACCAATATCAGATCAGTTCTTTTGTAGAATGATAATGAGGAAGATCACTAGTGCAGAAAGACAGGATTCTTCTGTAAGTCATTCCAGTGTGATTTTCTGAGTGATTTCCAAGCTGCAAGACCAGGGAAAACTCCATTGACAATAATATCGTTCCAGGGTAAAACAGCATATGTGAACTCAAAGTGGAGCCCAGTTCAAATGTGACAATGAATAGTTTGAAACTGTCTAGGTTGAAATGAATTCATAATTGCTGTAAGTGTCTTAACAGAGTTTAAAACCATAAGCTGTGAGAACTGAAGTTTCAGATTTCACTGTGCCTAACAGCTGGCTGGAGTTGTTGAACTGACACAAAATCATTCTTGATAATACAAAATGAAGCAATGTATAATCAACTTTTTTTTGTTTTTTTCTATTGCTGGTGACTCATCTAAGACTCCTTGTAAGAACTGTATGACATATTTTACTATGTGCAGTGATAGGTGTATAGATGCAGTAGCTTTTAGGAGCCTTTGGAGTTTTATTCTAGGATAAAGATGTTTCTCAAGGGCCTTCAAACAACTATCATTCACATAATCCTTGTTGTCTTTAAGGTATGATAACATTCCGTCTTGTCACATCACACAGATCTTAATGAAAGGAGAAGATTAACCACCTGGTTACCAAGGTCCATTTACTGCTAAATGATAATAACTGCAAATCAAAGTGAAAGGCACTGCACGCTTTAGCCTGGTGCATTACAGCAGTGACTTCACTTAACAGATACACCCATTATCACCTTAATCCTCTGGAGAGTGTGAGCATGAGAAAACTTGTTCAATCCATAGTTAAACAGTAATGGTAGTGTGCCTAATTTTCTCATTGCTGCAGATACCTATCCAGAATGTTAATGACAATGGGGTTTTCCTCCCCATTTTGCCTGCTCTTGTTGATTGACACAGATTTGTAGCTTCTCAGAACATAGGCTATATCTAAGCACTCACTTTAGCCCTTCACAACCGGGTTCCTTTTTTCCTTTTTTTTTTTTTTTTTTTTTTTTT
>VWZI01008933.1:93140-112484 GCA_013396835.1 Psilopogon haemacephalus | reverse complement strand
TTTTTTCTTTTTTTTTTTTTTTTTTTTTTTTTTAATTAAATACAACTTTTTGAGAGTTGATGTTTCTTTTCAACAGTATTTTCCAAGACTTAAAGCTTTAAGACCAACAGTATTATTGCATCAGCCAAGTGCCAGCGGGAAAGTCTCTTAAAAATGACAAGGCGGGGCAGGGGGGGGAGTCTATAATCCAGCTTGACTAATGTTTGTCAGACCTAAGAAAGGAAAATTTACCAAATAGAACTTTTAAAGACTGGGGAGGGATGGGAAGGGAGAAAGAAGGTTATTTAATAAAGACCAGGAAATTCAGAAGAGCTTGGAAAAGAGTTGTTTTGGTTTGTTTTATTTTTTTCTCCAGATGTTGTAATGTGAGGAGGCCACATGGTAAGTTTGTTCACAGAAATTCCTTTTGCACTGATTTCTGTGTTTTGGAAAGAACTCGTTTTGATATTTGTTTCCATAAACGTATTGATTTAAATATTTCACATATATCAAGTGCAAATATGTTGAAACAAGAATAACATAAAGGCACTTATGAAAAGTAAGTTTCAATGTTCTAGTAGGTGTAACATTTTTCCTTCCATTCCATCCTTTCACGGAAGTGGGCAGATGCCCTTGAAGGCTCTGGTCTTTGTCAGCATCATGTGGATAAAACAAGAGGTGGGACTGAGCCTTAAAATAAATCCTTTCAGAAGCTGCATGGGGAAAGGAAGCCATTAGCCATTCTGGTGGGGAATGCAAGAATCACAATGGTCTGTCAGGGAGTTTTGTAGTGTTAGAAGCAGTTAAGTGTAGAGAGGGTGTGGTAGAAAGACCAGCACTTGCACAGACCCAAGAATGCTGAAGTGACATGACTTGGGCTGGTAATAAAACTCCAACTATGCAGTCAAGAGATTTCCTGGAATGGGAAATGTAGGGAACAGAGCTGCAGGAGGAAGGTGTATGCTGTGGGTCTGGCTGAAAAACATAATGACAAAAGAATGACAAAAGAATAACAGGCAGTCCTGCCGGACATCTCTCACTTATACAGCCTGTATGTGCTGTCTAAATCATCCTAACAATGTTCTCAGCAGCCATTGGCTGCTCCCTCTGAGCCTTCTGATACATTAGGCCTCACCTCCAATCAAGAAATGGAAAATTGCACAATTTTCACTTGCTGTGAAAACGTCACCTTGTGTAGAACACTGTCAAACCTTATGGCATGACAAAACTAAACAAAAGATAATATCCATTTAACCACACACATCTTGTAATTTTTGTCCAAATCCTGTATTTTTGTATCACTTACTTTATTCTAATGGTCCAAAATATTTTTAAGTTAAACATCTATTTTCTCCTAGGTATTTATTTTAGTAACTTAATCAGCAATCACGTGGTGAAATTATTTCCAACCAGCAGCAGAGACGCCTTCATTTAAAATTCAGAGTTAGCTACAAAATTAAGCTGACAAAAGGATGAGTATTTCCCTGCCTATGGTGGAGGGGGTTGGAACTGTATGATCTTTGAGATCCCTTCCAAGCTAAACCATTCTATGATTTCCACAGTTTTTGTGTTGTTTAAGGTGCAGGTGAAAACAGATCTCTGTGTTCTTTTTGTTTAAACAACACTAAAGAACAAGTCTGGAATCAGTAGCGTAGTACCCATCGGTAAACACTGTGCTTTTACCGAAGGATATATAATGGCAGAGGCCACATTGGTTTGTTAAAAAAATGCTGTGCAATTATGGAGATAAAGAAAACGTTAGAATGGATGAGGCACTGTCACATGCATGTGCTTAGCCTTTGTTTTTCTGAGAAATTGCGAGTTTCTCAGAGCAGAAATCCTTTACTAAGGAAATTCTGAATCGTCTTCAAAAGGATGTTCTGATTTTTCTATTTTTTCAAGGAAAAGAAAAATGGAAAAACTTCCCTATAAGGTTTGTTTTCCAGTGTGTTTAGTACTGCATACTTTACAAATTTTCCTTAAAACCTCCAAGCCCCTCAACTCAACCAAACAATAAACCCCTCAGCAGTTCACCGTGCAGTTTCCTGCTTCTAGGACATTACTTTCTGAAGAGATATTGTAACATTTTTACGAATCAAGATGAGTTTCTGTTCTTCATTGAACTTGCCTTGAGGACATATTGTGCCATAAGATATATTTCATTAGAATTATTTTATGCTGCTTATCTGTTGTGCTTGATGTTGGGCAGACACTAGCTAAAAATATCTGCGTTTAGGAACCTGTGTGTTAGCTCAGGAAACACTTTGGAAGTGCTTTTAAAGCAAATGTACCTAACATTTGTGACTGACCTATCTTATGACAACATGATGGGGCACCTTTCTTCCTGAAGAGGTCTAAATTGCTTTAAGAAGCATGATTTGGTCAACTTCTGTCTATTTAGGGATAAAAGCAGCATAATCCTAAAAATTCTGAGAGGGAAGGGGATTGAGAGGACTTTAATCTGTGTTTTTCAAAGGATTAGACAAATAAACTTTGAGTTTAATTTTTAATTCCTTGTTGAGAGCTGTAATTCAGAGAGATGAAATGTCACTGTGGCAAATAATCCTGTAAAGTATGGGGAAAGGACTCAAAAAACTTAAAACCCAGTCTGGAAACCAATTTTAATTTCAAAAAGCCTGTTGCTGTTGAATAGTTATGAAGAGGTTCAATGGGTAGCCTTAGGTTTTTAGAAGTCTTAAATACTGAGGCTTAAAATCATGTAGTAGTCTTCTCATTTCATCTTCTGTACACTCTGATAATGTGATCCAGCACAGGTAGTGTTACATTGTATATACTTTGTGTAATATCCCAGGGAGTTTGACTCGCTCATTTTGAAAATCCTACATATGCTCATCTTAATTACAGCTACTGTGTCCATGTATTTGAAAATGTCACCAGCAAGCTGGGCATCTTGTTCTGTTTGTGCTGTGATAGTATCCTTGGGTCTGTGGAAAGCTCACTGGGCAACACAGAATCACAGAAACATCCAGCTTGGAAAAGACCCTTAGGATCACCAAGTCCAACTTATAACCCTACTCCATAACATTTATCTAAAACCATATCCCTAAGCACTATATCCAAATGACCTTTAAACATATCCAGGGTGGTTGACTCAAGCATCACGCTGGGTAGCTCATTCCAGTGCCTGACCACTTTCTCCTGAAAAACTTTTTCCTAATGTCCAATCTAAACCTACCCAGTCTCAGCTTGAGGCCATTTCTCCTTGTTACTTGTGAGAAGACATCAGCAGCAGGCTCTCCACAACATCCCTTCAGGTAGTTGTAGACAGCAATGAGGTCTCCCCTCAGCCTCCTCTTTTTCAAACTAACCAGCCCCAGCTCCCTTAGTCCCTCCTCTAAGATTTTATTTCTCTAGGCCCTTCAACAGCTTTGTTGCCATCTGGACATGCTCCAGCACCTCCACATCTCTCTCGGTTTGCGGTGCTCAAAACTGAACACAATACTCAGGAGTGGCCTCAGCAAAGCTGAGTACAAGGGGACAATAACGTCACTTCTGCTGGCCACAGCATACCAGAGCTGATTCAAAAAGATCCACCTTAGTGTTTTCCTGTTGACTTGTAGTGCTGCTTTGATGAAGCAAAACTGTTTCTCAGCATCAAAATCAGACGGTGGTGCTAGGAAAGAGATGTGGCATAGACTAAACACAAGTTTCATACTGCTTAAACTTCCATCTTCCACATGCTGCCGGAGTGCGGTAACCACCAGGCCATTACTGGGCGTGACATTGTGTCTTTCTGGCCTCTCTACAATTTTGCAATGATCTCAGTTCTGTCTTGAATAGAGCAAAGGAAGTGCTAAACTGTCATTATTCCCCCTGCCTCCCCCGCCAATGGAATTGTTCTATTCTAGCCAGCCAATTCCCCAATTACTCTCCTGCTGAGAGATTCAGTGACTTGTCAAAGGTCTGTTGTAAGGCAGGAGCTGAGCCAGGTTCTGTGTGCCAGCACGGAGGATCAACCCTGCAGCAGCTCCTCGTTTCTTGTTTGCCTTTCACTACAAGATGTGGTGTGTCTGATCATAAGGTGTGCAGCATTGTCCACATTTTTTGAATTAGTAAGTAATGCACTTAAAACATAGTTTTCTACAGTTATTACAGGATAGTAATTGTAAGTATATCAGCAAAAAAAAATCCCAACCATCCTTGTAAAAATGATAATTCCATGCACATCAGTGAAATTCATGTGTTCCTGAAAACTTATAATACGTTTCTGTATTTGTAGACATCTGTATTACCTGGGCACAGTACTAAACCTATTCTCCAAAACAACACCAGACTTCAAGGCACAAAATCATCATATTTAAATGGGAGACAGGGCTTAAAATGTTCCCTTCTTATCAGTAATTCTCAGTAGAATTTGTGCTTTCATTGTTTGCTCTTTTTAATAAGAAATATTTCTAAATCCTAAGACTGGAATAAATGAATATTTAATTTAAGTAGAATGGTAAACTATCCAAGAGTTTCTGTGTGCCTGGAGTTGTTCTGTTGGTTACAATATCTCTCAAAGTTCCCTATGAAGCACACAGTAAACCAGCAAACACTTTTTTAAATGTTATGCCCTGCTATGTAGACTCATTCCCACATAGATTCACCAGGTAGATGGAGGGACAGATTTGTATGTCTTCAGCTTCTGCTTAGAAACACAGCGTAAGTCTGCAGAGCAGTTCTTTACTGGTAGATGGAGGGACAGATTTGGATGTCTTCAGCTTCTGCTTAGAAACACAGAACAAGTCTGCAGAGCAGTTCTTTACTCGTATGAGAGAAGCAGAACCTCAGAATTTGTGTTTTCAAACAGAAATGAGTCATATGCAGATCATTGTCAATTCTCATTCTAGACGCACATTTTTGACATGATTACTGTCAGCAGGGTAATCACTCGGCTTCCTATGTTACTGTAAAAGTGGGATGTATAATCAAGGAGGACAGACTGAGAGAGTTGGGGTTGTTCATCCTGGAGAAGAGAAGGTTCCTACGTGGCCTTTGAGCAGTCTTCCAGGATTTGAAAGGGCCCTAAAGCATAACTGGAGAGGGATTTTTAACAGAGACATTTAGTGACAAGATGAGGGGTAATGGTTTCAAACTGTACCAAGCTGCATTTATGTTAGTTGTTAGGAAGAAATTCTTCCACATGAGGGTGGTGAGGCACTGGAACAGGTTGCCCAGACATGGTGTGGAGGATCCATCCCATGAAATTTTCAAACTTAGATTGGATAGGGCCTTGATAAAGCTGGTCTAATAGGAGGTGTTCGTACCCATGGCAGGGTGATTTGAGCTAGATGATCTTTAAGGTCCCTTCAAACCCAAACTATTCTATGATTCTGTGACTCTAGGAATATTATCTGCCTTGGCATAAATGATTGTCAGAATGAGGGGTTTCTTTGGGACAGAAGAAGGATGAGCACTTCTTGTACTTTCTTTCCTGGACAGAAGAGCTGGAAAGAGAAGGCAGACCCGCATACAGGAGTGGAGAATATGATTCTTAACAAAAAAAGCCAGACTTACAGAATCTTGACAAAGTTTCAAATAGCTTCTGGGAAGGTAAAGCAGTAGGGGGAGGTGGTGAACCAGCAGATTGCCTCTGGGACAGATGTCATGCCAACATCACAACTGCTGCGCTGTTGAAATGCAGTCCCCTCTTACTGTAAATACCTAGACAAAAGTAGTTAGTAAGTACAGACTGTGGGGTGGGAAACTCAGTTTGGAATTACCAAAGAAAACTAATTCCTAAGCTACATTTAGTTAACCCATCAGAATAGCTTCTGTAAGCCAGGTTTCTAGCAGATTTTTCTTAAGTAGCACATTGGAATGTTGTGTTAATAATTTCTACTGCTGTGGTGCCTTTTGTTTGTTCATTTGCTTGTTGTTTGTTTTGTTTCTTAAAATAACACAAATGTCTATAAAGACTAACACGATGATACAGCTTTTACTCAGTTGTTTGAAGACCTGAATTTAAAAGATTTTTTTTTTGCAGTTAAAATATTACTTTCTTTTGAAGCAACATTATTGAAGATATTTTGATAATACTTCTTAAAATATCTGTAAAATCAAGTATTTGAGTTTAGTTTTCTGATGAGAATATTTTTTTGTAAGGATCTCAATCAACATACTGGAAAATATTTAGAAGAAAATGAACAATGTCTAATTTTTGATGGTAGTAATACACTTCATTGGAAGGCGTCTAGGAGATGGAGCAACTGCTGCTTTTTAAGAATATTTATTTCAAATACTTATATTTACAGTTGAATAAGGCCTTGTCTTTTCCTTAATTTGTTTTTTTCTGTGCTATTATTTGTCCAGCCAAAGAAGGAGATGATGTACAATATAGGTACTAATTTAATTGTAGTTTTAAATTGTGACCTGAGGATAGTTTTTTGGTTGGCTTGGTTAACCTATATAGCTTACTATGCTGTGCTTCAAAACAAAGTTTTCCTCTTCCTATGAATTTGTTTTGGGAATTGTGAAAGAAAAACAGCTCCTGTTTTAGTGGGGATTAAATAATTCTTTCCTCATGAGAAATATATATCCTTTGTGGAACAGTTACAAAAATAATATTTAGTTGCTAGTCAATTAATCCTTTATGGTTTCTATTCACTATGTAAAACAGTGTAATTATAATCCTCCTGATTAAAGTAGAATAATTCCCTTGATTTCAAATGTAATATTTCTTTTTAATTTTGTCTTCATTTTTAGTTTAGATTAATCTGTAAATTAAACACCATTTGGAAACAAAAGCTCCAAGATTTGTTGAGAATCATTCTTGTTGAATTGTCAAATGAAAAGTAAAAAAAAAAAACAAAAGTTCAAAATCCTGAGAACTGGCACCAATTTACTTGTTGTTTGGGAGTCTCAAAGTCCTTTTAAGTACACTAAATGTTAATAACAAATGAAAACATGCTCATTTCTTTCCAGATGAATTAGCTGAGAGGATGGATTCTATTTATAAAGTATAGAATCTTACATGGTACATTATTACCTTAATTTTGAGTTGTAAGGCATTTTACTTTAGGAGGGGTGAACAGCTCCTGTGCACTGCTGCAAACGGGGAAGCAAGCAAAGCTCAGGACTTTGTCAGTAAGAAAACTGATCCCTGATAATTTTAGCTTGTGGGTTTGTTTTTTTGTTTGTATGTTGTGGGGTCATTTATTTGCTTGTTTGTGACTCTTTTAATCAGTAATGCTATTTACTTCAGAAATCTTTCTCCTCTAATCTTCAATCTCTGCCAATGTGTCTAAAATTTCTCCCCTATTTCTCCCCTGATTTTATTTTATTGCATGTGAAAGGAAGGGTGGCACAGAAGCCCTGTAATCAGCAGAACCTAGCTGGGAGGTAAAGCCCCTTTCAAGGACCAGCATCTCTGTTCTGTCACTGCTTCTCAGTGAGATTACAGCAGAATGACGTTTCAGATGATCAGTCAACCCTGACAGGTCTGTGGTAGAGCTGGTTACAGAATCTACTGCAGAGCTTCAGCATTTCTGTTTAATTCCAAGCACGGAGACAAACCAGGGATACTCTATCTGATACTTGATTTTAACTTGTTACGGTTTCATGCACATGTCAATTTTCTGTGCTCTGTAATGGTAATCGATAGCTAAAGAAAAAGGTAAAGTTACACAAAAAAGTATTCATCAAAATGTTTGTTATACAAACTGTTCTTTCCTAGACTTGCATCACCAAATGATATTTATTGGCTTTAACTGGATCTGATTGCATACTGCCTTCTAGGCAGAACATTTTTTTGCTACTATCTGCCTCTTTATTTGCTTTTCAAATTAAATTTTCTAAACTGAAGAGAGTGAGGAGGCTGTTTAACACAATGATATTTATTCAGAATACTGATTGTGTAGCATTCTCAGCTTCTTTCCTTCTTGGAGACCTTTAATTCCCTGACAAACTATTCCAGTAATAAAAAAACTCCATAAACTGTTGGTAATAACAGGCTTCATATATCATAAAATGCCTTATATTATAGAATGTTTTGGGTTGGAGGGCCCTTAAAGGTCATCTAGTACCAGCCCCCTTGACATGGACAGAGGCACCTTCCATGAGACTAGGTTGTTCAAAGCTTCATCCAACCTGGCTATAAACATTTCCAGGGAAGGTAGCATTCACAGGCTCTCCAGGGAACGTGTTCCAGTGCCCTGCTGCACTCACAGTGAAGAATTTCTTCCTTATTTCTAACCTAAATCTACCCTTTTCCAGTTTAAAGTCAAATCAGGAATGGGTGAAAAACAGAAAGGTTCTTCTGGCCCTCTTCTTTAAACTAACTTACATTTTAGTATTGCTTTAAGGCAGATAAACCAAACAGGGAAGCAGTCTTTGCTCATCAGAAGAGGAAACTGGGAAATAGGAGTTACTTAAATCTATCTTAAGTAATTTATTATTTTTCCTGAACAACCCAGAGTACATTGAGAAAGCAGGGATTGTACAGTCAAGGAGAAGGATATGAGAAAAAAAAAAAAAATTTCTGCTCAATTATCCAAAATACAAATTGCAAGATACACATTGCTACCAATCAGAAATTTAAATAATTTAGTCATTAACAAAGAAGAGCCTACATCCTTAGCATCAAATAAAAAGTTCTCTCAGTGTGGATGAAAATTCTACATTACCCTTGTAGAAACAAGTGGAAGCAACTACATTCCTTCATTGTGAGAGACGCAGACATTGAGATCGAAACTAAGGGGTATTTTTAAATTTTTGTTCTTCTTCTTCTCTTTAAATGTCTCCTTACATGACAGACTTCAGTTATTTTAGCACTATAACTAAAGGGCATTGTTTGTTGTATCTGGTACTATGTCAACATCAACCCTCCACCTGCAGATTTTATTGGTGTGCTGGGTGAATGTTACACACTCAGATGTTAATTGGCTTTTCAACTATAGATACTGAAAATGGAAGTGAAAAAGTGGGCAGGTTTTTTTTTTTTTTTTCCCCTTATTCCTTGCTTCTCTAAGCAAAATTCTTCTCTAACCATATTTAACACTACCAGGAAATGCTGTTAAGAGGTAGGATTGTTGGAGAAAATGTGATTTCTATTTATGCTGACATAGTGCTCTACAGTGGCCAGCACCAAGAGAAAGCTCAGTAGTATCTCATAGGTAAGAACTCCTGCCAACATGCAAGAGCCCTTTTTCTGCTGAAAAACTCTCAGTCCATTTCAAAAGAGTTTTGTCGGGAAAGTTTGGTTTTGTCTGGCTTTTTTTTTTTGTGGCTATGAAGGGAGGAAGTGTAGCCACTTTATTGCTGTGTCAGGAATGGAAGTTCTAAGGTAGGGATTTGGACTATTTGACATCTAAAGGCACCTTCCAACCCAACTGTTCTATGGTTCTATGAAGGTGCACGTGTATTCTTTCCCCTATGTTTCCTGGAAGGAATCTATATTGTCTGTTATAATGATTTTGAAGAGGGCAGAGCTGTAATTTCTCTATAACCTCCTCCTGAGCAGGGATCACAAGCCTGTGACTGAACAGAAGTCTGAGGCTGAGTTTTAGTCAGAGGTTCTCTTATGCTCTGAAGCATGATCCTCCTATGCCCCAAGATTTCCCTAAGCTTCATATACACTTCTCAGTTTTCTAGGTTGCACAATCCATATCTATGGGATTTACTGTTTGACATGCAGCAGCTGTTTGCACACTTTGTGGAGAACCTGAAACAGCATAGTTCCAGGATGTTCTTCTGTTGGAGCAAATAATGGCCTACTCAGACAGCCATTGCTTGTTGAAGGCAGTGTTTAGTGTTTCCTGATTGGTTGGCTTAGTGGAGGAAAGGCAACTGCTTCTGTGTTTTTCTTGATACACAGCAGTAATTTCTTGAAGCAAATGCCCACTTAGTTCTGTCGCACTGTAATGTGGAAAGTTCAAATTCCAATTCTATTAGAAGAAGGCTGCCAGGGTGGAATGCAGTGGTACAGTTGTGTAGCTACAAAGTATTTCATAGCTCAACATTCAATACCTTTGTTTTTACTCAGGTCAAATTCGTTATTTGGAAATGTAACATCATTTAATGCTCTCAGAGACTCTGGTGTTATATACTGCATTGATCTAGAAGTTAACACTGCTTTTTGCCATTCTGTATTTCCTGATGTTGGTCTAATATATGGATTCAGTGTTGTTCCAACAGGAAAAGAAACATAAAAGAGTTATTATTTTATTAAACCCTTTAGAATTAGTATGTATTTAATTTCTGTGTTTTCCAGGCTAATGTAGCTCTGATTTGTCTGATTTACTTACAGTAAGATAAAAACAAAGTTGCAGGATTGCAAATTTTGACCTTTATCCCTTAATAGTGGTGTGTATTATTTAGTGTCTTTAAGCTCTTCCAGTTAGGGATGAGTTAGCTGTGATGGGAAAAGCTTATGCCAAATGCACTTGACAGCTTAAAACTTTTCAGTTGGTGTCCTCAGATTCTGATGTGCATTTTTGTTCTGCTGTCTAATTATAGCACTGGAAGGAGAGTGTGCAATATGTTCCATGCTATCTTCCTGCAGTATGGTTGTCTGTGTTTTGTCACAGTATCTTGATGATGGAGTGGGAGGATACTATAGGACACCAGGAGCTCTGTCTTACTCATTTAGCAGAACAGAAAATATCTCCACTGTGTATTGTCATAGAAATGAATCTCAGGCTCTGTTTTAATAATGCTTGGCAACAAGCTTCTCTAAAAGGAGGAAACAATTTAATCTTGATTGTAGTTTCTCACTCTGAAGTTGCTGCTTAATATTATATGGTATTTTTCCTAGCTGCAGGTCTTTATAACTTGAGTACACATCCTCATGCACTACCATCTTAATTTCCAGACAAATAATGTCTTCTATTCTATTCGATTTTCACTAGAGAATCCATAAATACACTGAAGTGTTTCTAGTGAAGACACATTTCACAGCTTCTCCACATTTGTCTTCATGCATAGTAGGTACAACCCAAGTAGAAAACAGAACTAAATGATTCAAACCCTGTGCAGGAATTAAAATAGAAAGGATGTTTGAAGGGTAGATGTCAAATACTCTTTTTAACTGTTTACTCTTCAGCTACTGCTGAGTTGAAGAGAGGAAATTAGCTGGAACTAGAGTATGATTTGAACTAAGATACTCTCCTGCTGAAGGTCATGTAAGAAAAAGTTTAGACAAAAGCATCTTGTTTAATACAAAATGTATCTATCCAGACTAATCCATGTGGATAACACATTTAGGATTCTCACTGACAGGGGGTCAGACGCCATCTGTATTTGATTGAATAACATCATATCAAAGTCAACATGTGCAGGGCCCACCAGAAGTTATCAGAATTATCATTTCAATTAAACAGATGGCTGAGGAATCAAATGAAGAGCTTTTGAGTGATGGCTACAGAATCAATAACGTCTTTCTGAGCTTTATTGATTTATCTTTGTCCAGGCAGCAGAATTGATTTATGTCTCCAGCTTTATTTTGATAAGTCAATGATAGCTCAACTATTCCTAAATTAATGTCTTCTTTTTGTGGGGCTTAATATTTTTTTTCTTTTAGTGAAGAGAGAGAATTTTACATCAAGCCAAACTGATTTTGCTAAGTAATTCTGTGGCTAACGTAGTATCATAAATCAAGCAGAAGGATGGTCTCTGAAGTTTCACATGGGATAGATGACTTGGAATTGTGGAAAAGGCATTTATTTATTTAACCAGTCAGATGAAATTGCATTTTTGCCTTTTTGTGCTAACAGACCAGTTGATGTTTGTAAGCAGACAGGGTTCTTCCTGTGAAGAATGCAGTAGTGTGAAGATTGCAATATCTTTCCATAAATAACAGTTGAAAAAGTGAAGAAAAATGTGTTTGTGTGCAAAAGCAGAAGAAAAAGGGAGTCCAGCTTCACAAATAAGGTATTTTTACCATATGGTGTTATCCAAATGTATGTGAAATAACACCTGGAACTTACAGTCTTGTGTGTTGTGGTTAATGGAGCCTGCTGTGTTACTAGCTCTGTTTTTACAATCCTAGATCCTAGTCTTGGTTTTGCTGCTGCTAGAAATGCCCATATCAGTAAAAGTTTTATTTTCTGGGTCATTGGAATATTGATAATAGTTTTACAAGCAATGTTCATTGCTGGTTGCTTGTGGTTTTTGTTTTGGAGTTTGTGCCATTTAAAATTCCTGGGAATGATTATGGGTTTTCTTTTTAAAAATGTAGAAATGAAAAATCGTAGACTCATAAAATGGTTTGGCTTTAAAGGTCATCCAGTTCAACCTCCCTGAAGTGAGCAGAGACATCTTCAGTTAGATGAGGTTGTTCAGAGCCCAGTCCAACCTGACCTGGGACATTTCTAGGAATAGGGATTTTAGAACCTCTCTGGATAATGCAAGTGCTTCAACACTCTGTGTGAACATTTTCCCTCTATGTAGTATAAATATCCCCTCTTCTATTTCAAAGCGTAGCCCCTTCTATCACAACAGGCCTTGCTAAAAACTCTGTTCTCATATTTCTTATAGACCCCCCTTTAAGTACTGGAAAGCTGCAATAAAGTGCCTCTGGAGCCTTCTCTTCTCCAGGCTAACCCAAACTCTTTCAGCTTGACCTTGGAAGGATGCTCCGGTCCTCAGATAATTTTTGTGACAACAATATTTAATCCCTCCCTGTCATGATCTCCTGGATGCCCTTTCTCCATACCAAATCTAGGTAGACTTCTACATAAAATCTGGGTAAGGGGAACCTGTGGACAGATCTGATGGTAGGTGAAGCTGGGAGCTAATGAGAAAAAAAAAATCAGTATGGCTAAGACTTTGAGGACCTAGCCAAGCTGTATGTCCCTTTAAAAGGTTGTTACAGCCTTGTATAATTTAATGAATTGTACAGACCCTCAGATAATTTGTCTTTTGGGGACTTTTCTTACATTGACCAGAATGTGGCTGCAAGTTTCTTCAAATACTTAAATCTGTATATAATTTTTAGAAGTGGAGAGTAAAAAGTGACATTGAACTGTAGGGTGTTTGCAAGGAACATCAGGAGACCTGAGTCATAATTCTCACACTGACTAGCTTGAATATGCATGTAAATAATTTCATTTCTCTTGTCTTCATCATTGATTAAAAGTGTGAGTACCATAGACCCATAGAATGGCTTGAGTTGGAAGGGACTTTAAAGATCATCTGGTTCCAAAACCCCTGTTTTGGGCAAGGACACCTACTACGTGGACCCGTGCTGGGGTCACTTTTTCACATGCAGGGCTGGAACAACACGAATACACCAATATGGTGCATAAAGTTGAACCCTCTATTAGCGACAGGATTATCCTTTTATCGTGTTGACTTATCAGCTAAGCCAACGCGCCTAATTCTGATTGGTAACATGAGTTCTGCAGGATGCTGTCCATCCTAATCACAAGCATACTAATTGGTTGGTATAATTAAGCACAGTCCCATTCATTAATATTCATGACAACTTGTTATTCTCTACCCAGATGTTTTGCAATCACTTACTCCCTTGTGGGAGGTAGCTGCCATGTTATGGGAACCAGAGGCCCGTGTAGATTGTTTTCTCTAACCATGTGAGCCAAGGCCAAGGCTTCCTCATTATCTTACATCCCCACAGACCCAGTTGTACAAAGCTTCATCCAGTCTGATCATGAACACGTCTGGGGATGAGGTATCCATGTCTTCCCTTGTCCAACCCATTCCAGTGTCTCACCATCCTCATAGTAAAGAATATCTTCCTGATGTCTAATGTAGCAGTTCCAGCATGGCTGACTCCAATAATTGCCTTTACTTCTGGTAGTAGTTTAGGGTCTGAATTCCCTTAAGGATATAGGTCCATCTCATTTGTTACCTTTATCAGGGAGAGTTTAGTGGTTTCATTCATGCCAGGTTTTTCTAAGATCGTAAATTCAAAGCACTGATGTTGATGGAGAGGCAGAATAGCATTTTCACATCTAAAAAAATGAGCTTTTGAGGAGAAGAGAAAGCTATTCATGTGGCCTTAAAAACATAAAATAAAAGAGAAAATAAAGGAACAAACTAAAAAAAAAGTATTGAAATTGAGAGATTAGAATAAAAAACACTTTCCCAAGTCAAATATATGCTTTTTCATAGAAGTCACTGTATTTTTTTTTATTGATTATTCATCATGATTATCACCAAGTGGCATTTGAGACTTGTGTAACTCAATATTCCAGATTAACTTTTCCATGAAAATGTAAACAGATAATTCCAATCAGAAGCACCTAAAGTCAACACAAACATAGTAGATCAGCCTACATTTTTTCTGTAACATTTAGTGCTCTGTTACTGTTGAATGTTTATATACTGGAATCATAAGTTTCCTATCTGGGGCAAGAAATAATGCATACATATACAGGCACAAGTTTTCAAAGCTGTGCTTTTAAGAGATTAAATTAATGATAGCAAAGAAGTTCTTTAAAGGGAGACATTACTGAAAGGTGGTGCAGCTCTTGCTAGTTTTTTAATATTATCTGTATTTTCAGGTATTTATTGCCCTCACAAGTCTACTATCTGAAAACAATGCCTTCTTTTGGCATAATAAATGGCAAATAAACATTGATTTTAAAAAAAGAGGTCCATTGGGGGTGTGGGGTGGGTGGTGGTGGTTGAAAAGATACACTATACAGACTTAAAATGCAAGTAAAGCAATTGTCTAAAGCACTTTTTTTTTCATATAGCGCTATTGGATGGTCAGTCTTTTTTTTTTCTTTACTTTGCTAATGTTACAAAGTTATGTAGAAATACAATACCAAGAGGAGATAAAAGCATTCCAACTGTCATTTTATCACTTCAGTCAGAATTCATGCACAATATAACTGCGCTGAACTACGGTTCAGCATGTCAAGCCATTGTCTGGCATTAACATCTGCAGAGCTGCTATTGTTTTACTGGAGCAGCTGCCATTCAAACCTGTGATGGAGTAGGTGGCAGGCATGCCAGAGTTACAGTTGCATTGTGCTACACAAAAGAGACCTACTGGGATAACTCCCCCCACAATTTTTTTTTTAGATTTGTATGACTTCAATGAAAGAAATCTTTTATTTGAAATATTGGACAGGCTGATAAGCAGGATCCTGGAGATGAAAATTACAATACAGAAATGTCTATAGTTACAAAGATCTGTGTGACAGGGTATAGATGTACAAGTTGTACTTCTCATCATTTCTGCTGGTGGGTGGACATCAGGTGTCTAAACTGGAAAGCTCCTCTGGTTCTTTATAGAGATATTTCATTCATATATGAGTATTCAGTTATGCATGAGGGAAATTAAATTTGTTCACTTTGAGAGAGATTGAATATATTTCTGTAATCTTCTGAATTCAGACTATCAGAGAGAAAGACAATACAGGTAGTTCATAGGATGGCAAATGTAGGTCTGAATCCAGCTGGACAGTCAGTGTATAGCAGTCAGTGTGAGGTAGCTGTTAGGCTAATGGGAAAGAAGCTGTTGGTCTCAGCTGAATCCTTAAAATTTTGCAGCTTTAGTTACAATATTCATTAGAACTGAAAGGAAATTCTGAAGAGAAAAAGTGTGAACAGAGGAGGTCAGCTTCCTCCCTCTGACTCTCCCAGAAAGGGTGATGTTTCCATATTAGGACTAAGGTTACAGGACTAGGCACGAATTTCTGAAATCCTCCGTCCTTTCACACTTGTTGATGACAGTATGTGTGACAAAGACTGAGTGGTTATGAGGGCAGTCTGTGCCAGAACCTCTCTGAGGATAGTGGAAAATAGTTGAGGCAAGTTTTCCACCACTTAACTTGAAGTTAAAGAAAGTCCTGCATTTAAAGATATCCACAGCTCTAGATTGTGGATTTATTCATGCCTCTATGGAGCCTTTCTAAACTACTAACAATCTCAAAAGAAACTGCTCTGTTTGTGATGGCTCAGCACTTTTTTTTTTTTTCTTTTTTTTTTTTTATTTTGTGACAGTCTGTGTAAACCTAGTTAAACTCGTGGTGCTCAGGCAGCCTTTAATATACCCCTTAATGCCTGTTTTGTGTAGGACCATTAAGTATTGAAAGGATAGAAATTCTCTTGTGTGCTTACTGTAATCTAAACACTGCATTTAAGACAAAATATCTATGGTGAGGAGTATATTTAAGCTGGGTCAGGATGATGCAATGGGTATATTTAAGTAGGGTCAGGTTAGCAATGAAGGAAAAGGAAAAAAAAAAAGATTCTTTGCCAAATGATCTCTCAGTTTTCTTTGCATTCTGCTGCTCTTGTCTGGAATTTCTTCTAGCACTATCGGTTTAGCACATTTTCCCCTTTTCCTGATTTCATTTAATGGTTGCTTGTGTTTGGAGATAAAAAAAATTACATAAAGCTCAAATGCTTGGAGACAAAGAAAGGTTGGAGTTTTCTGTCTTCTCACTGGTAACTTCAAACATGCAAATCAGCTAGAACTGCACAGCTCTCACCAAGGACACATTGCAGTTTTTCTACTGTACTCCTAAAGCATTTGACTTTGTAACGGGAAGAATAGTTCTTGGTCCTGTGTGAGAGGGAATTCAGTGTCATACACATCATCCAAGGTATGGAACTGCCTCAAAATCTTGCTAATTCTGTGCTTACCAGACCCACTGAAGGGTGGGCCTCCTCCTTCTTGTGACTATCCATACATAAGCAAGGATTGTGGGGTTAAAGATATGTCTTGTAGTAACCTGGAATTAAAAAGGGTACATTTACAGTTTGTAAATGTACAGTTCTTGATGAAGTGTTAATAATTTGAAAGAAGGAACACTCTCTTAAATTAAAAAAAAGAAAAAAAAGTTGTCTGTCATTACAATATTTCTGTTTGGATTGATGTCTGCGGATAGTTCAAATATTGGATAAATTCTTATTTACAAATGTAGCGGCACTATATGCTTGGTTAGAAGGTAACAAGAGGCCTGTTGAATCAGCAAGAGATTTTTTGACTGATTTCTGTTTGGTTTAGATCATATGGAGACAATCAGAGGTAGACAGGAGTGATTGCATTGTATCCAAGCCTTATTATTAGGGTTAAAATGAGATAAATAGAATATTGAGATTTTAATTTCCATCCTTCTTTATCCTGCTTCCTGAAAGGAAAATTTAATTTTTTTTTTTATTTTGCCATGGTCTGTAACAGTGTTTTAGACAAATACTAGATATGGCAAAAGAGATGAAGGAAGCAGCAGTGCTTGATTGCTCTTTGAAACAGAAGGATTTGTATTTGTATATCCATAGGGATCATTGGTGTTTTGTGATTCAACTGACATTAGGAAGAACAATTGTGCAGCTTTCTTGAGCTAGAATGGTGAGCTTGCTTCTATAAGAAGCATTTGCAAAAACCCTGAGGCCTTCAGTGTTTGAATGATTCATCTCCTGCTACAGTCAGTGCTGCAGCTCTGTGCAGTACAATGGAACCGATGTGCTTCTCCCACTCAGTGCCTGCGTTTGGACATACAACCCTGTGATTCTGTTGGTATTCTTTCTAATCGAGTAGGAAGCAGGAAAAAAAAAAACAAAACAGAAGCGTCATTTGTTAAAAGGTGGTTATCAAAGCAAGGAAAGAGAATTTCCATAAGCTGAGTGCTCTTTTCCTGCTGCCCCTTACTGTTATAATGCAAGTGATTTGGAAGCTGAACGCAGAGTGAATCCAGGTGCAGCCTGTAACTGGTAGCTACATTGGTAGCTAGCCACCAGGTGGCAAACACAGAACTGGTTTTATAAATGCAACTGGGATTTCGGATCATGTGGCTGCCTCTACATCTGGGTAAGCCCAGGCTCAGCCATTTATTTAAGTGCCCGAATCACATATTCAGGGTGTTTGTGTGTGTGTATATATATATATATGTGCACACACACACACACATATATATACAGTTTTAAAGGATTTTCTGGCTTTACCAAATGCGGTCTGGGCAGGTGTTTGATGTGATAATTTGAGAATGACTTCCCTTTTTGCTTTCCAGTCTTTGTTCGTACAAAGTTGTTCAGACAGAGTTGAAGACATCAGCTTTTTCTTTTCACAGTGCATCTTGTATTTTGAGACTGCTGTACCAAGGCCTTTCACAGCAAGACAGATTCATTGCTGTAAGTGTGTTTTTGGTGACTTGCAGGCAAGTAACTGATCAGGGATTATACATCTGATTATCCCCTTGATTTAGTTAGAATAAAAGCCCAGCTACATTGCCAATGACCCAGATGTTTGAAAAATCCACAGATTAAGATACTGAGGCCTTTACCTCCAAATCCTACAATATTACATTAACATGCATTCAGAAGCTGCAGAATTGGATTTAAATCCAGCTCTTGAACCCCTTTCCTAATCTCATTTTGTACTTGGAGTGGTGAAAATAATAGTAGTCCAGCTGCCATAAGAGTGACTGTGTGAGCATTTTTCACATTAGAAAGACATTTAGTAAAGTAAAAGTATTTTAAGTGCAGAAGCATCTTTCTTCACTTTCTTGCAGCCTTGGGAACAACGATGAAATGTCGAAATATTGTAATTCACCATAGGCTGGAGAGTGGTGTAAAAGGAATATGGTCTTTGACTTGCAGTGTAATACAAGCTTCACATATGAAAGCCTCATTAAAGATTGATGATGTTTACATTGTTCGTGGTTACTTTCAATTTGTGTTGCACATATGAGTGTCTGATGGCATTACAGATGAAGATCAAGAGTTAGAGCAGTGATTATATCAATCTAATTTTTGATTCTAGTTGCTTCCTTAAAAAAGGTGTGGGGAATAACAGCTACATGTATTTATAAAGATATCCTGAAGAGGGATAGTATATCATGTATTGAAGTTCCTCAGCAAGGGTCATTAATAAATGTAAATGCTATGGCTTGCATCCAAGTCCATTTTGCCACAGCTCAGGCTTGGCACACTTCTTGCAAATGTGATGAATGGGCACTGGTGTAGGAGAATGGATGCTTAGCAGTGTGTGCTGCAGACATGCTCCTGGGGTAAGAGTAAGTGCTAAATCAGACAGTGCTTCATTGTGACTCTCACTGCTGATTTACCTCCTGATGGCAGACTCAGAAAATGGGGGTTCCAGTACAGGTGATCCTTTTCAATGCTAATATACCATCTGCAAGAAACAGGTGGTGTTTCCCTTTGAACGTGCTTCTATTGTACATAAAATGAAGAGATGAATTTTCATTCCAGGACATTTTGTTGAAAGGGAAGTTAATAATCTGCATATTTTTCAATGGGTATAGGAGCATGCCATAGAATTACAGCTTAAGTAGAGAAGTGGCTCATTTACAGTAGCTGATTCACTTGCAGTGTAGGAAATTAGTTTTGAGAATCGGGAAGGGGGGATTTCCCACTATTACCATTTCTTCCCCTTCTCATGCTCCAGATGTGGTAGTTATATAAATATATATATATATATAAAATTATTTT
>VWZI01008933.1:262-93051 GCA_013396835.1 Psilopogon haemacephalus | reverse complement strand
GGTTGGAAGAGACATCAAAGATCATCCAGTTCCAAACCCCCACCATAGGCAGGGACACCTCCCACTAGATCAGGTCGCTCAAGACCTCATCCAGCCTGGCCTTGAACACATCCAGGGAGGGAGCAGACACAACCTCCCTGGGCAACCTGTTCCAGTGCCTCACCACCCTCACTGTGAAGAATTTCTTCCTAACATCCCGTTCAAATCTCCCCTCTGCCAGTTTGAACCCATTCCCCCTCGTCCTGTCATTACAAGACCTTGTGAACAGTCCCTCCCCAGCCCTCCTGTAGGCCCCCCTCAGATACTGGTAGGCTGCTATAAGGTCTCCCCGAAGCCTTCTCTTCTCCAGGCTGAAAAGCCCCAACTCTCTCAGCCTGTCCTCACAGCAGAGGTGCTCCAGCCCTCTGATCATCTTCGTGGCCCTCCTCTGAACTCTCTCCAACAGTTCCATGTACATGCAAGGTAGAAATGAGGATTAAAGATCAGCTGTGTGGTAATGTGTTACAAAGCCTGTAAGCACAGAAAGACTTATCCATGAACCTTAGAGAGAGGTCAGCTGCTCAAAGTCAGGCCTTGCTACCTCTAGCAAGAGTTTGGAACAGATTAGCTTTTTAGCAGATCTTGGCTATTATGGGTCATTTAAAATAGCTGCTGAAGGAATGGATTTTTCTCCTCTTGGTAGGACACTGAAAAGCACAAAATAGGACAACGATGTATATTGCTTTGTTTTACCTTTTGCTTGATTTATGAGCTCTTTCATCTGTTTGAAACAGAGAGCTAATCTACTCCCTTAAGAGAGATAAAGTAGAAAGAATTTGTACATACACAGGACTTCCTTTCTATGGAATTTGAAGAGTTTGGCCAGAGTGCTGGGGTGTATGATGAATCTGGTGAGATTCTTGGAAGTGTATGGATAGTTTGTAAGTCTCGTTTGGCTTTGCCCTACTCCAATGCAATTTGTTTGTTTGTTTTCATACATACATCTTGAGTGTTGAGATGGAGCTCCTGGAAACATGCTGGAGTAGACAGACTATCTGAGGAGCCACAAAGACACTTAAGCAGTACACATGATCTCCTGTCTGTGCCTCCTTCCTTTCCAGAGGAGAATAAGTGTGTGTTATGCTTGTATTATATCTCTACCTGGGCAGTTCATTTTTTTATTCATTTCCTTCTAATGTGCATTTTCTCTTCAGTGAACAGATGCTGGAAATGGAGATAGGAGCAATGAAAAAGCAGGACTGGCAGTTCAGCTTCTTTGTTCTTCCTGCATATAATTTTGGATTAAGTTTCGTATTTTGTTTGTGCCTGTAGCATAGAATTTGTGCTAATCCAAAGTGAGCTGTGAACTACTGCGAGTTGTCTTTCTAAATGACACAGGTAGTTGCTTCTAAAAAATAATATGCAAGAAATCTCTCAAGAGGTGACAAAATCTGCTACCTTAATGGTTGTGTCCTGAGCTATATTACTCAGAGAAAAATTTAACATTTGTTAGATTAACATATGTCTGAAGAAAAGATTTCTTTTATTTCTGAGATTCTTTTTCTCAGTGTTGTCTGTCATAACTCTTTATATCCCTGCTGAGGAGTAAATGATCAATTAAGTGGCTAGAAGGCCAGGTAATTAGTTTCACAATCACAGATAGATATGCACTAAGCTAAAAAATGGTCTGCCTTTAGTGTGATATTTTCTTAAGAGATGTTCTTCTCAATCAGTAATGTAAAAGTATGGAGATTTTAATCCACTGATGGATAAATCTAGTAAAAAGCCATTAATTTTTTTTAGAATCACAGAAAATCATCAAATTGTTTTGGTTTGGAAGAGACTTCTAACATCACCAGGTCTGCTTTTTAACTCAACATTGCTATGCCAACACTAAAATATGTCCCTAAGCACCACATCAATCTATCTTTGAAGGACAGCTTTCTTCTATTGTAATTTTGTGTCACCCTTAACATTACAGTAAAAGTATTTATCTACTCGAGTTTTTGATTAATACTTGAGGATAATAGGTATTAGGGAACTATTTTTACAGAAGAACCAGGAACTTTTAAAGACTATTCCTGCCCACTACATCAGCAGTTAATAACAGTCCAGAAGGCTTCTTATATAGCTTGCAACTCCACTTTTGTGAGCTGATGTGAAGAGACAACTAATCTGATACATATTAGAACTCTGCCCTTCTCATTTAAGGAGAAAAGGTCTTCAGAGACTGTGCGGCCATGAAAGCAGGAACTACCACCTCCTGCTGGAATGTTTAGTGGGCCAGTCTTGTGACAGCTGCTCATGGGCAAACAATCTAGTTTTAAACTAGCTACATTCAAAATGAGACCTCTGTTAATGACTTTGCCTATGCACTGAAAGTCAAATTCTTATCTAATTGTATCTACAACACTCAAGGTTTATATATATATATTTTTTTAATTGGAATTTTTTTCTTCACATGGGGAGTCAGATGTGACTCTTAACACTTGCAACAGGACCACAGGCACAGATGGAGATTCTGTGTCATGTAGTTTACTTGTAAATGTTTAATCCTGAGTATATGTGATGGGTTTGTTTTTAATAAAAATGTTATTGACTTTTACACTTTCCCTTCCCTTAATTTTTTTACAGTGTTACAGATGGTTTTAGTATTGTAGACTTTTTGAGTTGACAATTAATTAAATCTTTAATAGCCTAGCAAAATCTATTGCTTGATTTTTAATTCTTTCAGTCTGGATATTTGTCCTGCACTACTTACCCAACTTTCCTTCATCAAAGCATTTTCATTTGTTTCAGTTTAGTTCATTGGCAGATGATTTAATTTGGTGGTTATAATAATTTATTAAATCAAACACCACATGGTGATTAAAAATAATTTAACTGTTTCTCCCCTGAATTGGAAAGAATATGAAAACCTCACTGTGTGTGGAAAATGCTGATCCACTTCAGAGATATTTTCCAGAGTTGTTGCTAATTCCTCATAAGGTGGTGATGTATGTGTGTGGTTTTCTAATATCTAATGAATACATTACATAATCCCTGACAGTGCGCTCAGGGTGAAGATGACAGTCTCCCATTGTGGTAGAGATACTTTAACTGTGCATTTTTCTGTCCTAATGGGATCTACCCTTTAAAATGTTGTAAATGTACAGATCCCACTGTGCTTTAAACAGTATGGCAGGAGTTTTTTTAATTCCTTACCTTCTTCCAAAGTCAAATGTTTTCTATTATGAAAAAGCTTGTCTCAAACTCAGGAATAAGTTATAGAGCTGCTGTTACCAGGATACTAAAAGGAAATGCATTCACTCATTCAAGTAGCATCAGGAAGCCTGATGAAACCTTATAATGAAGTGCAGTTACACTTCTAACTCCTTATGACTACTGCTCTAATGCCCACTACTGATTGATTAAATAAATGTAAAACAACCCCTTTTGCTGTCAAATTTTTTTAAACACAAATCAACAGCACAACTGAAATGCTCAGCAGCTGCTCTTGCCTGAGGTGATGTATGCTAATGTCTTTGTCTGGGCACTTTGAAGCCGTTTCTTGCAAAATACAGTGGCATCAAGTTAAAAACGTATTTTGAAGGAGTTTGGAATTCTGTGGAGGCATCTTCAGAATTTTCTAGATGTGGATGAAGTTATCTGAGAACTTATAGAAGTACATAACTTGTGAAACCCAGAACGTTAATTCCTACTGTTTTGTTTAAATTTAAACTTGTGTAGTTTGTGGGTCTTGGAGAGATATTCTTAAACTTAGTGCTTTAGGAGCTATACGCACCTTTGGAAAGATGTGGTGAATGAAGGTTGCCCAGATAGGTGTTTAAATTTCTTTCGCATGTAGCTTTGTAAGAAGTTTGTTGGAGATTAAATTTTTAATCAAGCAAGAAAAACAGTGAAATCACAACCCTGGCCTTCAGGGGAACAGACATCGACTTCTTCAAAGATCCGCAAAAAGTCTGGTGAAAAGGCAGTTCAGGGGAGACCTTCTCGTTCTCTACAATTGCCAGAAAGCATATTGAAGTGAGGTAATTCTGTCTTTTTTTTTTTTTTTTGCCGAGAAAGATGTGAATAAGACAAGAGAAAATTGCCTGAAGTTGTGCTAGGGGACGTTTAGGTTGGTGGTTAGGCACATTTCCTTCCCCAAAAGCATTGTCAAGCCGTAGAACATGCTGCCCAGGGAAGTAAATCCCTGAAGGGATTTTTAAATCATGTAGATGTGATACTGAGGGACACAGTTTAGTGGTGACCAGACAATGTGGGGTAAATGGTTGGACTTGATTTTAAAGGTTTTTTTCCAACCTAAAAAAATTCTGATTCTTTGACTGTGTTTATAAATTTTGTTTTCCACATTATTTTTTTATTCACAGCTGCTCAAGTTTATATATTGTTCTTTCTTATTAATTTATTCTTTTAACTTAAGAAAATGTTAAGGTCTTTGAGAAAAGGAAAAGAAATATTTGAAAAAAGAAATCTGTGATTGGGATAAAAACTTTGAGTGTAGAGGTACCACTTGCATATTATGTAGCAAGTATAGGTATATCAATAAACAGCTTAATTTCTACAGAAAGTTCAGTCAAGCCTCTGTTGGAGACTCTTGAAATTGGTAGGAGCTTCTCCTTTGAGTTCAATGGCATTTGAATCAAGCTTTTGGTGTTTCTGGGATTCTGTTTCAGGGCTAGCTACAGTCATGTGCTCATAAACTCATATTATTTGTTTCTTTCAGTTTGTTTGTTTCTATTTCATTTAGGAGTTATTCCTTCCCTCTGGAGATCTCCTAAACCTGTGGCAGTGGATTATTATTTCAGTGGTTGTGGTGTTAATCTCATTTAGGAGTGGTAGAGAGCAGTTGCATGAGTCAGATCACAGATGATGTCTTCATTTGCTGTGCTTGGCAGTTAATATTTCATGGGGGTCTAGATGTGGCCTATATCCATTGAGAGATTTATCCTTTTAAAGATTCTCATTTTAACACTGTCTTTTGCTTTTGGTATTTGAAGTGAATCTGTAACAACTGAAGTCATAAAACGATTGAGTGAAAATAAATGTTCCTCCTGATGATGGACTCAATTTTCTGGCTTGTTACTGACAACATTAAATCTTTAGCTGCCTGAAGGAAATGCCTCTGCTCAAAGTGCTGTTACGCTGGCATGTGTGCAGAAAGCTTCACAGCAAGTGTTTAAAACAAGCCCATTTTACTTTGCTAGTTATTGGGCCTTTCTGTTCAGCGTTAAAGGATGAGTCTGTTTCTTTCTGTTCCAGAAGAGTATATTAATACTGGTCTGATGCCCTAGATCTAATATTATGAAGTTATAAAGACCGTAAGAACTTGTTAACAATCATGAGTGTGGTAGATGAAGACTGTTGCCCTTTTCTGCCTCACTGGGGTGTTTGTTTCAATCTGAAATCCATGATACAGCACATTAAATATATGGCTAATTACCTTTACCTAACTCTGTTATGAAGTCATGCTCCTTAGCATCACTCAAAACACTGCCAGTGAAGGAAAAAATTAGGTTAAGTGACTTTCTTGCATGTAATTTGGCTAGACTTGATGCTTTAATCTGTCCTAACGTCAATGGAAGCAGTGTGTGTTATCTGTTTTCAATTGGTACGTTTCTGCTTGCTTCAGTGTTGGTGAATTGGCACTGCCTGAGGGGAAACACAGGGTTTTGAGCAGCCATCTCCTTGCAAAATTTCCATCTGGATTTGCATTAGAGAGCAGTCAGGGTAAGAATCAGAAAATCAGCCTAGTTACTTGGTTTAAAAAAAAAAAAAAAAATCCTCTACACTTATTATCCAAAAATACATCGGCAATCTATTGTTGTTGGGTGTAACTTGTCTTAAAAACCTTGGTTATTATCAGTGCTGCACTAACTGTGTCCATCCATTAGAAGTTGTGTGAGGACAGCCCATTGTGGAGAGGGTCCATGTGTAGTATGTTACTGCACTGTGGATGACAAACTGTGGCAGCTTGATGGGGTCTGTTTTTCCTTTAGGTAGATTACTTAATTCTTCCAGTCGCTGCTATGTTATGTCAGGTGAGGTTTTTTTTGCTTTGTTTTTATTTTTCCAATTGGTTTCCTATTGCCTGGTTCAATTAACAGTAAAATAAATCTCTCTTTTTTGCTCCGTGCTTTTACAGGGCCTGTGTGTTTGTGTGCATAGATGGAGGAATATATAGAACATGCAGCATTCATGACTTTTGTGATTCAGTGTGCCTCTCTTCAAAATTTGGACTCCAAGATATGAGTTTCAAATAGACGCTTGGGGATCCAAGACACGGGGATTAGCTGGAAGGCTTTAAATGGAACAGATGGAAAAGGCAGTCTGTCCAGCTCAAGTAAATAGGGTTGAAAGGCAGGTAGCAATTCCGCTCAGTTCAGAGTTACAACTGCAATGCTGCAATTGGTAATTGCTACAGTTGTTGGTGGTGGTTCAATATAGTGATGTGTTAATGCGCTAATTCTTCCACACCAAGACCTGACAGTTGTTAATCCTAGAGCTATTTTCTAAGGTGTAATTTCCAATTGCAGTACTATCTCTGAATTTCTAGATCACAAGTGAATGCATTTGCCACTTACCTGTATGTCCTTGAAGTGAGCAGTGAAAAATAATGAAATTAAGGATGGTCTGATTTAAGACACCACCAAAACATAGGCTGCAAAAAATTGTGCAGGTTCTTGTGAGGTTTCTAACTTAAAGAACAGGAGGGAAAAACTCTAGTACAGAAGAGATCTTGGAGGAGCCTGAGTTTAGTGTATGGGTAGTTAATGTCATGTCCTGAGTCTGAATGTGGTAGAGCAGTGAAAAGCATCCTCTTCTACAGTGGTGGTGGTGTTTGATATCTTTCTTGTTGAAGAAAGCATCTTACTTCTCCATTTATAAAATATCTGTAACAGAGGGAAGAGTACTCAGTTGTAGTTATAACCCTGATTTCTGCTAATAGGTCAGGCTGTCAAATCTCTTCTATCCTGATAGAAGGTGTCTTGAGCTGTTGCATGTCTTCGCAGTCTCCCCGTATGAGAACACACATAAGAATGCAGTGTGCAAGAACCTTCAGAGGCTGAAAAAATGCCAGTATCATAAAAAAACCCCTAAGTTTAATAATAATAATGATTATCAAAAGAATTTCTGCAAAGTTTTGCTCCAGCCTTTTAAAGGGTAATAAAATGCTCATGAATCAATTTACACCTCACAGAAATAGTACAGAGAGGGACTTTTTACAAGGACGTGAAATGATAGGACAAGGGGTAAAGGCTTTAAACTGAAAGAAGGTAGATTCAGATTGGTTGTAAGGAAGAGGATCTTCACTGGGAGGATAGCAGGACACTGGAACAGGTTTCCCAGAGAGGCTGTGGATGCAACATGTCTGGAAGTGTTCAAGTCTAGCTTGGATGGGGCTTTGAGCAACTTGCTCTAGTAGAAGGTATCCCAAATCTCCAGTCGTGGGTAGGAGTTAGATGGTCTCCCAAGTCCCTTCCAACCAGCATATTTTATGGTTCTGTAAAATGGGGAACCTATGTGGTAGTCACACTTTCTTTGGATCTGTAATCCACTACAGCCAAGCCTTTCTGGAACTTACCACCCGTTTCCATGCAGTACACACAGTTCTCTCTAGCAAAGCAGAAGCTGGAGCAGATCAAAATCTGGACTTTCAGATTTTAAGGAAGAGGACAGATTTGCAGGAAATATGAAGGCCTGAAAACTGGGTTTGAGCCAAATTGCTTTGGCAGCACTTTATACTGACTCTTAATATCCCTTCACACTGAGCTGCGCAGCACTGGTGGAGCAGGTGGTGATGCTGTTATGGGATATCACAAAGCTGCCACATCTTGTGCTGTAAGAGCCAGTGATTTTCCTCCATAAAACGCGTTACACAGTGGAAAGCGAAATTAGCAGCCTGGCTAATTGCTCAGAGGGTATAACAACGGGGGGCACCAATCAAGGGGCAGCAATGCTGAACAGGCAAGCGCTGGATTGCAATGCACAAAGCTCTTGTTACTGCAGAGCACCGAAGTCAGCTTCTGGCAGAAGGAGAGAGAAAGGGAGGAGAAACAGTGAGACAAGAGAAAAGGGAAACTTTGAGTGGAGACTAAGGAGGGTGGGTTTCTAAGTTGCTGGAATCTGACTTTCAAGTCAGTGTTTCAAAGAGGTAATCACTGTTCTTCTGTTAAGGTTGTGTACAGTGTCTTTCTTTCTTTTGTCCCTCTCCATCCTGTCACAGAATATTGTTATTCTTTAATAATTATGGTTCCTATGTCACCTGTACTGTTCTAGATCTAACTGTTTGAGTATCTTCATTTAGAAATTTGATAAATGTAATTTAATAGCTATGTAGTTCCTCTAAGACAAACAAACAAACCAAAAAAAAAAAGAAAAGCCTTCAGTCAGCCTTAGGAAATATGTTGGAAGTGAATGACATTCTAGATGGATGAAATAAAAAGAATTGAGCTTCTTTTTATCTGCATAATGTGGGTTACAGGGTAATACATTCATTGTAAACAGACAAATGTGAATACCATCTCAAAATAGGATGGTGAAGAAAAACCAAGACTGCTACTGTTCTTTAGCTAGGTTAAGCAATTTTGTCTTCTCTGCGCACCTTTTACAGGCCAATAATTTCCACTAAATTAGCTATCCTATCAATTAATGTCCATTAACAGGATAATGGCTTTTTCTTTTTTTTCTTCATAATAATTTGCCCATGGAAGTCAGCTGCCAGATTTTTAATGGCTCGGTCTGACAGTGAGGAATACACTGAATATGTTTGACTCATCCATGTTGTGTAATTTGCTTGCTCTACTGTTTTTGTTTTCTTCCTCATTAATCTTCTAAGTCTCAGTGGAAATAGCAATCTTGTCAGAAAAAAAAAAAAAAGAGGGCAACATAGCAGCCTCATTGTTGTACACTGAATATATATGAGTGCTTGAATACAGAGTGTACAGGAAGTCAGGAGTCTGAGAAAGAGGTATTAAGAGCAAGTAAGATCACTGTTGATGTAACACAGCAATTTGTTTGCTTTAAATTTCTTATAGCTTGCTTGCTCGATTTATAGATAGTTCCTCCTTATTACCTATAGTCTTGGAGAAAGAATTGACTTGCTTGGATAATGTCCAGTAAAACTGCACCGAGGAATATATGCACTGCCTATGAAGCTGGCTGAGAAAAAGTCAAGTGATATAAACTTGTCCTCCTGCTGGATTTGGATCTGTGACTTTCAGAACATGTAGTCAGTGGCTAAAACACATAGACAGTATGACAGAACAACTTTTTTGAGAGGCTGATTTTTCAGAGCTCAAAAAAGTTTGTAAGCCTACATGTCCATTTGTCTGACAAAAGCTGGTGGCTGAGTTTAGCTCTTTGTTTCTGCTTTTGTAAGCAAACATCTGGTGTGAAAATCTATTGATAATAATTTTGATTAAGAAATTACATTTTTGGACAAGAAATGATGCTGATGCACTGATGATGTTTCTTTAAAATGTTAGAATATAAAAGTACTCTCTCTCTGATGAACAACTTACCAAATGATCAGAGGGCTGGAGCACCTCTGCTATGAGGACAGGCTGAGAGAATTGGGGCTTTTCAGCCTGGAGAAGAGAAGGCTTCGAGGAGACCTTATAGCAGCCTACCAGTATCTGAGGGGCCCCTACAGGAGGGCTGGGGAGGGACTGTTCACAAAGTCTTGTAATGACAGGATGAGGGGGAATGGGTTCAAATTGGTGGAGGGGAGATTTGAACGGGATGTTAGGAAGAAATTCTTCACAGTGAGGGTGGTGAGGCACTGGAACAGGTTGCCCAGGGAGGTTGTGTCTGCTCCCTCCCTGGATGTGTTCAAGGCCAGGCTGGATGAGGTCTTGAGCGACCTGATCTAGTGGGAGGTGTCCCTGCCTATGGCAGGGGATTGGAACTGGATGATCTTTGAGGTCTCTTCCAACCTAAACCATTCTATGATTCTATGAAATGCAAAGCATATTAATCTAGATGCATTAGTTAATGCTGGCCAGAACCACCTAAAAATAATTATGTGAATGCAGTGAAATCACAGAGAAATCCTTTGTGTCTGTGCTTCCATCTGCACCATACATATGTGCTTTCTAATATGTTCTATCAACATAACTTCTCTCATCTTGCCCAAATGTACACATTTATAGGACTTCTGCAAACCTGTGTTTGGGCTGGACAGGACTTTAAAGATCATCTAGGTCCAACTCCCCTGACATGAGTATGAACACTTCCTGCTAGACCAGGTTGATCAAGACTCCATCCAACATGAATTTGTGCACTTCATGGCTTGGACTCTTCACAACTTCTCTGGGCACCCTGCTTCAGAGACTCACCATCCTCCTGCTAACAAATTTATTTCTAATGGTGAAGAATTTCACCCTAATCTTTATCCTGTGTTTAATTTAATCCATTTTGAAGCCATTACCTCTCATTCTGTCACTACCTTCTGTTGTAAAATGTCTTTCTCCAGCTATACTTTCGGTCCTTTTTAAAAGAGGCAATATGGTCTCCCTAGAGCCTTTTTTCCTCTAGGCTGAACCACTCAAGCTCCCTCAGCCTGTTTCCATAGGAGAGGTTGTTCTCCTCACCGATCGATCATTTTTGTGGTCTACTCTAAGTCCTCTCTAAAAGTTCCATGTCCTTCTTGTGTTGGGGTCTCAGAGCTGGACACAGTACAGCAGGTAGGGCCTCATGAGAGTGGAGCAGAGCAGAGTCCTCTGCCTTGACCTGCTGGTCATGCTTTCAGTGTAGCCCAGTACACAGGCCAGGCTGTATATGTACTTTTGAGGGTGTTTTGAGTTTTAGGGATTTTTTTTTTTTTTTTAAATTAAACGAGACACAGAACCTTTACCTCTAGTCCTGGTCAACACATGATTGCAAAGAGCCGGATGCAATGTGAGACAGTCTGCAGGAAAATCTTATTCAGTTTGCCTTCATTAACTACTTTCTTTCCATCTTCATTTATAATCTGTATTACAGAGCTCTATTTTGATGTACAGGCAGTGGATGTATAGAAACAAATTCTGGGTTTTAATTATTTTTCCCATGTTAACAATTTACTAATTTTTCTGTAATTCTAAGGAAGTGATACAGAACTTCCAGGAAAAAAGAAATGGGATAGGAGAAAAGAGAGAGAGAAAAAAGGAAGGACTTTACCTATAAGAGACAGTTTAAAGTGGTCTGAGGCTATCTTTTTTTTCTGCAGCTTGTGCATCCTCCTAGAAAATAAAGCTGAATTCAGTTAATAACACTCCTAAAAATAATCTAACCTATTAAGGGGAAACTTTACCTAATTAGTCAAGAACAATTAGTTAAGTAGTGTACAATTCCAGCAATTTAAAATTTGCTTAACATTTTGTCCTATAAGGCAAGAATGTAATCTAGACTACTCCTTGTGGCTGCAAAGAAGTTGAAAGAGGTCCCGTACACTATCCGATGAGGGGAGAAATAGCAAACTTACAGCATGGCTGACTCAGTACTGTATGAGATATGGGGAATGAGAAAAAGCAGAGATGCTTGTGTAAACCACAGATGTCATTGTATGGAGTTGCAGCACAGAAGTGCCCTTCTTGAACAGCAGCAATCTCAGCTTTCATCATTGTAGGAAAAGGAAAACTGTATGTTGGCAGAAGTAGGCAAGGATTATATCTCTGTCTGATTCTCCATGAAGTCACCTGTTCTCTTCAGCCATTGTTTGGCGAAGATTCAGCTGGCATCTCTAATAATCAGAAAAAGAACATTTGTTGGGAAACCAGGACATGGGCGAATTTGCTAAATGATAACAGACATTTTTTATATCATCCTAATGTCTTCAGGTAAAAATGCAGTCAATTGTTTGGCAGTTCTGGAAATAGAACATCTTCCTTCAAATGCTATGACTTATCTTTGTAATAGGGAAAAGAAGTAGTGTGTATCCATCAGTGTTCTACTACAACTTCCCTGTAGCTTTCCTAGCTCTTCAGTGAAAAGGGCAGGGGAAACACTTGTTAAATTCCCGTTGAAAGCTGAGGTATTTTATTAGTCTTTGACTAGGGTAATAAATTGTAGGGGAAAAGAGCAAGTAGAGATAAGGCATTATGCTAGCTATGTGTGCCAAAAGGAGTGAAGAGATACCGGTAAACTTTTGGTTTAAGCATTGTCCCTGGATGTAATTTCAGTGACATTCAGTGTACATTGCACCATTTCCTAGATAATTCCTTTTATCAGTTGCAGAGCAGAAACTCCTTTCCCATGGTACCACTCAGTATTTGACCTCATCATCAGGCTCCAGATTCCGTTTATAGTGCTGCTGTTTGCTTTTGCAGTTTTTTTGTAGCTGATCTGTAAACACGTCTGGAAGCAGTGTTTTGTGGATGCCAGAGAGTTATTGGTGGCATGGGGGCATTACTGGGTGAAGATGTCACAGTAAGAGGTCATTGACATAAAGGAAATTAAGGTATGTAAATGAAAGCAATTAAAATGTTTAATCATGAGAATAAGTTTCTTCCCTTACTTTACATCTGAGAGACCTGTGCTTATTTACAGCTCCCATAACACAAAATACACTCATTCTTTATCTCTTTATCTCGGCACCAGTTGTAAACCAAGTGTGAAGTAAGACTTAGCAGTGCTTTTACTTCAGTCCTTTGCCTGCTTGTAATGAACTTGTAGGTCACTTGCACATTCCTTGACCCATCTAGTTAAGAAGTTTCCATTGTTAGGGTTGCAGTGGTGCAGATGTGAATAAACATTCAACCAATAATGCTGAGGATAGATCGTAAGAATATACAGTCACTATCTATGGCAATACAACAAATCATTTTAAAAAGTAGAGCTGAAATATTCAATAAAAGCCATGAGAAACGTAAATGAGTTGCTAGGAAACATCTTTTTCTCTCCTCTTGTTCACCTTGGTGGTAGGTTTTCTCAAGTCTTCCACCAAGGATGAGAAGAGGGAAAAAAGAAAATCTTCTAAGTTGTCTCTTGTCCTCAGTTAAAGTGAGCTGACACTGTTTCTTATCAGTATTCTGCTGAGGCGCCCAAGCCTGTTCATTTCTTTCTTTAACAAATGATTGATCTGGACCTGAGAATTGAGGGAACCTTGTAAAGTGCTAAAGCAAACAAATGGAGATAGAGGGATTGATTGTGCTCTGCTGCAGTGATTTTATGCAAGTGTTTTTTATCCTTAAGAGACTTCTAGCTTTTGAATTGAAAAGAAAGGTTTATATAGGCTTGAATCATTAAAACCTTTATTTACTTTCAATTAGTGATGTGCTGAACTATTCAAGGAAAAGTTCTGGGATGGAAAAAACTTAGTGTATTTGTGTATTGGGATGGTGGTGGCTGGCAGCTTGTTTGTCAGTTTTTCAGCAGGTTTTTAAGAGGATTGTAATGGTAGGAGCTAGGATTTCTAGGTAGAGAGTTTGGGTAATATATGTCAAACTCTTCTGTCAATACCTTTAGTGCTGATGAAGCACTAAACATTGTATCCCACAGTTCAAGGATGCACTCAATGTGGCTGAGCAATGTGTGCTGAGGTAATAACCTTTTATGCTTGACTACCAAAAGCAAAAGCTGTAGTAGCTTTTAGGACCTGTTAGTTTGCAGGACTTGCTTTAGGCAGGTTAAATTCTGAGTATTAGAAGTGATAGTGACCTAGTGACTCTTCTTGCTCCTGGCAGTTGGAAAGATATGCTGTCCTACAAAAGCTCTCCAGAAGTTGTGGCCAGAATAGACTGGGAAAGAAGGGAGACTGAGCAGTCTTTTGAAGGATCTGTTATGGTTTTCCTCAGATTTCCTATTTTATATTACACTAAGGAAGAGGCAAACCCAGACTTCTATGTTTCTGTGTAAAGTTTTTAGGAAAATTCTTGTTTTTTCTTCTACTGTAATAAAATGTAGTGTAGTAGCTGTGAGACACCTTAAAACCACATTAATATAGATGTGGTCAGCTTTCCCAAGGGGGAAATTAAATAATGAGTCAATAAGCTTATCCTTACCTTATCAACTTCAATTAGTCTTTCAATGTACTTTGCAAAAATTCCTGACTTATTAGGAAAATACCTGCTCTTTCTTAGTAATTCCTTCCAGAGATATCTCAGTATTTGCTGACCTTGCATAGTAATTATTGCTGAGTTCATTTGTGGGTTTGTAAAGTAATAGAGGAAAATGTTAACTTGTAAAGTGAAAGGACAGGTCAGGTCTGAACACAAATACTGCTTGTTTTCGCTGCAAGTGCATTATACAACTGGAACTAGAAAGCGGTAAGCCATTTTCCCATCACTTTGAAGGAAAGGGAGATGAATCCTATTCTGTGGGTGTAGCACGAATGGGGAGAGAATAGGAAGTGTAAAAGTGAGAAAACTCATAGGTTGAGATAAAGACAGTTTAGCAGTTAAAGCAAAAGCCACATACATAAGCAAAGCAAACCAAGGAATTAATTTACTCCGGGGAACCAAGGAATGATTTTACCTGGGTCAGAGAGGTGTTCAGCAATTTTCATGACAGCATAGTTGCACTATGTGTAAGGTTACTTGGAAAGTAAAATACCATCACTCTGAAGATATCATCTTCCCCCTTTCCTCCTCCCAGATTTATATGCTGAGTGTGACATCATATGGTATGGAGTATCCCTTTGGTCAGTCGAGATCAGCTGTGCAGGCTGTGTCCCCTCCCAGCAACCTGTGCACTTTCAGCCTGTTCACAACACATCCCTATTGTGGGATGAGGAACAGAAAAGGCCTTGATTTGGTATGAGCGCTGCTCAGCAGTGGCTGAAACATCCCTTTGTTATCAATATTGTTTTCAGTATAAATCCAAAACATAATCCCAACCAGCTATTGTGAAGAAAATTAACCCTACCCCAGTCAAAACCAGTACAATTGAGCAAATACAGCCAGTAGTTTCAGAAAGAGATGAGAAGTCAGAGAAGGAAGAGTTAAATTTTGTGTAAGAAAGGATTGAATCACATTAAACAGAGTGACTATACAGGGAAAGAAGGCAGGATAAATGTTGGCAAATGAAAGAATGCTGTGAACAAAGATATGAAATGATCTTTGCAGTTCAAAGTTGTCTATTTTTATTCTTTTTTTCTTCTTTTTTCCTTTTTCTGTTCCACTACAGGTTTTACTTGCATATATAAAAATGCACCTTTTCAGTATCCTCAATATAAATCCCAAAATAATGAAATATCTGTTGACAACAACAGTAAAGCATCCGGTCTTATTTATGTGTGGTGTAAGGGAAGTCCTTCCAGTGCACTTGAACTGCAGGTTAGGTAAACTGTGAAGTTTGGCACAAAAGCAAAAGCATTTCAGAGCTTTCTTTCTTAAAAGGCAGTGCAAAGTCTGCAGTACAGCAATCAGCTGATTTGCTTGTGCAGTGCATATGATATTTCAAATATGTAAGTAGTTTATACTCTTGGATTTCATTGTGAAGCCTTCAGTTAAATCTTGAATCTGAATCTTTCTGCTTCAACAAGGGTTGTGAACTGGTATTTCTCATGTGATGCCATGATTTTATCATTGCTAATCATTAAAAATAAACTGCCTAAATCAACGTTCTCATTAGGATTTTAGTATACATGCACTATGCAACAATGTTATCTTGTGTCTTGTGGTGAATTCCAAGACTTAAGAACTAGAAGGTAAAAGTATTTTACCATAAACATTTTTTTAGTCTTTACTATATAAAAAACAGAATAACAAGTAATTGGTGTGAAATTTATTATTGAATTTAAAGATCACTGCTAAATATCTGTGCAATCTTGTTAGATCACTTGAGTGAGAGGGGTGTTTTAAGACAAGGTTTATTTAACTACTGTTCACATGAAAATCATCAGCCAGTCAGGTCAGTGAATTCAGGAGATGACTTCCTCGCTTCTGAAGAGATGAGCGCAGATGGCTTTTTTTCCAATAATTGAAGCTGTGTTCTGCAAGGCAGAGGATATTCTGGCAGAAAGAAATTGCAACTTAAAATATCAGCAGTGTTTTCCAGGGAGGACAAGCAGAATTCATCATGTGTCCCCTAAACTAACTAGCCAAATCAACATACTTAATTTTGCTGTTCTGGGTGTCATTCATCATCTTAATGATGTGGGAGCTGAATTCTATAGACACACATTTTTATATAAGAATATTAGCTCAGGGAGCATTTTAGTTTAACTGATATTCATTCTCTGAGAACCGTACCTAACTGTCATATCAACAGGAACAAGAATTTAAACTGACAGCAGTTAATTTTTTTGGTGCCTTTTTAAAAGTTTTTTTTTTTTTTGCAATGTCATTAAAACCAGATGAAATTAAAGCTTTGCTTTAAAAGGTCAGTCACTGTTTTCCTGACTGTTACAGTTAAAGCTGTAAATTCAGACTCTCTAAATTTATTTGCCAGAAAAAGCAGAGATAGTCCTGAGAACTGTTTCCCATGACATTGTGCTGCAAATCAATGTCAGTGTAAGCTGGTGGCAAGAAGTAACTGTAAATGCTGGCAAGATATTTATTTTTTTCTTTCTTTTCTAAAACCTTCTTTGTTTATTAGATTGGCTGGATCCTTCCCACCCTATAGTCTCAAAACATGTATGTTTTTCCTTCTTTTTGAACTCTCTTCTCTCCTCCTCTTAAGAAGTCTGAAGGCTTTCACAAGCATTAGTGACACAACCCTTAGCATTGTTCTGTGATTTTAATACTGTTCACAGAGAAAATTAAAATATAAAGGAAATTAAGGTCAGAGTGAGATGAGAGCCCAAATTATTTTACTCTTCCTGCAAGGCTTTACTATCTTGACATCCTCGAGTTTACGGTTTTGCTAAGTACTTTTGAAGGAAAAAAAATGGTTCGATCTATCAGAGTTTTTTTCTCCTCTCTATGTTCCATTTTCATATCTTCTATTATGATTATTAATGTCCTCTTCCTTTCATTTGCCAAGCTGTGACACCTTGTTATTCAGTTTCCTTCTTCTCAAATTTACCCTACAGACAGAAGAAAA
This sequence comes from Psilopogon haemacephalus, assembly GCA_013396835.1. Taxonomy (NCBI): domain Eukaryota; kingdom Metazoa; phylum Chordata; class Aves; order Piciformes; family Megalaimidae; genus Psilopogon; species Psilopogon haemacephalus. Next base: position 76,101 of record VWZI01008933.1, on the reverse strand, counting down.
TTCTTCTGTTTTTTCCATAGCAGATTGAAAAAACTATTCCTTTCCATTCTTTATTGCATGCTGTCTTTGTGCTGCAGCTTTCTCTCTGCTTTTGTTGCTTAACATGGAGGGTTTGCTGAGACCTGTCTCTTTCAAAACACTTCAAAATTCCAGCTCAGAGGGTTTTATCTTATTTTCAAGTTGGTAATGAAGGCTGGGTTTAGCTATATTTCACACCAACAGTAAAACATGAGGAAACACATTCAGCTGTTATCCCCTATGTTTCTCAGCAGGAGTCAGCTAAGGCCTGCAGAGTGTAAGCACCTCATGCAACGTACTGTGAAGACCGTTGCATGAAGTGCTGTGCATGGGAGCTGTAAAAAACCCCATTGGAATACCATGCTGTTTCTTGTACAGCTTAAAAAAAAAAAAAAAGAAAAGGTACAGATGCACAGTTGAGTTCTCAGGACTTAATGAAATTGATGAAGATCCTGAAGGTTCCAGGATAAGAATGCCATGAAAATAACTAGAATTATAATCTTCACAGTGTTCATTATAGTAACATCTTTTGAGCTACTACGTCATAGAATCCTCTTGGTTGGAAAGAACACGTAACATCAAGTCCAACCATTAACCCAGCACTGCCATGTCCACCCTCAGCAGTACATCTACACACTTTTTGAATGCTTCCAGAGATGGTTACTCCACCATTCCCTTGGGTAGCCTGTTCCAGGACTTTGCCACTCTTTCAGGGAAGAAATTTATTTTGTAATCACAGAATCGCAGAACATTAGGTGTTGCATGGGACCTCAAAATTTCCTCTAGTCCCACCTCCCTGTCAGAGGAGGATCACCTAGGTCATGCAGAAGTGCATCCAGTTGGGTTTTGATTGCCTCTAGAGAGGGAGTCTCCACAACCTCTCTGGGTAACCCATTCCAGTGTTCTGTCACCCTCACAGTAAAGAAATGTTTACTTCTGCTTAGGTGGAACCTCCTACACTCCATCTTACACCTGTTGCCCCTTGTCATAGCATTGGATATCACTGAGGAGAGCCTGTCTCCATCCTCCTGACACTTATCCTTCACATATTTATGAACATTAACGAGGTTACTCCTCAGTCTCCTCCAAGCTAAAGAAATCCAACTCCCTCAGCCTTTACTCATAAATTGTTAGCAAAGAAAGGCCAATTTATTAGTGTCAGCCATCCTGGAGGCTTTACTGAACTGTTCCAGGCAGAAGACAGACCTAAGAAAACAAGTCAAATGATCATGTGGTCATAAATACTCATTCTAAATATACTAGAAAGCCGAGTATAAAGAGTTATTAGAAGAATTCCTGGGTATAATACATTTAAATACACCCAAGTAATGAAAATGCACAAACTTCTAAATGGAAGTGAAACAATAAATAAAAAACTCAAATTTAACAGGAGATCACATAATAAAACACTGATAAAACCAATGAACGATTTAAAGCAACCTTGCCAATGCAGCACAATCTATCTCTTGCTGTTTCAAAACTGAAGTTGTATTTGTGAATTAGTGAGAGTTCTCAAGATGTCAACAACCAAGTGATTAAGTAAGCCTCCTGTGAATGGCTACCACCTGCTTTCTCTGCTCTGTAGCTTGGGATGGATACTCTTAAAAAATTGAGACAAACCCCCTTATTTAATGATAAAATATTTGTGTAAAATTGCATTTTATATTTATAATACTCCATACATTTATGTTTTAGCTAAACAATTATATTTTAGTTAATTTACAGTTTTTGCAACAAGTTTGGCAATGCAAATGAATCGTGTTATTCATGATTTGTCTAATACAAAGCGAAAATTAGAGGAAGGGAATACTTAGCTGGCTGAAACTTAATCCTGATGAAGTGTGGAGATACCTGCAGAGAGAAGAGCAGTATTTTTATTTCCAAGCAATGTTTTTGTGATTAGCATCAGCCATTGTTGTATATCAGGCTTATGATAATGTTGTTTATGATGATGTGCTGTTTTCTGAGAAGCAGGAAGGCATTTCTTCAGCTGAGGTGGTTTGGTGCTTCCAGTTCTGCATCACCTGCTCTTGTCTGCTCAGAGCGACCATTCTATCTCTACACAGAGTTAGGTTTCGCCATACAAAAAACTACTTTTATCTGAACTTCTAACTACTTCAGAACTTTTCTTGCTCTGTAAATTGGTATGTATTGCTGCGGGAATGGGGGTTTGCCAAAGGCTCTCAGAAGAGTCATTCTGTAGCATTTTCCTTTTCTGTATACCATCCTGTATTAATAAGCCAGATTTTAAACAAGGAAACAAACCTAAATCACTCCCTTCTCTCAACTTCCACTATAACACTGACTTATCTGCTCACCTGGGATGAAACACACAGAAATGTCATTCATAAAGCAGTATTTAAATCCTCTTCAATATTGGACAGAATTTGATAGAACTGTTTATGAATGCACCAGTGCTGTTTCAGTCATCTTTTCAGTGCAGTTTTGAAACTAACTACTCTTACATATTTTGGTCCAGTGTGTTTGAAGTTTCTGTGGGATTAATGTTGCATACCAGAAAGCTCTCGCTGACAGTGCAGAGCTGTTAAAGCAGCCAGAATGCCAAATTGCAGGACACCCTTAGTAACTTTATATGTTACAGAGAGCTAGAAGTGGCCAGAAATTTAGTTTGATCACCCTTCCTCTTGTCAAATATAATCGCACTGCCATCATAGTTTCGGTTGCTGTAAGAACTAATTTCAAGGAGAAACAGTAAGGAAGTGAGATGTTACGAACAAGTTACCAGCAGCATCCTGGAAACGCAGTTACATCTCAAATGTTTTTATTAGACTAACTCAATAAAATTAGCAGAATAGCTTTCTGAATAAAAGACTCACTTCAAGTCAATACTGTGGTAAATACAGGGCATATCCTAATAAAAAGAGGCAGGTGCACTCCTGAAGTTGTCTCAGGTACTGTGCTTCACGTCTATGCTTGCTGTACTGAATGTCTCTGTTTCAGTTTTTCATTACAGTTGTTCTTTGGGGTGAGTGGGTCAGGAATTTCAATCTTTTTGGTCTGGATCAGGTTTAGGTCAGTGAAACCTTTGAGTGACCTGACCCAGCCATGAACTAAAGATCATCCCAGAAGTTTCCCTTGAGATGGAAACTGAACTCCCAATGATGTTTATCAACTAGTGACACTGCATGGCTTTCTAGGTAACATATGACATTGTGGGGTGCTGATGATCACAGACTCTCATCTGGATAAAACCTGAAGTGAGCCTTTTACTGCACTTGATAAAGTTACAAGCCACATTGTCATTTGCTTTGAGTTTGCTTCAATGGCTCTGGGAATGTATAATTTTTACAATGTGTTCCAAGGCTTTTATCTCAGGTTGATCTATTTCTAAATGGTTTTTATTTTCACAGCTAATTTACAGATTCTCAAATTATAAACTTACCATCCAGGACCTCAATACCATATGGCTTTATGGTTTCATTGATTAGTTTCACCTTATTACCTTTAATTTATTAGGAAAAAAAGGAAAGGTCCTATATGCCATAGGTCATGTAATTGGGATCAAAACAGCAAGGATAAGAGCTGCTGCCGCCTTATGAGAAAAACATAGCTAAGGATTATGTATGCATACTCTGTACATTACTGTGTGGTCCAGTTTAGCCTTAAGAAAATGAATTTCCTCTCTTGTTCTCTAGGGGTTTTTTTGTGTTTTTCTTCCGTACTCTGATCCACACCTGAGCACTAAGACTATTTTCAAAAGTCTTCTGAAATATTACCCATATATTATGATATATAAGAATGAGTAAGTAGCTATTAAAAATACAGATAACATTGTTCAAGACTGTAGAAATCAAGAGATTTGATACCTGTGAAGCTTCTTCATGCTAAGTAGATCTTTGTAATTAGAAGGCTGAGTAGTCTCTAGTCTCATGATAACTTCAACTGATGTTATCAAAATTATGATCATAAAGTAATAATGTACCAAAATGCTTAGCATATCTTTCCCACCATTCCCTTATTTCTTAATTTCCTATTAATGACAGCTAGAGTATGTCTGGCAGCATCTGTTTGTGTGGGTTCTTTTCTTCAGCTGCATGGTTGTTTGTTTATTTGTATTTATGGACAACAACATGTTTGCAGGTATCTAGTGTGGCAAGTTACTTTGAATTACTAACAGAATTTGCCCTGTTGTCCAGGTCTTGCAGTCTGCAAATCTGTAGAGTGCTGAAGGTCACTGGCAAACTTTGTTGGAATTCTCCCTTTATGTCCCACTGGAAAGAATATTGCATTTCATTCCTCAAGCTTGAGAATGTTGCAGCAGCATTGCCTTCATCACCTCTACACAACTTTTTCTTCCTCTCCACCTACTTGTGTATGCTCAGTTTTCAGTGGAAGGATGGTGATGTAGACTCCCCTGATGTGGGAGATGCCTGCTGTTCTTTTACTTCCAAAAAGTGAAGAAGTTGAGGTTGTTATTGTATAATTCACGCTTTACATTCATTTGTGAGTTTAAAGAGTGGCAAAAGTGGCCTTCCTTACCTTCACTACGGCCTTGCCCTCAGCCCATTGCCAAGAACACCCCCTAAGAGAGCTGCAATAGAGCTAGGGGGGAGAAATCAAGGTAAACCATGACACTGAGGCTCTCCTGTGTTTGAAGAAATGAAGGGAGGCACAAGGGCATCAAGGGGTATGTTTTATCTCTTAACAAGATTATTTTTTGCAGAGCTTGCGTTACCGCAGAGTCTAGAGATTGATAGGCCTTATCATGGTTAACCTAGTTTGTAACCTCTTTCCCTTTTAAATTCATCCAGATCGGACATTAATAATAAGAACTGGAAGATAAATAGAGATGGATGTTTTATTAAGATAAATAAGATGGATGTTTCAGGGCAAAGCAAGGCAGAACAAGTTTTCTTCTGGAATGCAGCATAGTTTGAAGCTGTTCTTTCTAACTCTTCCACTTATTGTCAGAGTGCTTTAGTAAGCATTACATTAAAGAATGAAGGCACTTTGGGTGATAAATAGGAAGAGCTGATGGCTTTGATGGGAGATACGTGGAGTTGTACCTTCTTATACCATGTATTATTTAACAAGACAAGGACAGTGCACTAAAACCAGCATGCCATAGAACAAGAGGATTTGTTTTTTAAGACCCTGTAAGAGATTTGATCATCTTATGTGCTGTACGTGGTTTGATTTTATCCACTTAAGACCTACACTATAAACTTTGGATGAGATACACCTCTCAATAAGATACCTGATCATAGTTGGAAGACATCAAACAGTGGAGAATTTCTTGGTGGTTTCTTCTACTGATATGCCAGTCAAACCATTCTGTTTGTAATAGTGAAGTTGTCTGGCTTCTGCTTGCAGCCAATTGTTTCCCTGTTAGACCTTTCTACTAGATTACAAAACCCTTAAAGCCAGGATTTTCTTCACTGTGATTGTCAACTCTCAGTGTTTTAGATAAATTTAATAGGCGGTGGAGTTCTTGGTGTCTTTTACACTGAGGCATTCTGTTTTGGGTGTTTGGGGGATTTTTTTGTGTTTTTTTTGCTGGCCTCATATCTGTGGCTTTTCTGAAATATCTTTCCCAGCAGTGTTTATTTGCTTTATTATCATAGTTACTGCACAAAACATTTTCATATGTGTTTTACATGTGGAAAATACACCAATCTGCCAAAATCACGTAGTAAAATGCATACATCATACACCTGAACTAGAGAAGTGACGTTCCAGATGTATAGGCTTGCCAGAACTGTGAGGCCAGTTAATGTGTTTGAAGCTGGAGGCTAGTGTTCTTGGAAATGATTTAACTTTTTTTGTACTCCCAAGCAAAAACAATGAATTTCATTCTTGAATTCTTCAAAACTTTTTTTCTGACATAAATTTGTGAGCCAGGTTTTCAACTACGGTAAATCAGTGTAGGTCTGAGGCTGAGACCTCTGACTTGAGCATTTAGATGAAGACCTGAAGCATGCGTGTCAGATATGTAGGAAATTAATATGTTCTACACTGGCATCTTAAAGACAATGCTAATATGTTTAAAATTAGTAAGATGTAATACTGACTGATTCTTGTTCCAGATTATAATAGTAAAATATTTAACAGCCAGTCTCAAACAGATATGCCAAGTTGGTTGTTGCTCAGTGTGACTCTAAGCTGCTGTGATTTGTGTTTCTGCAGTAGAGCTATGCCCTTGTAACAGGCTTGATGTTCAGCTGAAGGGTGGAGCAAACTGATGGCTACCTGACTTTTGAGTTGTTTGAATAGTGAGGATATTCAAAACTGAAAAAGCTCAGTCTTCCAACACACAGAAAAACTTCTGTAGTCATCCAGAGATTGTCCTTCATTATAATGTTACATGCTATTTGCGGCAGAACAATAGTATCTAAAGAGAAATTCTGTTTTCCACTATTATTTCCATGTGCACTGAGTTCATTGTATGACATAGCTGTTCAGGCACTTTCCATACATATGGCTGGTTAGAAAATTTATTGTAATAGGAAATTACAAAGTGAGTTTTTGGTGTTAGTTTTCTTTTGTTGAAGTCAGACTGAAGGGAGTTTTGTGTGTGTTCTGTATGTGTATTTTAGCATTGTTGGAAGCCCCGAGTGCATTTAGACTTAAGCCATTAAAAATGTGTTTCCTTCAGCTAATTGAACTGACCTAAAACCTCTGTGTATAGAGTGACTGAATTTGGTCAATGGCTTTTCCCCTGAAATGGGCTTAGAATGACTTGGATCCACACAATTTAGGAGCCTCATGTTTAAGCTTTATAAGATTAAAAATAACTGTCTTTTTTGGTTATTCTCCATAACCAATAAGGAACTAAACATATGGGGTATGTATTTGGCTGGGTGAGAGCAAATAAAATAACTCTCTGTTTGCTTAGCTTGCTTGACTTCATCAGCATCTTGAATGCTTAAACTGAATCTTTTAACACTAGATTAATTATCATTAGGTAATCCAGCAAAACAGAAAAAGTAAGTCAAGTCTGATATTCTTCCCAGGAGACCTACAACAAAAGTCTCAAGGCAATAGAATATATTACATCATGGCATCTTGTGCTGAAAGTGAACTTCTCTTGGGAGCTATGATCTTAGTTCCAAATCTGAGCAAAGTAATTTATATATATGCATTAAAAAAAAAAAATTTTAACATTATCTTATGTGTTCAATATCCTGATCAATTCTTATTGGGCAAGCAGGTGCAGAGATGTGCATCATGCATTAATAGAGTTGGGTTTGAATTAAATCTCTCTGGCTCAATGGAAAAAAATTGTCTCGTTTTGGGTATGGTCTCAATGTCCACACAACTGGAGCAGAAGAAAGGTCAGAGTATACTGTTCTGATGTAAGTATGAAGAATGTTTTTCTTTGGTTGGCATAAGAACGGCTTATGTAGCATAGCCCAATCCAGCCAGTCAGTTGCACCTATAAAACTTGATTTTGTAGGTTGCATTATAAATTTGGCAATGCTAACTGCTTGTAAAAAAATTACGTTATTTATCTACTTTTAATGTGGGTCATTTGGCTTATTTCTTTAACTACTCCTTGAATAAAGGTTTCAGAGTTTAGCAATACAACTTAGGATGAGCTACAGGGTTTCTAGAAAGAGGAAAATGGTTGTTGTTATCTTATGTATACCAAATGCGCTTTGTTTCTGAAAAGATGCTAAAATATATCAACCTTCTTTGTTCCGTTATTTAGAATGTCATTGGCCAACTGGGTCACAAATCTGCCCTTCCAGTGAGACATTCAAAACAGGAATAAAAGGGGATGCATGGTAAATGCTATAAAGTGATATGTAATAATAGAGTTTTAAAAATTTATTTTCTCCTTTTGGTGTGGAAATACTTGTGTTTTTAAACAATGCATTCATATGAATATTTGTTAAGAGGTAATTCTTAAAAGAATTCTTGAGTTTTGAAAAAAGTGGACAGGAGGAAAAGAAAAAGAGAATCCTTGAAATCTGATCAAGATGAGGAATTGTTTGAATGAAAAGACTTTTTGTCTTGTAGTAGAGTGTTTTTAGTCATCTGCCTGCTCACTGGAGGTGTAAGAAATAATATTTTAATCTAACAGCCTTAGTCCCTGCTATGATGTTTCTGTTATCAGTGTTATTTGACATATATCTTTCCACTACACATTTTACTTAAGAGAGCTTTGTTATGTATCAGTCACTATAACGTAGTGGTTGCTCTCAAATTAAAGAAACTGACCTCTGACCTTATGCATAACAAAGGTAATGCATCTAGTTTCTAGAGATGTGTTCTTCAACTGCTGGCTGTGGGTCAGGGTCACTGTGAGGAGGGCTTGGAAGGACACTGCTGGCTGTTTTCCAGACAATGCACTCTCTGTCCATACCCAAAGAGGGATACATGTAAAAGAAACACCCCCTTGTGAGGCAATTGTTTTCCATTCTCTGGATTATTTTTCTGGAATGCTGATGTTGTTCTCCATTTTACTGTAGAACATGATCCTCTGTAGCCTTCACCAATAACAGAGTCTTAGTGAAGTGATAAGTAGCAAATATCTTTTATATAATTCACTTTTTCATTGCTGAATATAAAAGAATAATTAAATGTCAACATGTTTCCAGAGTCTGGAATGCTATATAAAAGTCAATTTGGATGGGACATTGAGCAACCTAGATTAGCGGGAGTTGTCCCTGCCTATGGCATGGTTGTTGGAACTAGATAATCTTTAAGGTCCCTTCCAACCCAAACCATTCTATGGTTCAACAGTATCTAAATTGTGTGAAAACATAAGATTGATTTGAGAGGTCTTTATAAATTCTGTTTTATTAAAAAAAAAACATTTTGTGATATTTATGGAGAACATGGGTATGTAGTAACACTAACAGAATGCCTGAAATTCAGTGAGAATTCACTTTTTTTTTATATGTCCACTAAAACTTTTCAGAAGGAGGAACAAAAGTTACCACCCTTCTAGAGTCAGTTCAGCAACCCATCATGATGGACAATACCACAGCGAAGACCAGTTTTCTGCTACATTATTGAGCCGGAAGTCAATAGAGCAGCACTAGACTGAGTCAACAATTTCATTCCTTTACTCTGCCAGAATCGTTATAGTGACAACTATAGTTCAAGGACAGAAGATTTCTTGTACCCTTACCTGTTTCCACATCTATGGGTAACTGATGCCAGCAAGAAATGTGCTAGGCTTTAAAATGTCCTCTTCTTAGCCATGTTCATTCTTCCTTTACTAAATTAGGAAATATTGGTCAGTGATAACCTGGAGCTGTCACTTTCACCAAAAGAGCAGTAAACGTACAAATAGCATAGGATAGTGCTATACACATGCTACTGAACTATGACATATGTCCAACATAACTAAACATAGCTTAGGATTTTATAGAAAGCTATGTCTATATACACTACCAAAAATACTTGCAGAAGATCTTTTCCCAGTTTGAATTACATATAAAATTAATTTTAAACAAATTATTACATAATTTAATAATTGGCAATATTTAATTTATCAGTGCCTTTAAGATATTGAGGGAGCTGGAACATCTCTCTTATAAAGAAAATCTCAGAGACCTGCACTTTTTTAGCCTGGAGAAGACTGAGATGGGATCTTGTCAATATTCATCAATATCTAAACAGCAGGTGGCAAAGGGATGGGGGCAGATAATTTTCAGTGGGTCCTAGCACAGGACAAGGGACAAGCACAAACTGGAACTCAGAAAGTTCTCCCTAAACATAAGGAAAAAAATATTTCATGTGATAGTGGCAGAGAACTGGAACGATCTGGCCAGAGAGGTTATAGAGTCACCATCTCTGGAGATTTTTAAAACCCACCTGAACATGTTCCTGTGAAATCTGCTCATGATGATCATACTTTAGCAGGGAGGTGCCCTAGAGTTCTGCAGTTCTGTGATTCACTCTGTGAAATGCCCATAAGAAAAGTCTTCTGGTTTTCTAGTTAGAGAAATATATTTTCAATAAGGCTTGGATGAGATTAGAACTCTGAGCCATGAGTTCTGCTCTCAAAGCCATAAGCCTGCCATGTAATAATTTTTATTTCAGTCTTTTTGCATCAGCTACCTGGAGAAAAGGCTCTGATGAAGGTGCTTGTAATCACCAGATAGTACTGCATTATTAGTCAGTGAGAATTATCTGAAGTTCAAAACTAAAAGGAAAATATTAAAATTAACCAGAAGCTGTGATTGGTACAAAGACAGTTGACATCAGGAGAATGCCAGGACTTTGGATTTTTGCCTTTTTTCTCCTCAAGGCTTCCTGTTAAGCTCAAACTGAAGGCTTTAGAAGGCACATCAATGGAAACCTCAGAGTCTTTAGTGCCAGCTTCTCTGGTTATTTTAAAAGTGGTATTCACCAACTAGGTAGGTGAATTTTAATCTATACCTGTGTATTCCTGTGCCATGGTTTAAAAATATTATGTATGAGGAAAGTGTGACACTTTTTTCCCTGTTTGTACCATTGATGTGAATTTGTCTTCCTGACACAGAGCAGTATTGAAATGGCTGACAGCAGTGCAAGAAGCCACAGGGAGATCATGTGGGATAGGAAGTGGCTTTCATCTCTGAGGCAAAGGGATGCACTCAGTTAACTAAATTCCTCGAGGTCCAACTCAAAGTCAAAGCTTCCTGTCCATCAACATGAACGAGGGGTGTGAAGTTTGTAAAGTACTCCCATTACATGCAGATCAAACATACCCTTGTTCAGAGCAATCTAGATTTTTCTGCCTCTTGTCATGTCCCTCTAGACTTAGACTAAGCATATTTGGGTATAGCTGTTTTTCTTTCCTAAGGATATTACTAGATCAACGTATGTGTTTTTGCTTACTACAAAGAAAATGCACTTTTTCCTGTAAAGAAAAATGCCCTTTATTTTATGATTTTGCAAGCTCACTAAGAAATACATGTTCTTGTGTGTATATACCTTAGATTTATCTAGCAAATGTGTGCAAAGTATTTACTGCTCATAGAGAAATACTTCATGTACCTCCTAGTAAAACAAAGACATTTTTCAATTTGCTGCGCTACATGATGTAAAAGTATGAATTTGTAATCAGAATGAAAAACAAAACCAGCTGATGCAGTGGAGATCATGTTGGGCTGTATATATTGAGGTGCAAACAATTCAGAGGAAGTAAAGGATTTGAAGCATGATCATAAATATCACACCCAAGTAATGCTTTGCAATCTTTTTGCAGTGTGATGCGCACCTATTAATAATGCATGTGTAATTTACATTCTGGGGCTTCCTCCTGGAAAAGCTGGAGTCACTGAGTTCTACTGGCATACATGGAACTTGGCATTGTTCACATAAAGCAGAAGAGAGGCTTCAATGGCTGAGGGATATTCTGTGAAAGACAGAATAGTGCGGTTGGAAGCAGACCTCTGGAGATCATCTAGTCCAAACCCACTGTTAAAGCAGGGTCATGTTGAGCAGGTTGCCCAGGATAGTGGCCACACAAGTTTTGAATCTCCCCAGAGAAGGAAACTCCACAACCTCTCTGGACAGCCTGGTCCAGTGCTCCAGCACCACCAAAGCAAAGACATTTTTCCTCATGTTTAGGTGGAACAGCACATGTGTTGTGTTGTCAACATAGAGTAGAAAGGTCTCTCCAGGATTAATAGAGGTTTAATCTATTTGTAGAGTCAAAAAAAGGTATTATTATTTTAAATTATTCACCATTAATGATGTTAATTGTGTTTGTTGTTAGTTATGTTTGTGGTGTTTTGAGTTTTGGGCATTGCGAAGAGCTGCTGTTAATAATTTGAGTGATTTCTTTACAAAAGAATTGCTTTCTTTTAATGGACATTTGCAATGCAGTAAGCTGAAAAGCTACTCCCTTTAGAAGGATAATTTTCTATACCTACTAATATTTATTTTCAGAAAGGAGTGTCCTGCCACTGATGAGGTTTCTGCATAGTCTGAGCAGAGAGTATTCTGTTTCTACAAAAAAATCTAACCAAAGCCAGAATCTAGGCTGCAGTAACATCTCTGAAACTGTAAACTGTAGCTCTTGTAACAAATGCAAGGTCACAAGTAGGTCATGAATGCTCTCAGAAACCTCATAGCTGAGTTGTGTAAGCTAATAGAATAAAGCCTTTAACCTGCTGAGCAGCATTAGGTAGGCACCATATTAAATACCCTTGTCCAAACAGAGATGCAGTGCACTTAGGAGATACGCTGTCAGAAACACACATGACAGAAATGGTTACATGGTCTCATAAATGCTCTGAAAATCTTCAAGTACTATATTTCATATACATTGTCTTTCATTGTCCTGTAATAAAACCTCTTTTGTTAAGACTTGTTTAAACGAGAGTAGGGGAAATGGATTTATTGTGAAGAGTTAATTCACTTTGTTTTTCACATCTCTTGCTACGAAATGTCAATCCTAGTGCAAACGTCCTTTAAGAACCTTGCAATGCAACAAAAGATTAATGTAAATTTATTTCTAAAATACATATATTAATATATATATTACATATACATATAAAATTGAGGGGGTGGATTGACTTAGAATTAGGAATGATTCATATGTGATAGCTGGTACAGTGAATACTAGGGAAACTTTAGAAAAACAAATGAAAGGTTAGGAAAATTATTTTCTTGACACCATCAGGCCACATACTGAGTAAAGACTTAAAGAAACTCTTTCAGAAGAAAAGTTGGAAGCTACAAATTTGGGAGTATCAAAGGGAAGGTGCCCAGAGATGTCTGCAGAATCTGATCTATAAAGAATTCCATTCATTTCATCTTTCCTGATATTGTTGTGTGACTACTAATAGTAGAAACCCTCCATCAGAGACAGGCATTGCCACAACCCTATTTGCTAATAATTGTAATTTCTTGTGTTCAAAAAAGTAATTATGAAGCTAGTCTGCCTTTTGTTTTGCATTCACCAGACAGTTGAGAACAAAAATCCACCTGGTATCCAGGTGAGTAGGACACACAGTTTTGGCTCAAAACTACTAAGGGAGGTCCATCCTGGACTATTTCTGTACTGAAAGGCACTGGAGTGTAAGACCACTTTACTCAGACACTGGAACAGGCTTTTTAGAGAAGTTGTCAGTGCCCTAAACTTGTCAGTGTTTGAGGCATTTGGACAGCACCCTTAATAAAATGCTTTAACATGGTCAGCCCTAAATTGGCCAGGCAGTTGGATTAGAGGATCGTTCTAGGTCAATTATAACCAAAACATTCTCCTCTCTGTCTCTCCCATCTTTCCTCTCTCTCCTCTGACTGTTTCTAAATCAGAAAGGTATAATCTTCCCCGTATGTGACTTCTTTACTCACTGAAATGCTTATTACTATAGTTGTCAATGAGGTTGGATGGGATTCATGCAGCAGCCTGTCAACATGATGAGTATCTTCTATATTAACAATGACTTTCCTAGCATTTATCCCACCTGTGAAAGGTACTATTGGTGAAATATTGCCCCATTACTCCTGCAATAATCTCTTGCTCCATGAGGAGCTGTCTGAGTTGCAACAAAGCCAGTGTTTATGTCCTGCCATTTTGCCAGAACATCTCAGGGTGTTGTACTGGAGTGAGCTGTTGATGATGCTCTCCCTGACAAGCTCCTTAGAGCCATTTCTCTCATTTTGATCAGTAAGTGCTATGTTAGGAAGGGTTTCCTCTGTTCAAGCAGTTCACTCAGACTGCATTTTGAAATCCAGAAGAGTAAAGAGATGAAAAAAACTATTTAAATCTTTTTTGATTAGTGTTAACTGTTTTTATAGATGGATGCACCTATGCTTTTGTTACTTGCTTGTCTGTTTCCTAATCTTGATATAGTGGCCAGGTTGCTAGTCCTGATTAGGAAGCATCTCTCTATGCTATATTTGTTAAATTTGTAAATCATTAGAGGGAATGTCTTTGGGAAATGCATATAATCTTGTGTATCACATATTGTAGGCCACATATGGTGACAACTGACAATACATTCAGAACTTGAATAAATCCAAGCCACACAGAACTTGCAATTAGTGACTGCTGTCATGAGATACTTTAACCTGGCTTCCTTCAAAATACAGCACTTCCTGCAAAGCAGAGTCCTTCCTCCAAAATAGTAAGTCATACATCCATGTACTTTCATCAGAACAGTTTCCAAGAGGGTTAACACAATCTTTCAAGTAATTGTAAAGCCAGTAAATCTGATTCTTCTCTGTGTCAGAATGAAGCTCAGGAGTAACTCCATCTAAAGTCCAGGGATTATACAGGAAAAAAATTGTTGTGAAGAGAAAAGAAATACAAGTAAAATGTAGACATAAATATATATTATTTTGATAGCATCCAAAGTGTAACTAAATAGGAAACTACTACCTTGGCTTATCCAACCACGTCAGGAGTAGTGATTGACTAGTTTTGGCTGGATCATACACAATTGAGAATGAAGAAATGCGAAATGCTCTTACACTGAGAAATTAAAAGCAAACAATAATGATTAGGCATGTGTGTCATATCTAAACATAATAAAAATGGGATTGTTTTTTCAATTAAGCCAAAATGAAACAGTTTGTGTGACACAGCTTTCAGACAGGAAAAATAAAAGCAACAAACCCAAAACACTTCTGCTGGGCACAATAAAATTCAGATGAATGGAAGAGCTGATTTAAGTTATCCTTTGTCTTACATATGTGCATAAATTAAGGCATGATGGAATCGTTTGGTAATTCATTCTAGCTTTGAAAATGTTTCTCTTGGTTTCTTTCTGGTGAGAGATCAGAAAAGATTTATTTCACAGGAATAAGCATTTCATATTGGACCACACAGTAAACGGATGGTTTTACAAAAAGAAATCCCACATGTAGACTATGTTGTGTTTCCATGTAATGACATTAGACTTTTGTTTGTCCAGCACATGTGAAAGGTGTCCACTCAACATTTTGCTGCTGGAGTTCTTGAACTGAGAATTCTGCACAAACCTGTTTAGTGATCTGGTCATGATTTCAAAATAGAAAGAACGATGAGCAGGACTAGGTTTTGCCTCAAACTTTTGTGTTTTTGTGTAGATGGTCTTACAGTGAATACTGTGTTCTGTTCTCCTGGAGGCTCACAAAACCTTTTATATCCAAAAAAGAACTAGGTAAAACTACCAGTGAAGCTCATTTGTTGCTTGAGATGGAGATGAGGAGTTGTATCTATGCAGTGGCTAAAGTGACTTGATCCTTCTAGTGTATTTATTAGATAAAAATGAGATTAATTATTTTGACCAAATTTAATTGTTTTCATGTCTTATATTAGAAGTTGAATTGTCTTCTGTGACTACTCAAAAAATCCTCTAAGATTTAAAGCAATTTGAGCTCCTTGTCATATTCTTAAATTATTTTACCTAGGAAAACAAACAAGAGAACAGCAATGGAAGTTCTATCTTTCAGGTTGTGTTTCGGAGGGGCCTACGGATACCCTAAATCAAGGAGTGCTAGATGATATTTTAGTATTTCCTTATCTGGCTCTTCTGAGAATTTACTTTCATCTGTGTGAGCTCCAAGTCCAGGTTCCTCCTCTCTTTATACAAGAAAGACAAAGATTTTGGCCTCTTGCATCTCTTTGGTGAGGTCAGAGTCATAATATTGTTTTCATACCACATTTCCAGAAGCTGTATTTTCTGACCCTAAATGAGTTTTTCTTTTGTTTATTGATTTCTGATGTTACACTCATTCTATATTCTGCTCTCTTGCTTGAGCTGACCAACCAGTTCTTTGTTTTCAGATCACCAACATCCACTCTTTCTGTATCTCTCTCTAGGTAGTCTGTAGTATGAGCGTGTCTGAACTACCAAACACACATAAATCATGTCTTAAGGTCATCTTTATTACTTGCTTCTGCTTCCTTAGGAAGTGCATCATCAATCAGTGTTTGTGAACCTGCATCCCTGTCATCCCTGTGGCAGGCGTGTCTGACTGGTTTTAATGCTACAGAAAGGAACAAGGGAGCCTGGATTCTGAAATGCAAAGGGTAAAGCCATGAAGGAGAACTGTATAGATTCTGCTGATGGAGTGGAAAGAGACTTAAGTAAGTACCAGGAGTGCTGTCAGATCAATGATGTCCTTGCAGTTTTTCCACTCTCTCTCTGCTAAAGATATTGTCCCTGAAATAAGCCCTAGGCAAAGTGATAGTGGTGCTGAGAAGGCATGCTGAGCTAATGGGCATTTTACATTGCTTTGCTTTGTCCCTGGCTTTTTGTATTTTATGAGCTGATTCTGTGTGTAAGTATTTGGTAAATTCAGTGCAGTTCTTGGTACAGCATTGGTTTACTGCTAGATAGTGTGTTTTAACATCAGACAGGTAGTAACCAGTGTGTGAACACTAGGGGAACAGTTACTTATCAAATTGCCTGAAAGTCGATGAGAAATGTGAGTCTTTTTAAATTTCTGATCATAGAATAGTGTCACAGAATCATTTAGTCTGGAAAAGACCTTTAAGATCACTGAGTCCAACCATAAACTCGGTGCTGCCAGGTCACCACTAAACCATGACCCTCAGCACCATATCTATGTGTCTTATAAATTACACAAGGCATGGTGACTCCACCACTTCCCTGGGTAGCCTGTTCCAGGGCTTTCCTAATATCCAGTCTAAACCTCATCTGGTGTAATTTGAAGCCTTTCCGTCTTGTCCTATTGCTTGTCATTTAGGAGAAGAGACTGACCCCCATCTGGCTACAATCATTTTTCAAGTAGTTGTAGAGAGTGAGAACGTCTCCCCTGAGACAATCTCTGGAAGTGTCCTTATTGTGGAGATGTCAAACAGCAAAAGGCTCTTTCCTAGAATGCAGAACTGTTCTGTGTAGGAGGTATAACCTGTTGTATCTTATTGTATCTGTGATCAGTCTTCATTGCACCAAAATGAACAGGTTCGTTGAATCATGGAAAATATTGTTTCTCTTAAAAATGTTCTTGTGCAGATAAAGTTGCAGCACTTGTCTTCCTCTCAGTCTGCTCTTGTATCACCTCAGGCTATGTTCTGTCAGATACTATTAAGTCCACAGAAATTTGGGCTCAATCAATGTTAACATAAGGAACGGTGAAAGAAAAGTTATATGGGATGAAGTGTAAGTGCTTTTGAGGCTTTTTCTCTGAAGCAGTTCTCATTTACTTCTTATGTTGATTTTTTAATAAGATGTAAAATTAATCTGGCATATTGCAACAGTTTTCAATGAATCTTTTCTTTAAATTCCAGTGGTTTTACTGGTGGTCATTCCTGTGCTCTGTTAATTTATCATGACTTGTCTGTTAAACAGTGCTTGAGGTTTTTTTTCCAAAGTATGTAATATTACTATTACATTTCTGTTGCATGGACACTCAAGGAAATACAGAACTTTGGCTAGGAGGAACACCAAAAGGCTTGTGAAGTCATCTAAATCTTATCTATCTTGGCTAAGATTTTTGTGTGTAGTTGAACTCTTACACTTTGGAAACATCTTGTCAAGAAACTACAGAGATTGATAGAACAATCTAAAGAGAGGAAGCTTCTTTGAGATCCTTCTTTTAAGTCTTGTTCCCAATCAAGAAGTATATACAAACTTTTCAAGGTATTTTGGCACTTGGCTTGATGATCTTTGCCAGAGCCCAGAAGTTCATGGAAAGGAACAACAAAAATAAACCGTGTTAATTGGGCAAATCTCAGTCCTCAAATCTGTTTGATTTAAGGTCTGGGAAAACAGCATGCATTTATTACCAAGGTTTTCCTTCTCTGTGTTGTGACCTCTCCTAGTCTTCTAAGATTTATTTACAGAGCTGGTTTTAGCTTTTGCTATCACAGATAACGGAGTGATGTTGAGTCAGTTGCCATGTATTTTGATAGATGAATGCCCCAACATGCATCAAAATGATTTGTGCCATCTTTAAGTGTCAAAAAGAGTACTTATGGAGGTAGCACTTACGGATGTACTGAGAGTGACTGACTAACGGTCATAGTATTCTTTGAATAATGACTTCTTGCTTCCTGACAAGCTGATATCCACATTTTAGGGATAAAAAGAGGTGTCTGAAGTCTTGATAAAGACAGACTTGTGGATGATGTTTCCTGAAAAATTCTCCTTTAAGTACATTTTTGTGACTGTATTCATCATGGAAAGAGCAACTGTGTAAGGTTTGATGACACAACTTATTTAGCATCAGTTTAAGAGCACAGAGAAGGACATGCAAAAGTGTCAGCATGTTGTTCCTATGACGAACCAAGGTAAAAAAAAAAATTAAAAAAAAAATTGATACCAAGCAAGAATGTCAGACTGAAGTAGAAAAGGGAAGGATCTACATTTTTGCAAGACTATTCTGGATTCATAGAATAGAATAGAATAGAGTGTGGTTTGGACTCAAAAGGACATTAAACCTCATCTAGTTCCAACTCCCCTGGCATGGGCAGGGATACTTTCCAGTAGACCACCATCCAAGCTGACCTTGAACACTTCAAGGCATGTGTACCACAACCTTTCTGAGCAACCTATTTCAGTGCCTCACTATCCTTGAATTGAAGAACTTCCCTTACATATGATCTAAATCTACCGTCTTTCATTTTTTAGCCATTATTTCTTGTCCTATCACTACACACTCTTTAAAAAGTCCCTGTCCTTTAAGTACTGAAAGGTTTGAATAAAGTCTCCCCAGAGCCTTCTTTTCTCCAGGCTGAACAACTTCAGCTCTCTCAGTCTCTCAGCAGAGTGGTCCAGCAATGATCATTTTTGTGGTCTCCTCTGGACCTGCTGCAACAGGTCAGTGTCCATCTTGTCCCCCAGCCAGGGACTCCAGACCTTAACACAGCACTCCAAGTGAGATCTCACCAGAGTAGAGCTCAGCAGGGGCCAGGACCCCCTCCTTTCACCTGTTGCTCACGCTGCTAGGGATGCAGCCCAAGACGTGGCTGGCTTCTGGGCAGTAAGCATACATTGCAGAATCATAGAAAACATCCAGTTGGAAGAGACCTTAAAGATCATCCAATCCAAATTTCGACTCAGTTTAGTGTCAAAGTATGAGCCATGCTGGCTCATGCTGATCTTCTCATTAACCAACATTCCCGAGTTACCCTCGCCTGTTTCTGAAATTGCAGTGAAATATTTGTTGCTAACTGAGATAGGTTTGTTTTGGGATCTGTTAATTCATCCACCAAATTAAAATGTGGATGGGGAGAAGATGAAGAAAATAGCTTGAAAAAAATACAAACTATGAGCAAGTTATCATTTTATCCTTGCATCTTAGTTGTGTGCATTCTGATCCCGCTTAGGAATGTTGAAGCAAAAGAACATTTTGCATAATGTTGTAATTTAGGTTAATTATTCTTTATAATATTATGTGTCTTACTACATCTAAGTGAAATGTTTTTAACTTAGTTTAATAACTCAGAATTAAGACTAAGACTGTCTAGGCTTTTTTTTTTTTTGTTTGTCTTTGTTTGTTTGTTTTCATTACATGAATAAAGACTTGTGCCAGAAGAAAGGCAGATTCCTTCACTTTTGTCATTTGAACTCAGAGATAGGAGTTGGAAACACTACTAAAGTCTCAGTTTTAACACCAACATTAAAGAATGTTAAGGTGGACTGATCTTCTGCAAGGCCACTCCATTCTGGCTGTAAAATCTAGAGTAGTTTATTCCTAAAATGGCTCTAAAGTTTTGTGAGCTGCTCCAAGCTTATAGCATAATTCTTCAAAAAATTTTAATTAAGTGTGTGAACAATCTTAGTGAAGGAAAATTCAAATATAGTTTGAAAGGCTCTTTCTTTAAAAAAAAAAAAATCTCTACAAAAGCATCTGTTCTGTTTAGGAATGAAAACTTATCCTTGACATAGTCTTCTGTTTGTTCGTTTGTATTCAATATTATTATTTAAAATAAATAATCTATTGACTGTAAGAGATATAAAAGCAGGATACTGAGATACTGATCTGCTGTATGTCATAGAACTGTCACTGGAATTGACTATTCTTATTTTCAGCAGCTGAGCATCTTGATCTGTATCCTCTCCTTAGGATTTAGCTTTAGATTTGAGGATAAATAACCAACATTGGTTTCAATGACATAAAGTTAAATGTAGCTTTCAGCAACCTTTGGAAATTATACATATTTCTTTTGCTTTTGTTGGATTTTTGTTTGTTTGTTTGCTTGGGTTTTTTTTTTTGAGCATGTTGAGATTTTCATCCATTCTTTGGTAAAGTTGATTTGAATTTTAGCAATGTGACCTTCCACAATCAAAGTTCTGCACCACATTGTTAGTGTGTCTGTTATTAACTTACCAAGCAATTGCTGTATCTTGTTCCAACAAGGCAGCATTTGAAGAAGGAAAGTATTCAGCTCAAAACTGTGTCCTGATTGCAATTTCTGCTTTAAACCTCCCCCTTTTGAAATCCCTTATCAAAGTTGTTTAGTCTCTTTCCAAATCTGTTCCTGTAAGCACTTAAGCACCTGAGTATGGTTAACATACAACTGACACTGCTGACTCAGATCAACAAGACTGCAGTAGGATACTTACTGCTGTGAGAGGAGTAAAAAGCACATGTGCTTGGCTGCTGGCAGGCTTGTGATTTATAGAAGCAGCATTTATGTTGTCTATTGTAGACACAGATAAGAAAAAGAATGCAAAGTCCTTTAGGGTACCTACAAGTAGTGCTGGATGTGCAGTCAGGGCTGACCTTCATACACGTCACAAAAGCACTATCTTCATCTTCAGATTTTGAAAATCTGACAAAGTCTTCTGCTTTTAAAGAACTTAGAATACTAAGTGCAGGACAGTGTCCGACTGAGTAAATCACAGAATTAACCAGGTTGGAAAAGACCTAGGATCATTGAGTCCAACCTGTCATCTAACCCTTCTAATTAAGTAAACCATGGCAATAAGTGCCTCATCCAGCCTCCTCTTAAACACCTTCAGGGATGGTGACTCCATCATCTCCCTGGAAGCCTGTTCCAATGGGCAATCACTGTTTCTGTGAAGAACTTCTTCCTAATGTCCAGTCTAAACCTGCCCTGGCACAGTTTGAGACTGTCCTTCGTTCTGTCACTGGGTGCCTGGGACAAGAGACCAACCCCCACCTGTCTACAACCTCCCTACACGTAGTTGTAGAGAGCAATAAGGTCTATACTGAGCCTCCCCTTCTCCAGGCTGAACAACCCCAACTCAAAAAGTAATGGGACAGAGTGTACGTATTTAGCTGAGTGTAGAAAGGTGATGAACTGCAGATGTTTAGATCTGACATCAGGGCAGTATTACAGCAGTTTTAGTCTCTCTGAACCAACCAGATGTTATATCCTTACTTCTCTTTTGCTCTTGTCCCACAACTTAAGTTTTCTTATTGTCTTGCTGGCTAGGTCTGTGCTTGGGTTGCAGGACTAACTTTTGGTGTCCTATTTAATAGTCATTAACTGGGAGAGAATTAACTGGAATATTGTGGTAGAGAAGTGGGTTTGGATTTTTTGTCTGTTCGATGGTTGGAATTTTTGGTGTGGAGTTTGTTTTTTGTGTGTGTTCAGTCCGGGGTTTGTTTTGGGGATTTCTGTTTGTTTAAGATTTATTTGTTTGGGGTTTTTTGTTTGTTTTTTTCCCCACCTTGATTGCTACACTTGTGCAAAGGAAATCTCACCTTTCTTCCAGATCAGAGTAATTGGAGAGAATTCCTTATGTAAGCCAGCATAACGTGATACAGAATCCATTACACACAGGATGTTAGAAGAGCTTACACGTAGTAATACAAGAGAAACTACTCTGAATGAGACATCTGCATATCTGAAATGGATAATAAAATCAATAATCTAACCTATTCAGTTATAAATATCATCAGCCAGTTTGGAATAAAACTAACCAAGATTCACATGGACTCAGCTTTTAGTCACAAGGGCTGAAGTTCTTAAGTTAATGTGTTTTAAAGAGATACTGCCAACCAGGTCAGTCCCAATAATTCCTCTGTACACTTGATCTTAGACTACTTTCATTTGTGAAACAGGCTGTGCTAGATTAAGTAGTCATAGAATGTACTCTTAAAAGTTGTTTTATCTGCAAAGGCTGTGGGTAAAGAGCAAACTTGACTCACTGCTGTGACTCAACTACAGACGGTAATTTGTTAAACTAGAGTAACCCAACCAATTCTAGCTGTGTCCACTGACTTCTGTGGTGACATAGAAATAACAGTAGACAGAGATACAGAAAGATTAGATCTAAATTCCTAGGTTTAGTTTGAAACTTCAGTATTCTTTGCAAGAAACTTAGGCCAAGGTCATAATTGACACCAGCTACTTTAGTCATAATAATTTTTTACTACATTCGTAGAATCACAAAATTGTTTCAGTTAGAAAAGACTACGGTGTCCAAGTGCCAACCTAAGACCGCCACAACCATTAAACCATGTCCTCCTCTCAGCCTCCTCTTTTTCAGACTAAACAATCCCAGTTGCCTCAGCAGCTTCTGATAGAAGTTTTTTCTAGATCCTTCACCAGCTTTGTTGCCCTTCTCTGGACGTGCTCTAGCACCTCTGTGTCTTTCTCATAGTGAGAGCCCCAAAACTGAATACAGTATTTGAGCCATAGCTTCACCATCTTTCTAAGCTGTCTTCTACATTCAGTATTTGTTAGAGGTACGTGTTACTGATTACGTTGTAGAAGTGCTTATACCCCAAATTGTGGAATCTGGACCTATTCTGCTCATCATAAATTATTTGCTGTTTGTGCCTTTCTTACAGTGTATCATGAAAGAATCTATTCAGTTCACAATCACTTTACTTATGGATCCCAGTGACATCTATAGTTAACAAACATTCTTTAATGCTATTGTTCACTTGGTGCTGGATTTGTTTCACAAAGCCTAATAGAAAGCTCCTTGTCGCTTTTGCAGAGGAATTTTTCCCACTGGCTACTGATGTTCCCATTGGGCTCATAATCAGATAGAGCAGAATGAAAGAAACTACATGAACAGGAAAATATTTTTGTATGTCTGTGAGGGTAACAGAAACTGGCCTCACGGGGCAATAAAAATGTTAACCTCCAGTTGTTTCTAAAGTTATGTTTGTTGGGATTCTTTTAATCCAAAATTTCAATAATGTAGGCAAGTCAAATCACTTGGCAGAGGGATAGCAGCAGTTCTACAGCACCAGTGGTAAAAACAGCTCTCAGCCACTTAGATTGGCATATCTCCATCCTTAAATCACAAGACCACTTTGTCTAAGGCTGTGCAAACTCCTTATCATATTGGACAGTGCTAGTCAAGAAGAATTATTAGCATATTTTCTTTAAATTATTTGAGATGCCACTGAGATGCAATCATCTAATAGCTTTCCTGTATGATAGTAGTGGTTCTGCAGATGTAGAACTGCTTTTTCCCAGGACATTTTTCTGACTTAAAGCACACATTTGATGTTTTTGTTTAAATGTGTGCATGATTTTCATAGAAGTCAGTTTATTGTTTGCATTGCACTTTCTTTCCTGAAATCCCTTGAAAAGCATATAGTGATACGAAATCATATTTGAAATCAGTGATTGAGTTCTAAAATATTTTTTCTCTTTATGTTTTGAAACATATCTGATTACTTGAAAATGTCTGAATCCTACATAAATTCTGCTCATAAAGTATGCTCTGAACCTGTTAGTAAATGCAGGTTCAACTTGTAAAGCCTCCCACTTCATACACAACTCTCACTGAATTGGAGTTAATGTTTTTAGATTTGTTTTCTTCTGGAGGGAAAAACTAAGATCTGTGGTAAGAAAACATAGAGGTTTTTTTAATGTCATGAGGAAAATCTTTCTCTGTGCACTGCAGTATTACTGTCTTAGCAATTCTTAAAGTTCATCAAAATGTAGCAGGCTATGGAGAGGCAGAGAAATGAGGAGCGAAAGATACGATTCTTAGAGTGCTGACAGCTTTACTAAGGACATACTTGCATTATCAGCCAGACAGTTATACAGTTCTTGGTGTGGACAATGAAGGCTCTAGAGTACAAGTCTTACTAGGAGCAGCTGAAGGAACTGTGCTTGTTCAGCCTGGGAAAAGGAGGCTCAGGGGAAACCTTTTCATTCTCTACAACTACCTGAAAGGAGGTTGTAGTGAGGCAGGAGTTGGTCTCTTGTCCCGAATAACAGGATGAGAGCTAATGGCCTTAAGTTGCATCAGGGGAAGTTTATACTGGATATTAAAAAAAATACATTCCCTGAAGGAGTGACTGAGGGTTGGAACAGGCTGCCCAGGGAAGTGGTGTAATTGCCAGCTCTGGAGGTGTTGAGAAAACATGTAGATGTGCTGAGGAATATGGTTTAGTGGTGACTTGACAGTGTTAGGTTAGTGATTGGACTTGATGTTCTAGGAGGCCATTTCCAACCTTAATGATTCTGTGATTTTTTCTACCCATGTTCAAAGTGGAAGCTGGGTAGCTGCATTGGCACAGAGCTGTTTAATTAGCATAGTGCTGAGCCTGAACACTCAAAACAAGTCCAAATAATGTGAATTGAGACCTAGTGACATTCCAGTATGGTTTCATTCCTTCAGACTAAATGTGGTTTAAACCAGTTGCAACAGAGCTAGCATGTGTTACATATTACTGTACATCCCATAACAAACATATGCCTTAAGGTGTTAAAACTGATGGGGAGAAAATGTCATTTTCTCCAGGTAACTACCTTGCCAAACTAGTCCACCTTGCATCTGTGTGTGAACCCAGCAAGACTTAGTTTAAAAGTTCTATTTAGCTTCCCTTTCCATTTATCTTGATAGGTGCTGGGGAATAAAATAATAATATTTATTCATGAATGGAAGATGTAAGGACATACAAAAATATTTTCAGCCTCTGATTTCAGTCATAAATACGTGACTTTAGAGATAAGAGTGCCAGTTAAGAACCGCTGGCTGCGCCTCTTTGCGTTGAAGGCAGGTCCAGATGAATGCTCAGACTGACTTCAACTTTGTAGCTAAGCTTTACATTTTCTTTAAAGTGAGATTCCCATTCCTCATGTCAAGGTTATCTTAGCGATAGCCTTTGAAATAGACCACTTACCAATGGATGGATGTTCAGAAGTTTGACAGTCTTCACGTTGATCCTACTCTAGCATGAAAATGGCTTTATCAAGCCTATAATTAGAAATGAAATAGTCGTAAATGGTTTCCACATAGCTTGACTTTCAAAGAGGTTCCAGTTTCACATAACTTCATATAAACAGAGAATCAGAAGATATAACCAGATACCACAGTTCCTGCTAGCTGATTGCCATAAAGCAGAGCCATCTGCTTTATACAAAGTCTAGGTCAGGTAATCCTTCTAAACTGTGACCTTTGGGGCTCCATGGAACTTGTTCTTGATTAAATAAAACCTTCTTAGGAAGTTATTGGGGAAAAGTGGTGCAGGTTCAATTTGAGCAGAGAATGCAGCTGATTGGATTTCTGTATAATCTTAAGCAGACAGTTCCAAACTAGGCTATCTTTTGAACTTTTTTTTTTTTTTTTCCTTAACAGCATCAATCTTTGATAGCAATTGAAAATACAAATTAATTATTTCAGTTTTTAAGGAGATTTCTCTTAAAAAAACCTAGATGACAAACGGAGGATTTAAACATAAATTCACAACAGTTAGGGACAAAGTGAAGTGACTGAGTGTTTCATTAGGCTAAACTGAGCTTGGGAGATGGACTGGGAGAAACGACAATCATCTTCCATCATGTACTGTTGCCTGATCTCTTCTAGAGATTGTGTGCCACAGTGAGGGGTAAACAGGAATGGAGAAAAACAAATATAACTACAGCTTAGCAAATACAGTGGAATATATAATTCCTCACAATGGTTTCATTACTAGCAAAACTGATATTGTGGAAGTTTTCAAGCTTGTCTTTTTCCATCATATATTATTTAAATATTTGATCCGCTATATGACAATAGTTACTGTGATTAAGTAATCTGTTCTTCTGCTTCAGTCTTCTCTTGGCATTAGAAACTATTATTTTTGGCTGTCTATCTTTGGCAAACAATTGCCAATTATTCACTGCCAGATTAAAAATAGAAATATTATTGCCAAAGCAAATAATATATTATTTTGCAGTTACACAGAGCTTTCCAGTTGAGGATCACAACATATTTTCTAACCAGTAATGAATTTAGCCACTTACCACCCACTGAACATCCATATTCTTGAGGCAGGGATGAGAAAGCTAAGGTAAATGATGCAAAATGCCTTTTCCGGGGATTGGTGTAAGTCACCATTGATGAAAGACACCAGAATCTACTTGTTAGAAGTGAGTCTTCTCATGGGTCTGCAGCCTACCAGTATTTGAAGTGGGCCCTCAGGAGAGAGGGAGTTATTACGAAGTCGTGCAGTTGCAGGCAAAGTGTATTAGCTTCAAACTGAAAGAAGCTAGATTTAGATTAGACATTAGAAAGAAATTCTTCCCCATGAGGAATTGAAACAGGTTGCCCAGAGAAGTCATGGATAAAAATATTCAAAGTCTGGTTGTATGGGGCTTTGATTATCCTTGTCCAGTAACAGGTGTCTCTACTTGTGGCAAGGGGGTTGCAAATAGGTGATATTTAATGTCCCTTTCAATCCAAACTATTTAATGATTCTATGATGTGAATGGAGAGAGCTTGGTCTACCAATTTGAACAACTGCACAAAGGCTGAAGTTGCTCTGCCTGATTCACAATATCCACCTCTTACAGGAGATGAAGAAAGATGAATGGCAAATGTTTTTCTTTTCAAAGAAAGTGTATAAATTTGTGTTAACAAAATAGATTAATATTTTGAGACTAAGTGTATTCTAAACTTTGAGAGGTCTCTTCTGATTTTGTGGATGTTCAAGAGAGTCAATCAGTCATGGTAGATTACCCAGTGATCTTGACTGTTTGAACTTCATGATGGTATTACCGTTCCTCTCAACAGTTGATGCTGTCAGATAGCAGCATATTGACTGTGGGCTATGTTTCTACTTTGTGTTTTAAATGAAGTTTTGTGAAGTATTGCACTGGAGAGGAGGTTCTTACCAAACTAGGTGAACCCCTCATGTTTGAGGACTACTGTCTTATAGCTATAGCACATCTCTTTGAAAATGTTCCTCTTCTGTCAGGATCGTAAGTCTGAATATTACCTCCAAAGTATATGGGGCATTTGCATACCTTTGAACTTGCTCCTCAGAGCTGTGCTGGAGCATTCAATAGGATCCTTCCAAATCACAGAATACTTTGAGTTGAAAGAGACCTTTGAAGGTCATCTAGCCCAATCTTCTGCAGTAAGCAGGGACATCTCCAACTAGATCACATTGCTCATACCTTTAGCATCCTGACCTGGAATGTTTCCAAGGATTGGGCTTCTACCACATCTCTGGGCAACCTGTACCACCATCACTGTAAAGGAAAAAGTTAAAAAGGCCTTCTTTACATAGACTATCTCAAGTAAATCCTCTTTTAGTTTAAAATCATCACCCCTTGCCCTGTCACAACAAGTCCTGCTAACAAGTCTTGTAGGTTGTCTTTATATGGTCTCACTGCAGCCTTTTCTTCTCCAGGCTGAACAACCCCAACTCTCAGCCTCTTTTCATAGGAGAGGTGCTCCAGTCATGAAGGGATATTGCTGTTTGGGGAATTGAGACTCTTTGTAGGTTTCATTCCTCATCTGTAACCCAATAGAAAGATATGATGTGAGTCTACATTTCTTTGTCCTCCATTGCTGCTGGGATTGTTGTGGCTGGTGATATAATGGGCTTCTCCTGGCTGTGAAATGAGCAGTTTTTCTCTCTCTGTGCATTTTTGAAATTACAGAGACTGATTTTACTGTGGGAATCACCTTACATACACCTGATCACTTTGTGCAAAGCACTGAATAGCTTAAGTGGCCATTAAGTACAGAACTTTGCCGGATTGGACTTTTGGTGTCATTTTATTAAATAAAGAGGCATCTGAAATCTGAGATCTAATATATTCTGTGAGCAGAGTAGCAGTTGGGGGCAAACAGAGGCAGTTTGCCTTGAAATTCAAAGTGCAGTAGCTCAGAGACAACCATCTGTATGTATTTAGGGAATCTGAAATTACCTGAATGTCTGGCAATTTTTTGGGTAATTATCTCAGAAATGAGTTATGATATTTCACGGATAATTCTTTAGCCTTTTCATTCCTTTTTTAGATAAAACCTGCTAAAAATCTGTTGCCTATTTTATTACTTGGTGGGATTAAAAAAAAAAAATCTCACAAACAAAAAGCCTTGCTGTAAGACATCTTATTGGAAGGTGTGTGTGTGTGTGTTTTACAGATTCCACATTTTAAAGACAAACAAAGGAGCGTTGAAATACACAACAGCTTCCCTGAAAAATATTCCATCAGTTGGAGTAAAAGTAGGCAAAAATCACAGAAACATTTGGAAGAAACAGCAGTGCTAGAATAGGATTTTAGCCATTTTGGGAAAGCAGCTGCTTCTTTCTGAAATGGACTCCAAATGTAGGTTATTCTGGGAGGTGGATATGCTCATTCAGATCATTCCCTATAGTGATTTTTCATGGGAACATTGACTAGCATATTTATTTTGGAGAAGTATTTCTTTTGAGCTAACAAGAAATCTCTCTCCTAGGCAATCACACAATTGCTAAATACCAGTTGACTTTAAATCCTGAATGCTTATTTCCAAGTATTCATTATAGAACGGCAGGAACAGCATGGGAATGTGAACTCAATTTTATATTGATATGTTGATTTTGTGTAACTAAAGAGATGCAAAAGGCTAAATAAATTGCCAGTGAAAATCAATGCTGAGCAGTCACACCTACTTTGAAAATCTCTGTTTAGTTACAGAGAAGAAACAAAGCTGAATCACATGTCATTGTAGAATCATAGAGTTATTTTGATTGGAAGAGACTTTTAAGATCATCGAGTTCAACCACTAACCAAGAACTGCCAGGTCACCACTAAATCGTGTTCCTCAGAACTACGTCTATGCATCTTTTCAGTCTTTCTAGAGAAGGGTACTCCAACAGTTTCTTGGACAGCCTGTTCCAGAATCTGACAACCCTCTTGGAAAGAGGGTTCCTAATGTCCAACCATCATGTTACCTTCAAATGTCAGACACAGGAAAGTTCCACAAGCCCTGGTATTTGACGACCTCTGACTTCTGGCTTCACTTTTGCTCTGCCAACTGTAGATGGTGAGGATGATCTTCCCCCATCCCTCCTGGATCTCAGTGTTGTAGGGATCACAGCTGGTTACAGACACCTGCATTAAAATTTTCTCTGCTTGACAGGATGTATTTGGCAGCAAGAGAGTAATATGATTTCTTTATTTGATTTGGCATTTGATTGATTGATTTTAATGCGATTTCTTTTCTTTCATGTGGTTTAGCTCTAGTTCTTGCTGATGGCAGCAATATTAATCTCTACCTCTTGTCAGCTATGGCTGATTTTTATAACTTTCATCATACTTTTCAAATGAATGCTGATTGCCCTGTCCACATTCTTAATGTTGGATGGTGTATTCACTTTAAATTTATAGCAAAAATTAAAACATCGTAACTTAGAGTAGATCTGTAACCAGAAGGCTTCATAATTTTGGACACATCATTTAGTTACTTGACTTTGGACATGCATGCTTACACCTCAACACCTCACTGCATAATGGTGTATAACGGAGTAAATGCCTTATTCAGAGTTATCCCCTCATGCTCTGTCACCTGCTGTAGGCTGTGCCTGAGTTTCTGTATGTCTCAAGGAAGGGTCAGTTTTTGCTGTACTCATGAAGATCCATTACCTCTTACAATGAATCCCCAAAACTCATCCAGCCTTGATCTGCAGGCATTTGCTACTGGAGCGCTGTTTAGAATGCCAACTTGCTTAATTCCAGGCAGAAGAACACCTCAGGCATTGGTGTTGAAGGAGTTTTTCCAACTGGAACTTTGAAGTTCCATGAAACCAATTTGCTGCATTACAATATTACACATTTTTGTTTCACAATATTTTTCCAGTAGGAAGAGTTTATAATTTTTTTTCTTTACTGGAAACTGTCTTCATATCTCTTTTTCTTCTTCCTTCTTGGCTCTCCTTCCCTATATCTGCTAAGAATCAGGTTAACTGCTCCCAGAGATAGTTTTAACACCATATTTATTTGTGATCAAACATGACAGGAATCTGAGTGTATTCATTAGTCTTTTAAATAGTCTGGCTTTCTTTTTTCTTTTGGCAAAATTCTAGACTTTCTGTCTGTCTGTGGTAGTCTGGGGCGGGGAGGCCAAGTTCCCGTAAGAAAACTATGGAGACAAAGTCTCATCCCAGTGGGTGGACCTGATCATCCCAGGGTATTGTAATACTCCACTTTCTGGTATCATAGCTTATAAGGTAGTGCCCAGCTGACATCGCTCTCTTCTCCTTCCTGCCTTTCCTCCCTTCACTTCTTCTCTCCAGGAAGAGCAGCATAGCACCCCTGCTTATCTCATGTTTTGTGTGGGGAGATGGCTTCTACCTGGCAGAGAATTTTGAGCAGCGTCATAAGGCCTACTGAGGCCTTGTAGGCCTAAGCTGGGGAGGGCTGTTTCGGCCTCCTCTCAGGCCTGCTGAGGGTGGAAGGGATGGAAGATCTTTGTCTGATGGTCTTGCCCTAGCTTGTGGATGTATTCATTCTACCCCTTTGCCATATATGCAATGATACTTCCAATCAGTGTGCAGTACCCATTCTTTACTCTTCAAAAGGAGTAAATGCAGGGGTCTGTAACCAGCTGTGATTCCTACCGCACTGAGATCCAAGAGGGATCGTCAGTGCTTGTGATGGAGACATCAGCAGTGGAAGAGGAGGTTCCAGAAAACAGATTTATAAACCTGATGACTAAGATGAGAATGGTGAGAGAATTGTTCCCTAAATACTAAAGGCTTAGAGAAACAAATGTGAAAGATACATCCTGTAGAACAAAACAAAATTTATAAGAGGCCAATTGGAATTGCGGAGGTTGAAGAGCAAACATTGCTTCTTAGAAAGTTGCATTGTCTTATTTTTATAGAGATACATGCATGTTTGCTTAGCCTTAGGAGAAGAAAGAAAAAGGAACTTGTTGAATTGAATCAAACAGCTGTAGCTCTCTGTAGCATTATGATTTGTGAAAAGTTTCAAAGCCAAGCTCAACCTCTTTTCCATTAAGTTCTCACTGATACAATTGTCTAGATGTCAGAGCCTGGTTTTAAATGGAAACTGCAGTGTATCTCACGTATCTTCTTTTACGTAGATCTTGCACTTTTTGTCACCACAGGAGCTGAAGGAGCTAGATGAAAAACCCTTTCATGAGTTTAGTCAGATTTAAAATATCATGGATATTTTGTCCAGCCTGAATTCTCAGGTGTTTCCATTGCGTGTTAAAAATATGGTTACAGGAGAGCAATGTTTAATTTATTAATCTAGCCTCTCCGTGCACTCAAAGAAAAAACATATGATAATAGGAGTACATTCTTAGTTACCTCAGTCAAAAAAGATGCCAGTTAGGCAGTGATGCAAATGAACAAATTTCTGTGGGAAGGAAAAGGGACATTGTCTTGAACGTTATTGAAGAGAGAAATGAGTTGGAGCAAATGGAATCTTCTAAGCAAGGTATGAATCATGGGGTCATAACACAACATCACGGCAGACCACACTAAGCACACTCCAATGACAAATGGGAAGTTCAATATCCTGTACTGCATACATACATTCTATGCCTTTAATTGACTCCAATGCCAATTAAATAAATCATTATTTAACTCATCAGAGAAAACACATATGTTATTCTATGGGAGGTGATAAAAGAAATATGAAAATCTTGCTCTATGTGGCCCTGTTTTTTTCACTGGATCCCGGTGATATTAAGGTTTTTTGATAGGTAACCTTAACAAAGCCCTGCCTGTTATCTCTCAAGCCATGTCACTTGACTTCAAAAGCTTTGTCCATTACCTGTGTGCCAGTTTTCTGACCTGTAAAATGTCTGCTCCTGCTGCTTTGGAAATGGCTCCTAGGAAGTGAATTTTTTCTAATGGGTCCAGGAGGCTTGTTGGATGTTCATGCTACAGCTTTATTTGTTCTAATTATATCTGACATTTCACAAGCTGTACATTGGTTATTTGATGGGCAAAATATCAAAAATAATTAGGCCAAATGATGACACAAACCTCAACAGAAAGCTTTTTCAGGGCATGTTAGCTGCTTTTTATTACTGATTGTCCTCATTAAACTTTACGAAATTATATTGCAGCCTCATTGCTTGCTTATCGTTGTTGAACTCCTAAAAATCAGGTGAGGATTTCAGTTTTCTTATGAGAGGAACAGTGCTTACAGTGAAAAAAACCCACAAAATCCCAAACCGTCGTGCAAACCCCTCTTTCCTCCCTCCCTTCTAACGCTTTTTGTTTCTGATACGAAACAGCCATGATTTTCTATTTGCCAGAAGAGGTCACTCTTTCTCCTTTGTCTTGCCTGGCTCAGGCTACAGTAGCATAATAAATCCCCTTTCCTACTAGACTACATGGACATATTCCTTGAAGTACTCTTTGGATGCTGTCTGATATACGTGAAGGATTAGTAACATTTGTTTGATATCAGCATGGAAAAATCTTCAGGAATTTTGTGGCAAATGATAATGTATCTCCAGGTTTCCATCAACCATCTGGTATAATTCAAACAAAAGCTCATAATTTTCTCAAGTTCTACTATAGAATTATAAATGGAGGTTTTAAGAAGCACAAATCAGAGTAGATATCAGTTAATTAAATTGGACTAATTTTAAAGGCATTTTGAAAAGCCTTAGTGTTCTAAATTAATAGATTAGCGATAGAGTCTTCTGTAGTGCCCAACACTGGAATAATAATAATACATCTCAATAGAAATTGGTGTGAATCATTCGGTTGACTGCAATCTGAGCATAGCCAAGCTCAAACTGAGTTCTCTAGACATCTTATCACTAAATTTGAGGGAAAAATCCTCATGACTGAATTCTTGCTAGAGCAGGAGCTAGAAAATCCACAGGATATGGTTTGTGATTAAGAAGCTGAGTAGCTATGAAGAAGAAAATACATTGGTAATTTCTGTTCAAAACATCTCTTTCATTCCTATGTAAAACAAAATTCAATGCCTTGGATAAAATATGACCATCCAGGCTCTTATGGCCCAATCCAAACCTAATGTGAAGTAATGTCTGACATTTAAGCCAAGTGTTTAACTTCCTTGCCTTTTAATTATTTTTTTTCCCTCATTTTTTAACCCCTATGGTGATGTAGAAGCAGGGGTAAAAAACCCCCCCAACAACCCTGAACCAGAGCACTGTAAAGCTGGTTAGTCACACAGTGTCACATGGTTTCTGCTGGATTGGCAACCTCCCAAAACCAAGCTGTCTCATGAGGTTGCCAGTTCAGTTTTGCAGAGTTAGGAAATTTAGAACTGCATTCAAGTGGTGGAGTTCTTATTTACACTTAGTTGCCTGTATGAGATGTATTTGGTTCTCCTGTTCCTAGATTTTTTTTTTTTTTTAATACGCTAAAAGATTCGGGGGAAAAAAGAACAACAGAACCCAGTGTAATTATCTCTGTATTAGTGTTCAAATTCTTCTTTAACTTCTCTCCTAAAAAGGTAAGATTAAAAGATAAATGGAAAAGTTAGATTTTACTAGTAAGTTTGGGTTTTTAAAGGACTTTCTACTTTTGTTTGTTTGGGTTTTCTTTTAGTTCTTATTCTTCAGCACAGCCATCTTGCATGCCATGATGTATTCTGGGACCAGCTGGATCTGATCTGATGAAAGGAAGTTGTCTCTAGGTAATGGCTAGTCTCTTCTAAGTAGCAAGAGATAGGACAGAAAGGAAGACTCTCAAGTTGTCCCAGGGGCGGTTTAGGTTGGGCATTAGGACAATTTCTTCCCTGAAATGGTTTTCAAGACCTGGAACAGGCTGTCCAAGGAAGTGGTGCAGTCACCATCCTTGGAGGGAATTAAATCACATGGAGACGTGGTGCTGAGTGACACGGTCTAGTGGTGGACTTGGCAATGCTGGGTTAACTTGTGAGACTTGCTAGTAACATAAGTTGGCATGCAGTTCTATCTATCTGCCCCAAAGGTAGCTGCTTAGTGAAAGAAAATGAAGCAAGTATTAAAATCTTGGAAAAGGAGAAGAGGAGATTTAAAGACATACAGGAAATTGCCATTGTCCCAGTTCGGGCCATGAACTCACCCAGCTCTGGAGAACAGAATCAACTCTCAACTGTTTTCAGGAGTAAGAATGAGGACACTGTACACTGATTGGAAGTTTAGAGAGAAATTCTATTTATAAGAACATATATATATAAGGCAATCAGGTAGAATAAGAATAAAATCCACTAGGCCCAAACTGGGCTTCTAGACTCCTCCAACACTTCCACCCCAGAGTCTGCCTGTAAGGTAGGCTGAAGCCATGCACCCTATATGGGCTTACAAGGCCCCAGTGTCCTGCCAACACCCCCATGAACCATAAGTGCACATGCTGCTTAGAGAAGTAAAGGGGAGAGAGGCAGGGATGAGAAAGGGGATAAGTGCAGTCAGGCACTGTCTTTTAAGCTGTGACACTGGAAAAGGAATAGAATAACAGTATTAGAGTATTCTGGGATGAGCAGGTCCATCCGCCTGGGATGGGCCTCTGTCCCTACCGTTTTGTTTAAGGGAGGCGTGGAATGCATCAAACCACCAGTCATGAATCATACTTGGACTTTGTATTGTTTGGGGAAAAGTTACTTTTCATTTTGTTGTTTGCATCTCTGAATGAGGTAAGAACATGCTCTTAAGTGCCTCTAAACATGATGACAACATGCCACCATTTTGTTGTTGGAGTGCATTATGAAAGGAAAACTGAAAGTACTCCATGAAATCAATTCCTAGCAAACAGGAGCTGTAGCAAGCTGTTTCTCTGCCAGAGGTGTGAACAACAGGAACATGTCCCTTTGAACACATAAACCATCTGCTCTGTGCTCAACAGGCAAGCTCCTCATCATAAAAGTGCCTATATTGTTATATCCCTCACTCTCTACAGGGATATATAAATATTCAGCTTGAGAGTCAGAATAATTCTGCACGGAGAATGCAGGTTTGCACAATGAACTGCCTTTTCTGTTACCTCTCTGTTGACATTTAACTTTTGCTTTCCTGCTACCTGTCTATGGGAAACAGATAACTACCTCGTGGCCTGATCTGTATACTGTTGTCCAAATCTGCTTCATGAAGCAGAGAGGAAAATACTTGGATTTAAATTAGAGTGGAAAGCTATACATGGAAGAATATTACCACAGAAGTATTTATTTTTCAATATGTTCAGTTGTATTATTGAAAAACTACCTTGTAATTGCCAGATAGAATTAATGAGTATATCCTGCCTTTCCTAATGCAGTTGGAATTGTAGCCTATATTTTTTACATTTATTACTAAAGCTTAACAAATTTCCTCTTTACTGAAGGAAATCTTGCTATAAGATTCCTACCAGGATTGGCTAAACTGGTACTGAGGACAAGTTTTGGGGTCCGGGGCAATTCAAAGAGAAGTAAGGCAAGGTGTTAACTGAGCCTCTTTCTGCACCTTGTTTCAATATATTAGCTCACTGCAGGTTGATGTCTTAGTTCACATACTTGGCAATATTCGAACATGCTTCTGATCCTCATGCATGCCTGGCATCTTCCAATCATAAGAAGTCTATAATTTTATTTTTTGTAATTCTCCAGTGTATATGTCTTGACCTACAGTAAATTTCAGGCAGTAAATTTTCTTAAAAAGGATATTTCACAATTTTTTTAGTATTTTGTGTTGAATTCTTCGCTTTTCTTTTAAGGAACATCTATGGTTGCAGCTTAGGAAATGGCTCTCTGCCTCAAGGCCTGGCAGCAGAAATGCTGCTTCCTGTTGCCTTCTCTCTTGTGTTGGCACTACTAAAGGCCTTGTTGCTGTCACAAAATCCTCCAGGCCTTCTACCAAACAGCTGCTACCTATATGTAAATGCTCTGAGCTGGTTTGCAAAGTTGTTACATTTCCTATATGTAAGTTTCTGTTGAAGGAAACCATTTGTACAGAATTGCCATTGTGGTGGAAAAGTCAGACCAACACATACAACATGATTGCCTCTAGCTGCTTTCTTCCTCTTGCAGCCTATTGTTGGAAAATACTTAAGCTATCAAGCAGGCTGTAATTTTACCTGATTATCTAAAATAACAGTCTTGAGTACTGCAGAGATACTAACATGAATGCTTCTTTTAAATGCGTTAATAAATTAAAATTACAAGCGAAGAATTAACCCTTTCATTTGAGATTCTATTGTCATTCTATAGAATGGTTGGGTTGGAAGGGGTCTTAAAGTCTGTCTGTTTCCAAATGACCCGTCATGGGCAGAGACACCTACTAGACCAGGTTGTTCAAGGCCCTGTTTAACCTGGCTCTGAATCTTCAAAGCATGACTATAAACTTGACTAAAGGCAGGTTTGAATCTAAATGCTTCATTTTTTGTTCTGCATCTGATGTTATTTTCTATTACCATACAATAGAAAATGTTGATAATTTGACAATAAGAATTTGTGGCCTATCTAGATACCATTCTTAAAATAATATAATCTTTGTCAACTAAACAAAAAAATTCAGTTTATAGTTTGCATTAATATAAGGCACTGATATATAAGATAGTCTGTATATGAAATGCCGAACTGTGATCCCTCATACTATATTTCTTTGCTGACTTTTGAGTTACAAATCAACAAAGAAATTATGTTGACCTTGTATGACACTTGCAAATACACGTTTAACTTGTAAAAACACATTTAAATATCAGCCTGTTTACTGATGAAACTAATAATGTTCTGTTTTAAAACTGTCTGAAGAGAAAAACTAGATGGCAATAGAACAAATATTATGTATTTAAAAGCTTGAAATACTTTTGTAACTATAGCTCAGAAAATGCAGCTCCTTAAATAGAACCTCTGGGGATTTAAATAGTACAACAGGGTGGCCTTTCAGAATTTTGTTTCCCTCTTCTTTTCCTTCCCAGTGAATTCAATTTAAAGAGTATTTAATTGAGGACATTTTCTTTACTGCATTTTTTTTTCTTTTTTAAAGGTTTAAAGCTTTGTTCTGAGTATTTTAACTTAGAATCAAGAAATGTGTCAGCTCTGTTGCTAATTAGTGTAGCCTATGTGAAAATTGATTGGACCTTGGGAAAGATGACTTAGTCCTACAAAACAACAGTCCGGAAAAGAGGGCTTGGGAACACAGTCAAGAAGCAACAGCACAAAAAATTATTAACAGGAGAAAACAGAGCAGAGGAGCAGGAATTTGTACAGAGATCAGAAGTGTGTGTGTAATATTTACTAAAGTTTTAATCAGCTGCAGAGGGGTTTGGACTAAATGACCTTTAAAGGTTCCCTTCCAACTTAGGCCATTCTATGATTTGAAGTTAGAAATAAATATTCAGAGCTAGATTGAGAACATTTCCTTCACCACAAACAAGATTCTGACTTTGAAGTCTGGTTTCTACTGTAAGAAACCTTTGAACAAGCAGAGTGTGCAAAACTAGCATCTTCAGGGTGCAAAACTAGTGTCTTCAGGACAACACCCTAATCCCTGTGTTATTGTGTCTTCAGTAAATCAAATGCACATCACTCTATGGATCTGTTGCTCCCAAGTTTCCTGAGCTGCTCTCTTTGTCATGGAGTAGTTGCCTTTGATGTCAGAACCACAGAACTTTAGACGTTAGAAGAGACCTCCAGAGGTCATTGAGTCCGATCCCTACCAAGGCAGGATCACCTAGGGTAGTTTGCACAGGAATGAATACAGGTGGTTTTTGAAAGTCTTCAGAGGAGGCTCCACAACTTCTCTGGGCAGCCTGTTCCAGTGTTCTGTCACCCTCACTGTAAAGAATTTTCTCCTCATGTTGAGGTGAAACCTTCTATGTTCCAGTTTGTAGCCATTGCTCCTTGTCTTATTGCTGCTGACCACTGAAAATAGCTTGGTCTCACCCATTTGACAGCCAGCCCTCAGAGATTCGTATACATTGATAGATTTCCTCTAAGTCTACTCTTCTCCAGACTAAACAGCCCCAGGTTTCTCAGTTGCTCAAGTTCCCCAGTCATCCTCGCTGCTCTCCACTGGACTCTTTCCAGCAGGTCCCTGTCTCTCTTGAACAAGGGAGCCCAAAACTGAACATAGTTGTGATCTCACCGGGGCAGAGGAGTAGAAGAACCTCCCTGGTCTTGCTGACCACACTTTTCCGGATGCACTCCAGGATGCCACTGGCTCCCTTGGCCACAAGGGCACATTGCTGGCCCATGCAGTTTGCTGTCCACCAAAGTCTTTCTCCACAGAGCTGCTTTCCAGCAGGGCAGCCCCCAACCTGTACTGGTGCCTGTTGTTATTCCTCCCCAGATGGAGGACCCTGCACTTGTCCTTACTGAACTTTGTAAGGTTTGCCTTCACCCAGCTCTCCAGCCTGTCTAGATCTCATTAGATGGCAGCACAGCCTGTAGAGCTGCTGACCACTCCCCAGTTTTGTATCATCACTGAACTTGCCCTCATCCAGATCATTGATAAAGATATTGGAAAAAAAAAATGCACTGCAAAGTTCTGAAATGGTTGTTAGAGGGCTTTGCACATACGAGGTTGTCTCTGCTCATGTTTTATCATAGAATGGTTTAGGCTAGAAGTGACCTCAGAGGTCATCTGGTTCCAACCCTCCGCTAGAGGCAGGGACATGACCTCAATGCAGATTTCTTAATGGAATTGTCCAGTCAGTTTCCAACAATTTCTTATATTTATCTCCTGGGGAGGGGTAATAAAACACCTTTATTCATATATGTGTCTTAAAGTACTGTAAGAAGGAGTGTAATTCTGATTATTTCCATTTCATGGATTGTGCATGAACTTTGTCACTGTCATGCAGTGGAGATAGATGTTCAACTCATTTACCTGCATCATAGAAAGTAACAAAAAGCCAGTGACAGCTTTTCTCTATTAGAAGATGAATGTGCAACTTTGTAAATTTGCTTGAATTGCATTTAAACATTAATTGAATTACTGTCACTGGAAGACTGGGTGGAAAAATTAGGAGAGTGTGACAAATCAGATTACTTTTAGTTTTGGCAAAAGTTGTTACTGTATACCATAACATTCTTGTTATGGTTTACAATAATAAGGTAACATCCACTATTAAAACTGTGAAATACATGAATCATACTACTGAGAAGAACTGTTATTTACTGTTAGCTTTGCATATAGTTAATATAATTGCTAATGTATCACGAGTCTGTTCCAAACGTCTGCTTAAATCAGCAAGTTGGTAGATAGACACTGAAGGGTCCTCAAGAGATCTCCTGAACTAGTAAGATACTACTGAAGGGGTACTTTAATCTTTGTCTTGCTTCTATAGTTCAGTATTTCAAGAAAAAATAGCTTATGTACTGTACCTTTTCTTAAAACAAAACCATATGGGATCAACTTAGAGGTTGTGTAGACTAAGTAGTAGCATCTTGCTGCAAGGGTATTTTGTTTTTGGGTGAGCAGTTAAGGGACTCCTATAGCCAAGACATCTCAGACAGCTTATGCTAGGTATGAACTTGAGACATTGCCCAATATTTTGGCAGGAGAAGAAATGAGGGGTTTTTTATAAAATCTGTTTTATAATGTTCAAGCTGCTTTTAATATATTTTATGAGACAGGTTTACTGAGAAATCTAGGAAGCATTCCACTGTAATTCAGTTCGTTCAGATTTTCTTGAACCATTGTTTAGCAGTTTTCAGAAAACCTCAAATCCAGAAGCATAAATTTGACTGTTTTGGTACAACTGACTATTTCTGTTTATTATTCGTTTTTCTATTACTGTCTAATAGCAGCAGCTGATTTTTTTTTTTCATGTGGACATAGATAATTTTTTAAAATGTTAAGGCAGAAAGATATCAATATGAGAAGCTTTTTCATAGGAATAATATTGAATACTGTGAAAGAGTTGATTGTGAATCCTTCTCTTGTAAGTGTGCATTTGTGCGAGATATTTTCACAAATAGAAGGTTAAATGATCAACAGTTCAAACTGGGTGTTAGTATGAACATCATTAGGAATATCTTGGAGAGAGAAACAAAAATATTTAAAATATTAATTAAAAGTTTTATTAATGACAGACATTCTCAAGAATATACAGCCCAGATTCAGTGAGAACTAATCAATGCTTTTGAAAATTGTAATACAGATTATCTAGCATTGTAAGGAATTGCATCTTTTTTTCTATTTTCCCCTGAAAATTCACTTTTTTTTTCTCTTTTGATTTGCCTCTGATGAAATATTTCAACTGAAATTCGTTTTGTAAGGTGAGGTGGCAGCATGGGATACTGGCATCATTTTGAGACAGTCTAAAAAGTAAAGTAGCATAAATACGTGGGTGAACAGTGAGCAAAAGAGTACATGAAACAGGAAAGGCACAAATATATGCTGCAATTATAAACACAGGCAGAAAGTAGGGATGTGAGCAATTAAGAGAAAGATACAAAAAACCATGCTGTGGGTGGTGAAATATATTTGTGGCATTGTTGATTTCAGCTGTCTTCCTACTGATCTGATGGGATCAACTGTGACAATTCATTGTGTTCAAAAGCAGTCAGCAATTCTCATTTCTTTTGAAGGTCTTTACTGTATGTGTAAAAACCCCAACCAACAAACAACAAAGCAAGCAAGCAACCAACTAAAAAATCTCTTTTTAGTTTTTATTTGTTTGTTTGTTTGTTTTTTGTGGTTTTTTTTTTTTTTAACAGAACTGGACAAAAGTTAAAAACCTAAGTTTCATTCTGCTTTGTTATAGAAAAATGGAATTATTCCTACTTCTATGTTGATTTATTTCACCTGTTTAATATTTGTTGTCTGATACTGCATTTCAAGTGAATAGGAAAGAGCAGCCTCAACATGTACTTGAATGTTTTCCTCATTATGTTGCTGTTTATTCATACAGTTGTCTTGCTCATGTTTCTTTGAAATCTGTTTTTGTGTGTTTTCTTTAGCTGCAATTTTGTTTTATTGAACGTGAATGTCAAATATGCTTTATGAAAACAAAGGCTGGTGGCATTCTAGCTCAGAAACTCTGATTTTTAGAGTTAATGTCAGCCCAGGTATCAAAAATGATAGTTAATAGTCAGTCACAATATGTCACCATAGAAAAGTATATAAAGATGTGAGCTATGTATATATATATAATTGTAATTAGAGATAATAACATTAATCATCATTACATACACCAGTGTATAAAATTGTATAAACACAATACAATTATTATATTATAATACCTAATAATGATGCCACATCCTTAGGCATGTCCCACTTGCCAGGTGTCTGTGCCTGGCTACTTTTCAGTCTGTACAGTCAATCCCACAAAAACATTGCTTTTATATGTGACAACGTTAGAAGAAATCTGTTAAAACTTGGGAGTTTCTCTGTAGGCAATGAAGTTTAAATCATGTGGGGACAAGTTCATGTGGAATGCAGAACTGAGGCGTGCGATAATCACTGTAAGAGTCAGGTGAAGATTGGGCACCCTTTGTCTCAAGTTTTCTGCCAAATGTAAGCAGGAAACACTACATAGTTCAGGTAGTGGTCTCTGAATCTCTGGACTGCTATGACTAGACTGACTTTCAAACTTAGAAAGACTGCCTCTTTGAAAGGCAGACTGTAGTCAATTTTTGAATAGTAGTGAATATAAAACTGTCTGTTGTTTGTTATAAGTGGTCAAGAGGGATTCATTTAGTGGTCCTTTTTATCCTTGTAATGGATAAGTGTATGTGATCAGCTTTCTGCAGATACGTGTTTTTGCCCTGTTTGAGTGTTCTCCTCATGAACTGGTGATTGTTATCACTGTAACTTGGGTTACCAAGAGTAATAAAATGGGTTTGCCGAGCACTGCAATCTTTTATTAAAATTAGATTCTAGAATCCAGAGGGCTTATTTTCCATTTTCAGCTGATCAGTAGGATGAATGCAGATTTTGTGAGAAAGTCAATCTAAAACCATGTGCGGGGTGTCCCAAGATCACATTATTTTTCCAAATACATTTGTAACTGTGACTTTCTGGATGCTTTGGCTGCATTTGAACTGCAGTAACAAGAAGAGCTGAAATCTCCTTTCCTTACTCCTATGTCCCCTACATAACTCTGGTACCATTTTTTCTTTCTCATCTGATATCTGTACTCTGTACAAGACTGTCTTGTCTAGGACACAAGTCTTATGAGATGTAGTGGCTGAGGGATTTTTTTCTTTTTCCCAGCCTAGAGAAAAGGAGGTTCAGGGGAGTTGTAGGGAAGTGAAGGTTGGTCTCTTCTCCTAAGTAGCAAGTAATATAACAAGAGAAAATGCCCTCAAGTGTCATCAGTGGAGGTTTAGGTTGGATAATAGAACGAATTTCTTCCTCAAAGGGGTTCCCAAACTATGCAAGTGGATGCCCAAGGAAGCGATGTACTTACCATTCTTGGAGAGATTTAGACACCATGTAGATGTGGTGCTGAAAGACATAGTTTAGTGGTGATTTAGCAGTGCTAAGTTGATGTCTTCCAGTCAAAATGATTCTATGATCCCGAAGGTGGATCTGACAGTTACAACAGCTGGAATGAAGCAGATGGTCTCTTTCCTCTTCAAACCTACTTTCAGTGAGGCAAATTATTTTTTGGTTAGGAGCAATCTGTTCTTGTGACTTGGTCATTATATTGTCTCATCATACTAACCCTGGATATTGACACAGATGAAAATGTCTTTGATGTCAGTGAGATGAAAGAAGAGGCCTATGGTGGGCCAGTAGAAGTGGCAGAAATTGTTCCTGATAAGGAGATATCCTAACAAGATGTTCTACAAGAAAGGAAAGAGGCATTTGTTGAAAAGAAAAAAGGGGGAAATTTCTGTAAACTATTTTTGTCTTATGTTTGTTAAGTCTACTTTGCCTGCAAAGCTGCTGCTTGTTTTATGAAAGCATGTCTGCCTCCCTACTCCCTTTCAAGTAAACTAACCTGCTTGACTTGGAGAGGTGTGCTCAGAATTTGAAAGCAAAGCTGATAACTATGACAAGTTGAAGGAAAACAGCACAGGAAAAATGAAATAGTGCCTACCATTCACACCCAAACAAAGAGAAGTCAGTCATTTTGAGAGTAGAAGAGTTCGGGAAGCCTGATTTATTATATACTTGTGCCTTGCAGTTGATGCCTTTAGTATTGGGTGAAATGAGATACTGTGTTTTAAACGTATGGAGGAGATAGAAGGATTGAACAGACTCACAGAAAGACAGGCACAAAGACACACTTATGCACATACTGTGATCACATGAGTCTTGTTTACCTGAGACAAGAAATGAAATTGAACTCCAGAGGAGCAAGAGAGGGGAACAAAGAAGAGCTAACTT
This sequence comes from Psilopogon haemacephalus, assembly GCA_013396835.1. Taxonomy (NCBI): domain Eukaryota; kingdom Metazoa; phylum Chordata; class Aves; order Piciformes; family Megalaimidae; genus Psilopogon; species Psilopogon haemacephalus. Next base: position 32,821 of record VWZI01008933.1, on the reverse strand, counting down.
TGATCTTTCTAGCAGTATGAAAACAATCTCTCATCTAGCAGATCTATCTGAACACTTGAGACACAATCTCCCGATCATATCCCCCACCATGAAGTAGAGGTGATGGGAAGTGTGAGTGCCAGGAGAATACAGACCACGTCTCCTCTTTCCCCACTCTCATGCCACAGACAGCAGTTAATCCTCCTGGCTTCCAGGCAGATGTTTCTTGATCTGTTAGTCCTCCACCAACACTGGCTGAGATCCCCTGCCTTTCCTAACTTCCTGTTTGCAGCTGTGATGCATAGGAGAGCATAAATCCTCAAATCAATAGGAGCGACATAGATAGCAATGATATCAATAACATCACCTTTATGTCTTGGGAAGTCTTTGTGGGCAATCTGTTTCCTTCCTGGTCCTGGTGACTAAAAGAGTTTTTGTGGGCCAAATTATTTTTGGCACTGGTTTTTCTGCTGACAGCACTTCAGTTCAGCAGTCATCTTGAAGTCCAGACACTGAAGTGTGAGTGTGTCAGACTTGTTGTCAGAAAAGCAGGGAGCTGATGAGAACCCCCCGGTCTTGGATGGGGAGAGTGCCCTGGCACTGTCACAGTCAGAAAATGATGTACTGATGTTTCACTTTGACCTTTACAAGGTTGGCCATGAGCTAAAAGGAACAGAAAATTTAAAACTGTGTCATTATATAAATAAGCTTATCTCTTCAATTCTATTGTCATGAGTAAAGAAATATAAAGACTGATTAGGTATAAAACTTGGATAAAGATTTTTGCTTGACTTCCTTCAAAACTAATGACAAAAACGGCATTGAATTCAGCAGCACAGACTTATCTGTGAATAATAATTTGCCCTGGGATAGTAAAAAGGTCTTTTCTCTTGAAGGGAAGGAAGGGAGAAACACAAGAGGACTGTAAGCTGAAGCCATGTGACACAAGGCTACTAGCAAAGAATCATTAAGATTGATCAGCCCTTGGATGGGATATTACGGAAGGAACATAGGTAATGGACCTCCAGATAACAAAAACACTGAAAGCAAAGTGGGTTGAGATCAGATTTTAATGAAGATCTAGGTGTGACTGCTGTTGTGAATGGTCATCGACTGGGCATAATTAATTGCAATTGCCTTGTTCTGAGTTTATTCCAGTGTGGCTTTTTCCAGAAGCAGGACAAGGAAATGCTGGGGTCATTCATCTCTGATACTGCTCATAGTCAGAAATTAACTCCTCCAAAGATGCCCTGGCTCAGCACTTTGTGCAAGTACTTCCAAATCACTTTAATCAAAATGTCAGGTTAGCTGATCCACTTGTATTTCCCATGCTGCCTGGTGGTACTGCCCTAGGAGGTGGATAGTGACACTCCAGTTGGGAGGGAAAGAAGGCCTCTGGAATGCTTTTGGAAAACAGAACTGTGTTGAAGAAGTTTATTTTGGATTGCAAATCTAAGCTATTAATTTCTAGTTCTTCCTTTTCTGTGTTGAGAAGAGAGGTTGAGATCTCAAAATATTTCCAGGAGAAATTAAAGTGAAACCAATCTGGCTGCAAAATATTTTGCACAGATAAAACTATGCACTTTAATAAAAATACACTTACAAGCTCTACTAGTTGGTGTGCTTTTTCATAAAGAATTGGCTTCTTACTGTTGAATTTAGTATTCATTTGGTGATATGATTCAATTGGGTACTTTATGGGAGCATAGCAAGGATCATTTTTAATGTTTTTCATTTTTGTTTCTGTTTATAAATTGTTCACATGTATTTATTAAATATTCATGATTAATATTTGCTGAAAAGTATTGCTAGATAAATTATGGATGTCTTAAAATAATATTTTCCATTTTAATGCTTAAATTGCCCCAAAATGTGATTTTTTTTTTTTCTACTGCTGATTTAATTCTTAATTCTTTATTCAACTTGGACTGTAACATAAGACTTGTCAGGAAACACTGGATGAAATTCTGATCTCCCTAAGGGATTTACAATCATCCTGCTTCATTATCTTCAGTGCAATGTTTCCAAAGCAACTTTGAAAGCATCAGTTCAAAACCAGCTTAGGATCAGCCTCTGCAATCCTTAGTCTACCCTGTGATTTCTGCCATTCTATTTAAATAATGGTGACAAAATTGCCACCACACTACAGTAAAAGAAAATATGTTTGCAATTGAAACAAGAAAAGCAGAACACTTCAGGTATCTGATAGTTTAAAACATTCAAAATAAGATTTCACAAAACACAAAAATTACTGTGTAAAGTAAGCCTTGTTCCTACTAAAAGTGACAACATAAAATACATATAAAACCCAGAGTAAAACTATCTGAAAAGACTAGTAGTTTTGGTGTTCACTTTCAACTCTCCTCAGCAGACCTTCTCAGCTCATCTGGTGGCATCATTTGTGACACTTATCCATAGGGCATAAAATAGCAGTTTGCCACCCACCTTGAGCAGGTTGGTTTTGAAGTGTTTGAAGGCAAAACAAAAAAGTACCCTGCTATTAGTGGCAAGCTGGAATTTTATATCCACTTGTTTTTGACAGTTATAGTTGAAGCTGTCACTTACTATTTTTTTCAGAGCCTTTAAAATGGATCTTTTTACATGTTAACATGAATATATTTAAGTGGAAAAAAATCCCTGCAGCTTTACTGGGTGCTAGTTGACACATGAAGACCTCTGTATTCAATGCACACACAGAACATATATGATTAAAATTACAATTATAGCCCTGTGTTAAGCATTTGAAAGCATGAATTAAAAGGGTTAGGTAATCTTTTCTATCCTTAGCACTTCTCATTTTCACATGTTTCTGCCCAGGATTTCTACAGTGTTTAATTGAAAGACTGAAGAAAGTGAGGCAGCAAATATTGTACAGTTGTTCTGGTGATGAAAAGCACAAAATGTTTTAGCTTGTATCACATTAAAATGCATAATTCCAAACTAGATTATTCTCTCCTCAGAACTGTTCTGTGCCCAGTGACAGAACAAGAGGCAATGAGCTCAAACTGAAGCACAGGACATTCTCTATGGATGTAAATGCCCCACATTTTTCTGCTATGGTGGTTGAACAGAGGGCCAGTTGCTCAGAGAGGTTATAGAATCTCCTTCCACAGAGATACTTAAACCAAAACTGGACAGTGTGCTGAGAAACATGGTGTACGTAACCCTGCTTGAGTCCGAGTGATGTACTAGATGATTTCTGTAGGTCCCTTTCAAACTCAATTCTTCTGTGATTCTGAGAAATATGGACAGGACACCCAAGTTTTGTAGCTAGCTTTGGTGGGACACAAAGACACATGTGGGACTGGAGAATATTTCCTGAGTCATTGCACTTCTTAAGCTTGCTGTGAACACAGGCTCTATGTCAGGAAATTCTGTTTCTAAGACTGTACCACGACCTCCCTCATTTCATAAACCATGCCTTTATATCAAGTGAGGTCTTTTGGGTATGATACAACACATGCTGACTCCAACCTCTTTTTTTTTTTTTTTTTTAATTTATTTTTGCATTTTCTTGACGTTCTATACATGTGTGAGAGTCAGTTGTGTTATATTCCCTTGTTGGGCTGTAAAGGAACAGTAACAGGCAGGCTGTCTGCTTGCCTTCTGCTGGTTGCTGTGAATTGAATGAAGTGAAATCCTCAGGAGAGAAAGGGAGAAGAGTGAGGAGAATGATCACCAGGAAGACCAGGTCTTTGGTGAGAACAGATATGAGATAGTCCCACAGTTTGAGAATCTGAGACATAAAGAGCTTTAGTGTGGGTTGTGCAGAGTCTATTCTATTGTCACCCAGAAAATTACTACAAGTTGCTGGACTAGAAACTAAGGGGAAAGACAGGGTCTTGATAGTGAAGAATTAATTTTGTTCCAATTTTTTTTCCCCTCTTCTCTAAGAAGTTTGTCCAGCTTGTGTTCAAATAAGTTTTACTTCTACAACTCTAAAGTTTTTATGGTCCTGTGACTTTAATAAAAAAGGAGTAGGGCTTCTGCATAGCGAACATAATAGTCCGAAAGTTCTTTAGAACCAGATAGCTTTGTCGAAGGTTGCATCTTTGCCCACATCAATGTACAGATTCAGTAGCTCTTGATTCTTACTGTTTTCTTCTATTTTTCTTTTATCTGCTTTCATTCACAGCCCCATGTACCCAAACCAGGCTTTAGCTTCTATTTGCTGACCCTCTGTGCACAACACAGAATATGGTGTACATGGTGCAATGAAGTATAAAGCAGAGCACATAGATGTGAGGTTTACAATTTTTTTTAAGGCACATTGACACCCTAAAGAGCAACTTCAGCAACCTTAAGTCTTCACCTTAAATTGAGATAAAAATCAACATTTAATGCTTGTTTTTATGGAATGACTTCGATCAAGTCATATAAATAGCCCTTGGCTGGAATTCTGCTTAAGCAAAGCCTGAGGGAAGCATCTTTACTTGGCTGTGTCAGTGTAAACAGATGCTAATTGCTTTATGGCATTTTGGTTAGGATTCTCAAGTGTCCAAGGTGCTAGTCTTCTCTTCTTCTGAGAACAGTGGGCCTTTTACATAAAACTGCTTTACGAGAGTCTAGCACAGAGCCATAAAGCTGACGAAGGAAATGGAACATCTCTCTTATGAGGAGAGACTGAAGGAGCTGGGGTTCTTTAGCTTGGAGAAGAGGAGACTGAAAGGTGACCTGAGCAATGTTTATAAATATGTGATGGGTGAGTGGTAGGGGGATAGAGCCAGGCTCTTCTCGGTGATGCATAGGAAATTTCATATAAACATGAGGAGGATTTTTTTTCACTGTGAAGGTGACAGTGGAACAGATGGCCCAGGGGGGTTGTGGATATTGAAAATGTGCCTGGATACATTCCTGTGTGATTTCATATAGGAGATCCTGCTCTGGCAGGGGGTTGGACTGGATGATCTTTCGAGGTTCCTTCCAGCCCCTGACATTCAGTGATTCTGTGATGCTATATAGGTTGCCATCCCTGTTTGTTGTTATGGTAGCTCTCAGAAAACATAAATGCTCTTCATTCCATGTATTTTCACTTATTCAGCAACTGTTGTGTGGAATTTTCTACTTCCAGTTAAACTCTAATACTGTGTTAATTGTACTTAGGCTAGGTAATAATTCTGTAATACTGTGAGTATGGCTGTAATATTATTTGGCTACAAAGGCCATTGAAAAACATTTTTCATGAAAGTGCCACACCTTCTAATTTCCTTTATGAAAATTCCAGAAATACAGTGGAGAAGTAAATCCTTAATCTTGTTGGTCGTCATAATCTAGAGTTTGAAAACTGGTCTGAGAAGACTGCAGAACTGTCCAACAATGACATGTAAAAATTGCAGTTCTATATGAAATACGGTTTTGTCTGTTTGCATTCAGTGGACTATAGCTTTTTTCCTGGAAGCATCTGGGAGATATTCTCATTAACTTTGCATCACCTCCTTAGTTACTGTATTTATGAGTCTTAATTTTTTGTAGTCAACTTTATCATTTATCCTGACAAAGAAAATTTCAAAAGTCTTGTGCAATTACTACTCATTACTCCATTTTTAAATTATTCTCTTTTCAAACTTTATTTGAAGTCTCAGCATTTATCTCCTTGCTTTTATATGCTGTTAAATCTGCCTAAGTACAAACATAGTCCAAAAATACACCTGTGTAAGAATAATTTCCTTCATACCAATCTTATGGTTTAGTTTTAAACTTGGATGACTATGCTTTCTTCAGTTTTTGAGACATCCCTTTTAAACTAGGATATAAATGTGTTAAGAAAATACATTTACTCACACACACAAAAAAAATATGCCAAGGAATCTTCATTATTGTTTTACTAAGCAGAAGATTTTAAAGGAAAGGAGTCACAAGAGTTTGTGCTGGTTCTGTCTTGCATTTTGGAACATAACAAAAATAATTTTTGTTTAAAAAATAATTTACAGGAGCAATTTTTAAAGCAAACACCTGAGAAACTTCTCATTTCTTTTAGCAGGTTTTATCAGGAGCTGATATAGTTTCCTAAAGATTGTATTCTTGTATCATAACAGAGAGAGATCATAGTTACAGAATAACGAGATGCTGGGGTCTGTGGGGGTGTTGGTGAAGAGAAGGTGACTGTTTTGTTGGGAAAAAAGGTTATGTGACTGAGTTCCCTGCTTCCATGCTCAGATGATTATTTGACATATAAGAAAGGGCTAAATTTTGTTGCAAATGTTTGGTGCAGCATTGTTATCTATAAATTTCCTAAACATAAGATCTACTCAGAAAGGCATCCCTGAAGTCTGTGTTATTAAAACTAAACACTTTTTTGAGTTAGACTAAAGTAACTGAAGGATTGTTTCTTCCCAAAGCATGATGAGTAATGATGTTACTGGATGTGGTGACCTATGCTTACGTTTCCTAGTGCAAGCTGAGATTACCCACGCTGTCTGGGGAGGGAATTTGCTGATTATATGCATGGTTAGAAGTTTTACCTTATCATTCTATATATTACTGACTTTAAACAAGGTATTTTATTTATTTTAATCATGCTGTTTTGTGGAGCTTTAACTATTGGGACACCAAGGGTTCCCACAGGTTGAATTTCTAAATTCATTCTGAAGCATTGTAGAAATTGCAGAAGAAACAGCACTGCTGAAATTGGACTTTGACTGATATTGCCAAAACCTTGGGGCTTCCCTTCTGGAAGTTTAAATGAGAAGGGAATCTTAGAAAGAGAATCTCAGTAGCATAGGTTAGAGGCTTAAAACACATGGGGATCTGTAACATTTACAGCCCCAGCAAGAATCTCCTTGCATGATAGGAGCAGAGGCAACTAGAAATTAACTCTATTTATTCCCCCAAGATTCCATAACTAAACTAATGGTGTCTCATTGCAAAAATGTATTAAAATGTAATAATCACCACATAGAAAAAAAATAGTATTTTTTGCATCCTGAGGCTAGCTTTAGATTACTAAAAGAGAATGAAACAAATACCTGGATGACAAACAATTCAGAGCTTTTTTTTTTTAATCCCAGTGTTCTCAACATCAGTAAAGTACAAAAATATGTTTTGGGACTTATACTTCTTGAGATACCCGACACTAGAGTTTACAATGGTGAGACATTTTGTCTTTCCATGTGGATTCATATCAAGTTAAGGAAACATTCACCTCAGTACCAGCTGACATGATCGTGAGTTTATTTGACTAATCATAGCATAGTTTGAGTTGAAAGTGACCTCTAAGGGTCATCTAGTACAACCCCCCCTGCTCTGAGCAGGGACCTTTTCAAGTAGATCAGGTTACTCAGAGTCCCATCCAACCTGACCTAAAATGTTTCCAGGGATGGGATACCTACCACTGCTCTAGGCAACTTGTGCCAGTGTTTCATCCTTCTCATAATGGAAAAGGCCAAACCAAATCATTATATGGTTGAAGACATAAAATGTATAGCTCATTCTGGCTACTACTTTGTGGAGTCTTGTTAAGAGGTTTGGTTTTGTTGTGTTGAAACTGATTCTGGGGAATTATTTCTGGATATTAGATATGAGAGTTTAGGCATGGTTTGAGAATCTGTGTGTACCTACTGAAGTAATCAAAATAATTTCTTTTAACTTAAATTTAGACACTCTTCAAATGCCAGTTTAAAAGCTAGTGTAAGCAAAGTTTGCTCTACCCTCTTTGCCTCAGTCATCATTTGCTCCAGCCATGATGTCCAAATTCCAGAGGGCAAAAGTAAGGTCTGGGGAAGTGAAGACCTGCCCACTGTAATTGAAGATCATGTTCGAGAGCACCTAAGGAACCTGAACGTGCACAAGTCCATGGGGCCTGATGAGACCCACCCACGGGTCCTGAAGGAACTGGCAGATGAAGTTGCCAAGCCGTTGTCCATTTTATTTGAAAGGTCATGGCAGACTGGTGAAGTTCCTGCTGACTGGAAAAAGGCAAATATAACACCTATCTTCAAGAAGGGAAAAAAGGACGACCCTGGGAACTACAGACCAGTCAGCCTGACCTCTGTGCCTGGCAAGATCATGGAGCAGATCCTCCTCAAGGCTGCCATGACCTTGATTGTAATGAGCTGCTACAAAAAGACCAGTGCAGTATGATCACCAAAGCTTTGCATCATGTCACTGCTAACAAAGGGATATTCTATTAATGTTTCTCCAGATCAGCCTGTTGTGATACTATCCACAGTTTTATTTTGTGTATTCTGATTTTGATTACTTTCCAGAAACACTTTTTTACCCCAAGAATCAAGATGCACCAAGTCTTGCTATAAGAGGACAATTTCTTATAACAGATTTTCCTGTAATAGCTGCATTTTGGGTAGAACTTATTTCCACACAATTTCAGTAGTTCAAGGACATCAGAACTTCCTGCCGAGAGTTTCTTTCTTGGATGATCTGAGATGACAGTTTGATTTTTGTGCTGAAGTTTGTTAGGAGAGGTGAGCACCAGGTGATGCAGTTAAACTGAAAGGATGTGGAGAAGTGGGACAACTAAGAGCACTTTGAAAGGAAATTAAATGAACTGCTTTGACCTAATGTATTGCTGAAATTCCCAAAGACCTTACATTTGCAAATTAAAAGTACCCTTTACTTTCAAAATTATTTGTGGCATACTCCTCTTTTCCACTGATGTTTGCATTTAGATCACCAAGTTTGTTTTTAGGTATTCTGTTTTAAAAAAACCCTAACTTTAATGTTTAAAGAAACAAAGGTACAAAAAAATTGACTCGTATAGACATACCTAGTTTATAGGTCTTGAGAAATGTCTACATGTAGCCCTTCCCTCAGAGAAAAGGCACCAAGGTGAATCTGCTTGTCTCCACAATCAAAGTGAGTTCAGCCCACAGGTAGGTTAATCCAAACTCATCTGACCTGAGGCATTTGACAAATACCACCAAAAGCTTATTAAAGCCCCAGGACAGATAATTTTTATTTGCAAATAGTTCTACACAGAAACATAGAGCTTTTGCAGAGATAACAGAGAAAATATCTTATTATCAATTTTGACAAAATATTTATTCATGCTATAAATGATGTGCAAATTGTTATGTTTTGGAGGAAGCAGATTTAATTTTGCTGCAACTATTTAATATATTAATTGCTATCCATAAATTTCCTACCTTAAAATGTCAGGATTACTCTAGAAAGCATTAGCAAGACCAATATAATTTAAGGTGATTACTTTCTTGAACTGTGCAAAGATAATTAACCCTAGGAAGAAATAATACTTTTTGTTGCTTATGTGTACATATCCTGGTGATCTGTGTTATAACTTTTTATAATCCGTACTTGCACCTCTGTGTTTATAGAAGTATATTGATTTGTAGGATTTGTTTTACTGTGTTGGATGAAAGTGTAATGAAAGAGAAATTTTAGGCATGATTCAAAGCCTCCTAAAATCAATGTGAATCTTTCTATTGACTTTAGTGGGCTTTGAATCATCTTTAAAAGTGTGGTAATATAAGAAGTTTTGTTTCAGACTTTCTTTATGAGTAGAGCTTCTGCATGCTCTGTGATCATCCATTATGTTCAAAATTGCCAAGGTTACTTTTCTGCTGGAAGTGACCAGTGGCAAAAATCCTTTGTTCCTTTCTAAGGTTAGCTTAAACCTCCCACACCAAAGTGTGTGAAAATTGGGCCAGTGTGAAAACACTGCTTGAAAGAACTTCTTCTTTCTAAGGTGAGGTTAACCCCACACACCCCACACCATGGTGTTTGAAAATTGGACCAGTATGAAAACACTGGTTGGAAGTATTTCTCCTTTTGAATCCAAACTGCTAAGGGCAAAATTATAGAACAAGATGTAAAGGCAGAGATATCTTTTTAGCTCTGAAATAGTAGGTGAAAAAGCTATTTTTGACCCAGTCCTGAAACAAAGTATAAGCCTTTTGCTTCATTAGACTGATCTGGTTTGTCACTTAATATCTCAGAAAAAGGATAAACTTTTATAATGGGCAAGCATTCCACAGTATGATTTCCTAACCTTGGGCACATATTGGCAGACATTCTTTCTCTGAGTGTGAAGGCTGATGTGGCAGTCTTCTAAACAATTCTTCTAATCACAGACGCCTTTTAATCTGCCATCTTTCCTGCCTCTGCAATAGCTTGTGACACTGAGGAATACAATCAGTTTGCATACAGCTAGAATGCATGACTAGGAAGGGATGGAGGAGGTTAATAGAAAGACAACTTTTTGCTGCAATAAGATTTTTCTTGTGTGAAAGCTCAATAATTATGACTTAATTAAGATAAGAAGAAGGTGACTGCTCCTTTCTTTCCATACGTGTATTAATAAGTTCTTGTCTGAATCCTGGTTTAAAAGGACTGTGTGTGCTTTTGATTAGGCTATCATTGGCCTCTGGAAATGGGAGTGCCAAGATGGTGAATGAAAAATCAGAACACCTCCCACATTTCAAGGATGAATTCTTTTCCTCCTAAATCTCATTTACTCCTTCTCCTCACCTTCAGAAACAGTTTATTTTGACAGAACTCATATATTGTTGAAAATGTGTTTATAGCATGAGATTAACAGTAGAGTTTGAGCTAACAAATAGTCTGAGTGACTAAATGCACAAGAGTATTTCCACTGTCAGCCACAGACCTAGCTAGTTTTCTGAACAAAGTTCATGGATACTGCATGGATGGAGGCCTAAATATGTGAGAAATTTATGCTTAATGTTTCATTAAGTTGATTTATTGTGTGACTTAGCATAAGTAATGATTTAATGTCTGTATTTTTTAAGATTTTGTTTCCTTGTAGGAAAGCACTGGGGATTTAATTATTTCTCTGAAGTATCTTTAAAAGAGTATGAAACAGGGATTTGGAAAAACTATTGTTAATGTCTCCAAATGGTTTTTGTTTTTTTTTAATTTCATCTGATTACTGATGTATCCTAACAGATTTATTGTTAATGTAATGTTTCCCTTGTCACCTCTAAAGAAGCTGAGAGTATAGATGCAAAACTGGAGAGGAGCCATCTGGGCAGTCAAAATAGTGACATAGTGGGCATTTGGAAACAACAGAACATATAAAGGTTTGCCACAGCTGCAGTCTTTTTGTAAGCAAGCAGTTTTTTGTGAGGTTTCCCTTTTTTGTTGACTCATTATGTACTGCTTCCACCATTAATCATGAATGGATCTTTAACGCGTATCATTATTCATTTTAATTCTTCCGTAAGGACCTGGGTGTGCTGGTCAGTGGCTGGTCAAATATGAGTCAGCAGTATGACCCAGTGGCCAGGAAGGCCTAGAGGTTCCTGGCCTATATCAGGAATAGTGTAGTGAGCAGGCTGGGTAAGTGATTATTCTCCTATACTCATCACTAGTAAGACCACATCTTTGTGATCAGGGGTAATTAATTATGCAACATGATATTTTTTCAAAATTAATATTGTTCATTAATTTTCAATATTCAGAACTCTTGCCTCCTCAACCACTAATTTTAATGAGGTTCTTCTGCAGTGGTCATGGTAACATTATACAATTAATAACTAGATCTAGAAATAACTGGCAAAAATATATGAACATTTAAACCCAGTCAAACTGGAAGAGAGGGTTCTTGAGATCAATATACTGCTTGCCCATTAGATGGACTCAGGAAGCTTCTGCTTATGGCAGAAGGCAATTAGTGAATTACAAGAGGCTTTAAGCATTTACTTAAAAATATTATCTACCAGTTCACAGGGCTAGCTACAGTTCAGACAGTACCCAAATGTATACATTGGGTTCTGTTGGTATTTTCTTAGCCGCTGGGGCTTCTGATTCTTCACAGGATGCTGGGGAAAGGGGGCAGATGATCTCTGGCCTGTTTCTGGTTCCTCTGGACGATCTGTGTATCTCCAGGACTCGCTGTCTTGGCAGGAGACTTTCAGGTGTAGGCAGAATGTCTTGCAATGTGCAGTCTCATCATGGATGTCACACTGGCTATGCAGGTCTATCGCATGGAGGCATTTAGAGCCAGTTCCGTCTAAACTCAACGCAAAGAGAAGCAGGCAAGCACGAATACAATGGCAGAGCACATTCTGTTACCTGCTCATCTCCTTTTATCAATGTAGCCTGAGACTAATGGACCTTTGGACATAGAATAGTCAATCAGAATGGCAGTTAGCCAAGCCCGAGCATATTAGGTGAAGCCATAGTCTTGCTTTACCCAAATTTAGGGAAAACATAGGCTTTGCACAAGGCAGGCACAAGCCAAGTGCTTACCACAGGATGTAAACAGGAGCAAAACAAGTCTGGGCAAGCCAGGGTCCTTAGACTTCATAGCTTCAGGTTCCTTTATCCTCTTTCCCGCAGTTGCTTCTCCCACAACAGAAGGAGAGAGAACAGAAAAACATGTCTGGGCAAGCCAGGACATGTATAAACCTATTTTCACCTATTTGGCCTACCATGACAACCTTCAATACTGGTTAGATTTTTGGGGCCTTCACTACAAGAAGGATTTTGCGGTGCAGGAGCATGTCCAAAGAAGAGCAAAAAAGCTGGTGAAGGGTCTGGAGCAAGTCTTCTGAGGAGCATCTGAAGGAACTGGGGTTGTTCAGCCTGGAGAAAAGGAGGCTGAGGGGAGACCCTCTCAATCTCTACAACTACCTGAAAGGAGGCTTTAGCAAGGTAGAAGTTGGTCTCTTCTTCCAAGTGAAAAGAGATAGAAGAAACAGCCTCAGGTTGATCAAGGGAAGGCTTATGTTGGATATCAGGAAAAAAACATTCACTGAAAGAGTGGTTGAGCCCTGGGACAAGATGCCCAAGAAAGTGGTGGAGTCACTGTGCTGGAAGGTCCAAATTACACCTAAAATACATATCCAAGACGTATCCTAAACACATACCTGAATATCCACCTTGCTGCCTCCTCCCTTCTCCTTCTTCCCAGGATGGAAGAAGCGGGAGGGCAGACAGTCTGCCACACAGACACCATATTTGGCCTTGTTTTGCACCCTGCTTTTTTTTTTGGTAAACAAAGGTCACAGATGCTAGGCATGTGCATCTCCCTTTTTTGGTGAAATAACCTAGGATTGGTTCCAGGGATGTTTTCATCTGTTGCTATTGATCAAAGACATCAAAATGCTTTGAAACCTACCTAACTTTCTTGTTTGCTGCTGCTGCCTTTGCTTTGTCCACTACCTGTTTGCCTTGCTTGCTTTGCACCGCACATAGCTGGGGACTTGCATCCCTCAGGAACATCCCTCAGGAACAACAGACCTGCGCGTCATCTTTGGCACTGAGCCAAGGGTCTGAAGCTGCTTGGCCCTCTCTGAGAGAAGCTACCCACCTGAGCTCAGCCAAACCTGAGTCCATTTAACTCTGGCCAAGTCTAGGTGATGACCTAGCAACAGCCTAGCAACGGCTTGGGATCATTGGGACCTGCCAACCTGCTGCTCCAGCCCGAAGGCCTGCTCCTTTGCTGTGCACTGCACCCAATCGGACTGTTCCAGCCCGTAAACCTGGATCATGCTTCAGCCAGGTAGCTGACCATTCCAATGATCTCCTAAGAACCACGGAGGATTTGTCTCAGTCCGTGGATCTTCTCAGACAATGTGTTCAATTTAAATTATGCAAGCAGCAAACCCCACAGCATCATCACCATATGGAAGGCTACTACGTGGCTGGGATGATATCTTTCCTCATTTATGCTTCTATGTATACTTTTGGATCACTAATATTGGGACTCTGATCAATGAGTAAATCATACTCTCTTTTCTGAAGTTAGTGAAAGTTTATGTTTAACCTTTAGCAGTTTACACTTCAAGACTCTCTCCAGTTGTTTAAATTTTCTAAAACCTTTCTTAAAATCATTTCAATCAATATGATTGTACATATACATTCTGCAAAATTATTTTTACCAACTGTGTAACAGGACCTCTGTGTGTTAATTGTAGATATGTTTGGGGAAATTTTCTCTATATACTTAATAAAATATTTAATAATTTTTTTATTGGCCTAAATACAATTCACTTTTAACCCAGATTCAAATCCCTACTTAACAGTCAACATCCCTCAGAGCATTCAAAAAAATGTGTAGATGTGGTGCTGAGGGACATGGTTTAGTGATGGAGTTAACAGTGCTAGGTTAACAGTTTTACTTGATGATCTTGGATATCTTTTCTGACTTTAATGATTCTATAATAAAGACGACACCATTCTTGATCCTTGTACTTTTACCTCTAAGGAGAATCCTGATTACCAGTTCCTAACATATTCTTCTTAATTTGCAAGTAAAAACATTTTAAACACTCTTTCAGTTTCTTAATGCAGAGGGGCAAATTTCTGCCTTAACACATGTGGTTTGCTTCCACTTTATATTGTGTTTGTGCTTGTGTGAGGGAAAGTTGGGATAAGATTAACCCCAAAATGGTGCACATTCTTGTCTGTTGCTGCTACATAAAATAATCTACATTTGAAATGTCTGGACTGTAGAACATGAAAAGCTGTACAAGATAATAAGATGAGACAAAAATCACAATTCCTAAACTTACACATTCAATTCCAATTTAGAAAAATTATTTTTGGTGGGTTTGGAAGAACAGAAGAGAGATGTGAAGTTTGCTCTATGGGATGTTCATGAATGTTTAAAAGTTTTCTTCTAGAAGTGTCTGTTGCAGGACCTTTCTTCTATGGTTATAGCCTTTGAAAGAGAAAATGAAATTGAAGAGCTGGAAAGGAAACTAAAATACTTTCACCTCCCACAGCTGGAGTTGGGTTTCCTCATTCTTTACAGATATATGTCCAAGTTCACCTGAACTAGCAGCACTAATGTACCCAAGGATACTTTGTCCACACTTAGACTGAATCTAGAGGCCACCAAGACATCTGTCTTTTTCTCTTTTTTTTTTTTTTTTCCCAGCTTCCAGAACAAAGTATTTTAGTTCCCATTCTTCTCTCAGCTGGTGCTCACATGGCTGAGACCAGGCAGCAATTCCAAAAGAAGCTGCAGAAAGAGAAAGATTGGATGATTTGAGACAGGGACAATGATTGTCACTTTTTAATTTCCCCCAGGCCTTCCCTCTAGGCTCTTTACAGTTGTTCTTTGTGAATGTGGTTGCCCAAACAGATTCAATGAGACAGCTTGTCATCACTTTCATTTAATGGAGGGAAATATTTTTCTTCTCCGGTGAAAATATTGATAAAGTATTTCTTTCTTCTGTTCATTGACATCAGCTACAGAAATAAAGCTGATTTTCCTTTATAGTTATGATCCATTTCTTGTTTCCCCACTTTTCTCACAAGTCAGTAAGGGATGTAGTATTGCTCTCTCTGTCTCTCATCGTCAGAAGCAGTAACCCACGGATTCAGGTCAAATGCACTAACGTCTCAAAGAGAGGTCTCTGGTTGTATTTCTAGTGAGGGGAAGTATTTGAAGTGGTCAAGTTATAACCTTTTCTGTACGCTGGGAAAAGGCAATTCTAAAACACTTCAATTAAGATCTGATATTTTTCACTGCAACCAATATTAAGGCCGATACTATTCTGTGTTAGACTGACTTCAAAAAGAAAATGTGTTTTGTTGAACAAAAGGGATTTTTCCTTTATAGAATACCTCAGATTTCATCATTTTATTGAATGGGCTGAAGCAATGCTTTACTGTGAGATTTTTTTTTTTTTACAGATATCATCAATAGTATGTGACACTGAACTGTACTTCTCTCTTTACAACTTTAGTCTGTCAGATTTACCTGAGTGTTTAGTGATTGCCCTATTGCATATGGGTCATATAGAGGTTCAAAAACACAGCCTCAAAATGTATCTGCCCTGATGATTTGCCCTTCATGCTAGAGATCCTCACATTTAAATAATCTAAATGAAAATAATTAATGCCAGAAAGCACCTAGCATTTATGTAAATAAAAGCCTTAGTTCAGGAGGCTCCATGTGTGTAAGTGGTTATTTGCTACTAATCTACTTAAGAGTAAGAAAAATGGTGCTCACTTTTTGTTTGCCAGTTACAGCTGTGCTCCCTCTCACCCCTTATGTTGCTGCCTTTACAGGACATCAGTGACTGTTCTGAATGATAAAAATTTGAATATTAATTCAATTCCTAATATCCTTTGCATGGTTGGTTACATGTGGCTAGCAGCTGACTGAAAGGCTATCATGTAGAATGTTACAGAATCACTGTGTCTTGAATATGAGATTCAGATGTTCTAAGGAAAATTATGGACTTGTTTAAGTCCATGAGATTCCTATTAATTTGAAGATGACCAGAAAGTCCTATTCATTTTTGCTGCAAGCTCTCTTGAGACCTCATGTTATTTGGCAAGCCATCTTGCCTCCTGTTTCTCCATCTGTAAATATAGAGAAAATTATATTTTCTTCCTTTAACTACAAGAAATTTATATGCAGAAAATTGGATAGGTGAACTTGTTTGCATTTGCTCCTTTTGAAATATAATTTATCCCTTTCCCCATCAAAGGGTGAAGTGTGTGTATGCTTATATTCCTTATGTAATCTGTTTGTAAAGGTTATGTTTAAAGCTGTTTATCTGTGGTCCCTTGTGTGATTGTTTGTGGTTTTGTGGGTTTGTTTTTTTTTGTTTTGTTTGGGATTTGTTTATTTTGTTTTAAATGGTGTTCTGTGACTTAATTATTTTTAGGTAGTGTTCTGATTTCCACTTACTTGAAACAATCTGACTACAATAAGACAGAAGTTTTTAACATCAAGTAGGGCAGTTTTACCTGTATCCACTCTGGTAATTAACGCTTAAATATCTTTGGTCAGCAGCAGTCATTGCCATGTCAAATATATAAGCAAATAGTAGGAGCGATTATTGGTATGACAGAGAATACAAGGGTTGCCAGAAAAGAAGTTCAATTATCTCTGCAAAAGCAGCAGCAGCAAGTGATGGACAGAAGCAAGTTCCTGGTAATTGCCATCCATTTGCTGATTAATGCCACAACAGAAGGATATGGGATTGAATATTCATTCTTGCAACTTGTTTCTACATATGCCTATTATTTTAGCTGCTATTTCCATTTTAATTGCTGTTGTGTATGTGTCGATTGCTCTACACATACAGGTTGCTCTGTATGTAAATTTACATCAGTGATACAGTGTATCTGTTACGAGCAATGCTGCTTCTGAGTGCTTGGAAATGTGAAGGTATATAACAACTTGGGGACCAGGAGGTAACTAATAACTAAGAGCCACTACCACGGCTGGCTAGTTGAAGATCCAGCCACACCATATTATTGAAATCTTTTGCACTTCAGATGGCATCCAAGTTGCTGACTGATGTACTAAGTGATAATGATGGTTTGCAGAGAAGCTTCTGACCCCATCGGAATGATTTTCTGATAGGCATTTCTTTGATATATTGCCTGATCTTAACCTGTAGCGTGAGTTTTGTCAAAGTTGACAGCAGGAATGAGTGATCTTGACATTTTTAAATGATGTATGTGATAACTATAGTTCTTTCTTGAATCAATCCAGAATTCCCAGATTTGATTTGTATGTGCGTATATATATATATATGTGTATATATATATATAAAATATTGGAATCTTTTTGTAGCTATTATTTTACTTTTGTGCTATGTGACAAATGTGACAAATCATTGGTGCTGTCTGCCCTTAAGAAAATGTGATGAGCTGAGTCTTATCTTATGGCCCACAACAAATAATTGCCAGTGCTATGGAATATACAATTGTAGAGCAGTACAATTTTTTTTTTCGTTTGTTTTTTTTGAGTGTCATCTGTGGGCATTTTCTAGATGACTTCTTTCTTTCATATAACTGTTATCTTCATGCTTGGTGTTGAGCATTCATTGTCCACCTTAGTACTGGTTTTAAATGAACACTGATTTTCATTTATTTATATTTATTTTTCATTAATTTATTCTTATTTACTGAAGCTGCTTTTACAAGTAGTCTTCTATATTCTTGTCCCGGCATAGAATGACGGATCACCCCAGAAATTAATCCAATTCCTGGGCTCTCTCCTCCCTCTACTGTTAAAAGGTTTGGTAGGGGGTGAAGGGTGGGGCATCCCAGGTGGCCTTGGGACTCAGGGTGGAAACCTCGAGATGCCCATATACGTCGAACCTCAAATCAATTGGCCGGCCGGGAAATGTTGGACGCCTGATGGACAGCTTCGTTCGCCCTGCAGGGTACTTAAACGGGTCAGCAGCCATTTTTTCTCTTCTTCCCGCTCTCCTCGTTCACTGCCACCCACGCAGCAACTGGGAGAAGCCCCAGCCACGTGCACGGCAGCAGGCAGCACGCAGCTCTCCTAAGCGGCAAGGCTGGCCCTTCTCTCTCCTTTCTAATCCCTCTCCTATCTTCCTTAAATCTATCTCCCTCCTTCCGCGGTTTTCCCCTCGGTTCGAATAGGAGCGTTTTCCCCCCTTTGCCTCGCGCACCCGCGGATGCTCATAGGCGCGATCGGGATTTGTCTTGCGTATAAGCTCTCTGTTTTCCCCTGTCCTGGTTGTTAAACGTTTATACCTGACGTTTAAGCCGTATTCGTGTTTTTTCTGCCGACCGAAACCCAAAGAACCGGCGAGGAGGGCATCGTTCCCCCTCTCGTCCCACGGGATATTGCATTTGATTAGCTCATCCCGTGACAATTCTCCTTCCTGAGAAGATGCTCTGAAGAAATAATAAAATAATCCTTTAAATTGTCCTGGGATATGTTAGAAAAAGAAGTTTCTTTCATAAGAAATGGGAAACAAGGGAGCTAAACTTGGGTTTGGACATTAAAGATGTATGTTTCACCTGAGCCACATGATATGAACATGGAAGGATCTGATAGTGTATCCTACCTCTGCACTTCATGGGTGCAGGGCTAGAGGATTACTGTGAACAGATTAGTTTAATTGCAAGCATCAGATTCTCAGCCAGACTAAAGGCCAAAGGCTGGTTTCATCTTGGTCTGAGAGGAAATGGCCTATCATCATCTTTTCCTGGTGATCTGAGCCAGCCAGGGATCACGTGACAACTGCAACTCCTTCATCCACTCTGACTCTTGAGTACTTCATATTTGCTGAATATCTCATACAGTGAGTAGATGTGAGCATGGAAAACTAAAGCTGAGTTCTTAAGCTTAGTTCTGCTACTTCAGCCACAGAATAACATTGTCCCTGCTATTCTCAATGTCATTGAGGGAAATGGAGCTTCATCAGATAAACCACAGTGTAGATTAGAAATAACCAACACATAGACTAGTTCATGAGAAGGGATTTATTACAACAGCGAGCTGCTGAAGCCACCTCCCTACTGAAAGGAAAGGGAAGCTGGTAGAAAGTGCTCCCATACTGCAGCGTAATGCATCCAAGAATGGCTGATTGTTGTTAAAGGACATGGACAAACAAAGTAAGTAGAAACAGTTCCTGAGAGACCCCCCCCTAAATCTGAATTTTAATTCTGTAGGCACAAATACTTACAGAAAACTTTCACATGCACTTAGCGTATTAAGTTTCCAAGTGATACCCTGAAGGCAACCCAGACAAACTGATGAATTACACTTGCTGCTGAAAAGACAATTGGAAAAAAGCAGCTTAAGAGCATTTTTACTATTGGTATAAATTTAAAATTATTTCAGTGTGGTTTTCTCCATTCTCATATCATGTCCGCTTCTAGAATTCACAGTTTACTAATAAAGCCCCAGCACAGACAAGGTTTAAAACCCTTTATTTCTATCATAATACAGATGCATCAATACACAGGTGGGTTTTGTTGGTTTATCTCATCCAAACTGGACCTGAGGAAACATGGGCAGGAAGCTCAGCACCTTCTCACATTTTCTGAAGCATTCCATGGGGTTACAGAGAACCTCATGTCATCTTTATTGCTTGTATATGCATTTTTATTCCCACCATTATTTCTTCTTCCCTGTGGATTCTCATATGGTCTAAATTAGTAGTGCACTATTGTTTTCAAAGGTTATACCAAGTAGCTTCTGCTGATGATCCATCCCTTGGTGCTTCCTTTGTTTAGATGTTTTTAGTTTTGTTGGCCAAGTTTTGATGAAATTTGAATGCTGTGCAGTTATTGTATGCCATCAATTATCATATAATCTGACAAGCTGAATGTTTGACACATACATAAAAAGTCAATACAGGAAAATTATGTCAGAAAAGGAAAACAATGTTCTATTAACCAATAAAATACATTAGTATTTTTGAGTCTTATAAAATCTCTTTTTTTTTTTTTAATATAGTTGAATTTGGGGTGTTTCATACTTTATTGAAGTTCAGTTCTTAAAAAAAAAAATGCATTGAATTTTAAGATGGAATGATTTCAGCTCTCTAAGCTGTACAGTGGGATTCTTTTGTTTCACTTATCTTCAATAGGTGAAATACTGTATCAACCTAAGAGAAGGTTTTAAGAAAACCTAGATGTTTGTGATGTCTCTGTTACTGGATTATCTCTGCAGTACAATTGTTGCCAGTTTCATAAAGTTTCTGTTTGGTTTGGATTTACTGTTTTCTATCCTTAGCACAGGGAAGATGCCTGCTTTTTGTGGTGATAGAGAAGAGAAATGTCTTACCTTTGAAAATTTCTACCTACATATGTGCTGTATAATTAAGGAGACAGAAGAAAGAAACACTGACTTTCCTTGAAATAGTTTGGATGAATGCACTGTGTGGTGGTTTTGCAGTTACCTGCCCCCCCACCTTTTGATATGAACCTCGGCTAGGACTCAGAAACAATGAAGTTGATAAATGAAGCTTTACATTTACAGCTTTACACAATATACAAGCAGATATTTACAAGGTATAACAGATATTTACAGATATATACAATGAAAAGGTAATACAGAAACACCACACCCCTCCCAGAGACCAAAATCCCCAAGAGGGGTAACCAACCACCCCTACCACCTCTCCCCCCTTCCCCAATCTTATCTCACCATCTGTTGATGCTGAAGATAGGCGTAGGTAGATTGGCCAGGGAGCTTAGCAGTAGAAAGAAGTTAGTAGCATTACTGAGAATTAGCTACCAAGGCAGAGAGACAAAAGAACCATGCAAGAGAAGCAGCTGCAGCCAGAGAGGTCTGAAACTGTCTGTGTTATCTGTATTTTGGTTATAACTTTTTAAAACTTTTTTTTTTTTTTTCTCAGTACAGCTCTGGTGTGAAGTGACATACTGTGTTTTCCTCTCTCAGCCAATAGCCTAATTTATCACTCAAATTCTCTGGTTATTTCAAACCAGCACACATTTTCAAGCAAATGTGGGAGGAACATGAAAAGAAATGAAACAAACTAAGAATTATTCTCAATGGTCTCTTTTCAAAGACCTCATTCCAACTGAAGTGATTCTACAGTTTGTGGAAGATATAGGGACCGTTTGCTTCACAATTTGACTGCGTGTTCGCACATTATCTTCTTTGAGTGACAATCATAGGAGCTAGGAACTGGGCTATACTGATGGACTAGATCTCATTTCTACTAAGTTAAAAAAAAAAGTGTTTGCAATTGCTGTACTGATTGGCTGGCTCATTTCAGCTCTGAGTATGTTTCTGGGTGTAGTTGGTCTGAAACTGGCCACTCGAGTTCAAGACAGGAA
The DNA here is from genome assembly GCA_013396835.1 of Psilopogon haemacephalus. Classification (NCBI taxonomy): domain Eukaryota; kingdom Metazoa; phylum Chordata; class Aves; order Piciformes; family Megalaimidae; genus Psilopogon; species Psilopogon haemacephalus. The sequence goes on along the minus strand of VWZI01008933.1, from coordinate 11,365 downwards.
GTAATTTAGATTCTGGAGAAAGTAGTTGTCAGCTTCCCAGTAAAAGACAGAAATTACATGTAATTTCGGATAAGTGGTCTTCAGTCTCTGTTTTATGAACCACAGTGATTCATAAGCTAGTACTGAGGGCTCTGAAAACTGAGGCAAGAAAATATTTTGTTATTTGATGTGGATTATATACACAGCTCAAGGAAGATGCAGGACTTCAGTTGAATGACCCTGTGTTTGTTTTGTTTGATCTCACAAGCCTCAGAGTGAGAGGGTGTATGGAGATCTTTAAAAAAAAAATTCTGTTAATTATTTTCTACTTGTTTTGAGTGATACTGCGTACCAGAAAAATAACAGTAACTAGCTCATTTTCTGTTGGTAGTAGTCATCTGTTCTGCTATATCTTCTCATGAAGTAAGAATTTGTCTCAGGATATAAGTGTTTTAGGGGTTTTGTGCCTAAAATTCCAAGAATAGTGAACTTGTAGTGGCTTTCAAGTATAGGACAAGATAGTGACCACAGACGTGAAGATGTGAAAATCAGAGTTAACATCAGAGAACTCAGAATTATTCCAGCACCATTTTCCCCACAGAGGTTTTCCAACAGAGGTTTTACCTGCATTCATATTTTATAGAAATGCTGCACAGAGTTGTGGTTTTGGAGGAAAAGAAGCCTGCCAGTAGAACGAAGTTACCCCTAGGGCACCAAGTATTTAGCAGTTAAATTGCAGATAAATTAATCTCTTAGCAACTTTTCTCTGTTTACTGTCAATCTCATGCCAAAGGTGAAGTGCTGAAGGCTTAAAATATTTGTGTTGATGTTCATTTTACAACCTTCCTCAGCAAAGGGTCCTGTAAAACACAGGAAAGAGATATTCTGCTGTCTATACAAAATTCATTAATATGTGAATCATAATGAACTGGTGATTTACATGGGTCATACTTCAAGGATCAGTTTGGAAATCCAGTTTAGTGTAGCATATTTCTCAGGAATACCCTGTAGGTCTCACTCCTCTAGCAATTGTGTTAGAGATTGTATTTTTCCATTATAAATGTATTTTCTTTTACTAAGGCAATTCTGGTTTAATTCTAGAGGAATGCATCCATGTTGACTAGAGTGTAAAGTTTGAGTGACTGAAGTAAATACATCTCAGTTACTCCAGGTTTAAAATATCATGAGAAGAGTCAATTCTATGACATCTACTTATGACTGTGGAATATCTCAGTACTCAGAGCATTAGTCAAATGTGAATGTGAGAATATTACAGTAGTGATTTATGATCTTCCAGGACTGCTGGGAATGGCATTTCATAACTGTAGGTAGACTGATGGGACCCATATTTCAGAAAAGCAGGATACATTTCACTAATGGTGTGAAATTCTTGTTGGCTGGGCTGGAAATAACTGTGACAGGAAAGTGAATGAAACAAAAAAAAAAAACATGTCCCAGAAAGTTGAGAATTCTTCTGTCTATTCCTGAGGCAGATTATCCTCATTGCTTCTCATCTGTCCATCACAAAGTACTTTGGTTCAGATTGACATTGTGGCAAGACCTATCTGTAGGGAAGACACACTGTCTTCCCTGCAAATTCATAGGACAGAAGTGAGCAGAAGGACAGAATTTGCCAGCTCCATGTAAATTCACTAATTTAATGATTAAATATCAGAAAAATGGATCATAATTATTTTGGTTACCTTTTCCTTCCTCACTCCATTTAAAAAGAAGTGACTTTTTTTTTTTTTTTAACTGAAATTCAACAATTTTTTGCAGCTGTATGTGGTGTCAAGTAATTCATGTCAAGAAACTATTGCCACAGGTGAAGAGAGTTTGACAGAGAGGCTTCCCAATAGGGTATTTTAATGTCTTTTCTATACATGTAGTTTGCCTTTGAAAAAAAGAGAAAGGAAAAAGTCTTCCTTGAAACTCTAAATTTTTCTGAAAGTTTGTACTTCATAAAAGGAGTTCTAATTACTGTGAGGTTATTGTGAGGTTTTCTGGGAAGCTTGTTTCATAGCTTTTTAATTAGAAAATGAAGCTCCTTTTCATAAGCTTTCTAGCTGGCTCTTAATTCCTGACTTAAACTTTTGGCACAGCAGTACATACAAGCCACCAAAGCAAAACCATGAATTCCTCCATATATTGTCACAACAAGCTTTGCACATAACACTTTATGTCTTGTTTTAAGGTGAGTTCTGTGGCTATAAATCAGTACCATTAAGCTCAGGGAATATTCATTATAAAGGCCATTGCCCTAGAATGATACAATCCTTGCACTTCAGTGTACTTTACAGTGGGATGTAAAATGGTGAATTGTATTTATATGCTGTGGTTGCACACCTTTACATTTTGTCAGTCATTTCCAAGAAGAAAAATCAGAATGAGAGAAAGTAAAGACTGAGATCATATGCAAACAGAATAAATCATGAGAGCTTGTGTTGTCAGCCCCATACAATTATGAAAAAAATATGAAGCTGGTTTGAAAAGTATTGGATGTGCCTTAAAAAGAGGGTTTATCTTCTTGTCTTTCTTTTGTAATGGGAGAGAGTATGATGGAAAAGAGGTTTCTTCAGAAGGAGCTTCTTGAATACTGTTCCTGTTTATCTCTAAGCAATCCGAAAAGGCTAATTCCATATCAGCAGTCAGAAGCTAAGCTTTCTATTCTGAGTCTGTCTCTGGTGGTACTTTTCCCTTTTCATTGCCTACTGAAGACAACTGAATCTTCTTTTGCTAAACTAAAGGTAGTCTGCAGGTTTCATTTAAATGATGTAGCATTAGATTCTCAGTTTATCTCTTGACTTCAGATCAAAATTCACAGAAAACTTCAGTTGCAGTGATGATGTTAATACTGAAAGCACAATCAAGGAAAAAAAATCATCCTTAGGTTTTATAAAAGTAATCTGAAGGTGGTGTTGACCATTTGCTGGCAAAACAGGGAGACTATACTTTATGCACAATCTTATTTATACCCTGATTATCTGTTATGGAAAACTTGAAGACAGTTGGATCATGTATGGATGATGGCTGTATGGATCATGATTTGAAAAAGCGCAGATTTTTTCTGGTACTCATAACAATACTGTTAAAAGGCTGAAGGTACTTGTCAGAATATCAGATCAAGAGAAAGCATTGTACACCACAAACAGGGAGATGATAATCACAGTTACTCAGCCAGACTGAAATCAGTATCTCAGCCTGTAGACGGGGACATTGTGTTGTGTAAAGACACTTTCTGAAATGCCTATTAAGCTGCTTTAACATAACAGAAATTAAAGAAAGGTGAAGTGCTACCATTTTCAAGAGTTTTGATGACTTCTGGAATTTTCAATAATTGATGCCATTAAAACCGTCAGCACCAGAAACTAGGTCTTCTGCTTCTTTCAGTCATCTTGAAAGTGATGGATAGGCTTAGGTTAGATAAGCAGCTACACTAAATGCATAGGAATTATTCCTCTCTGCAAAAGCTTTTAATGTTAAGTATTATGATTCTATAATTCGTGTTTCCATTCTATAAATCCATATTTCTGTTCATAATTATATATTTGAGATAATATTAATTCATGAGCTGATGTGCAAAACTGCTACAATGTGTGCATGCTTGTATACTAAGAATAATACTGCAATGCAAGAAAAGAAGCTTCATGTTACAAATCCAGGATATGAAAGAGGCTTCACCTTTAAATGACACATATATGATATTTTTTAACTCTTACAGTGCATATTGTGAATTCAGATTCAGAATTATGCATACAAAGAATGAAACTGCTTTCCCAAATACACCCTGGCTATGTCTCATCTTGTTACCAGTGTGTATTAGTGGTAATCCTACACAAGTTGATGGCATAGCTGTGGAGTCGTACTGGCAGAGCATCAAAACAACCTAGCAATTGAAGTAGACTGTAGAGTAGTTACTATGGCTGGTACAAATGAGGCCAGAATCAGGCCCATGCTCTTTTAAAATCATTGGAACATGTAATAGTGATGGATTGTGTTATTCTCTTACAGCAATTTTACTATACTTTAATTCTGAAATGAAATCAACCATCACTTTCCTCATCATGAGGAAAATCAAACCCAGAGCTATCCACCCTCACCCTCTTGGCTCAAGGACTCACTTTCGGTTTATACTTGTTTTATAAAACAATTTCACTACTTGAGCAGATAGTACAAGGAGCATTAGGGCCAACTCCGTTAATGTAAATAGCTCTGTATTTGCTGGAAGGGAGAAAATGTTTACCACAAAATGCTGTCATGAATGTCTAATTTGGGGGCAATACAGATGCTTGAATGAATATTATTTTGAGGCCAGACTCTTTTTAGTGCTGCCCAGCAACAGTACAAGAGGCAACAGGCACAAACTGGAACAGAGGAAGAAAAATTTCTTTCCTGTGAAGGTGTCCGGATACTGGAGCAAGCTGCTCAGAGAGGTTGTGGAGTCTCCACTGCAGAGATTCCAAGCCTGTAATGGCATTGCAATCTTGGCCAATCTGTTGTGGGTGACCCTGCTTTAGTGATGGAGGAAGGTGGCATGTGGACTAGATGATCTTCAGAGGTCCTTTCCAGCTCCTACCATTTTGTAGGATGTTATTCTGTGACTGTATGGACAATTCAAGAGTCTTCAAGTTTAGACATTTACTAAAAGGTTTGTGTGCCAGGTCTGAATCTTAGCTATCCTCCTATGCTTCGTGTACTCAGTATATTATCAGCAGAACTTTATATGACTTTGTCTCTTTTTTCCAGTGTTCGTGAAGTTTTCACAACTCTTTGAGTGTTTGCAGCAGATCATAGGCAAATTACAGGCCAAGTTTTAATCTTGAAAGCTGTGAAGATTCTGCAAGCTTTTGAAAAACAGTTCTGCATAGTTCAGAACAGCAGTTTATCAAACAGAAATACAGGCACTAACAGTCACTCAGGATGGTGGAAAAATTGTTGCTGTAGTGGAAGAGACAGAAAAGAGATGCACCAGTCAAAAGTGCATATCGACACAAATAAATCTAAACTCATTAGAGTAGTACAATCAATGATGCTTTGCCTTAGTTATATGGAGGTGAAGACTCTGACGTCTTATGGATTACTCTGTGTCCAGCTTTGATGTCACTGTCATGATATTCCACTGTCCTCTTGGAAAATTCATTATGTTGAGAGATCCCTTTAGCAGTATTTCTTGCTCACAGTATACTACATGGTTTTCTTTTTTTTTTTTTTTAGATCATATATAAGAATAATTCAAGGTGTTTTACAGCAAAAGACTCATGTTGCCTCTTTTGGGGTCTCTTCTGCTGATGGTCTTTGCAGATGGGACAGTTTCCAAGCAGAGCTCATGTTTCTGAGATTTGCTGCTCTAGGTGTCTGACAGAATTGAAGATTGGAGTTCTCAAGATCATTCCATCATTTCCTGTTTCATTTAATATTTTGATTTTATTTAGTAGGTTTGGATGTTTGTGAAAACAATTTTTATTTACTGAGGGTATTTCTGAGTTCTGTTACCAGACAAAGGTCTCAGTTTCATTCCTTTGAACACTTCTGGTGTTACGCTCTAAATCCTTGCATTAACCCTAATGGCAGTGGGGACATTCTGACCTCTGTCTTCTGTCATATTGTTTTACAGGGACACAAATCTCAGTGTTGAAACCAAACAGGGGGACATGCCTATGTTGTGGTATGACAGGAAAAACACAGTCTCCCAGGCTCTTCCAGGGACTTCTGGAACTGCTATGGGGAATCTGGTGCCATGGGGAATAGTGGTGAATATGTACTTGGACTCACACTTTTTGACATAGCTCAGTCAGTTCCAGGACCATATTGACTCATCTGTCCCTTTACAGACATCTGACTTCAGGGTTACTTAAAAATGAAAAGTATATGTAGAAAATTCTGTTTCCATTTTGAATGCAGCACAATGTGAAATGAAATCCAGACTTTGCTGCTGTGATGGGGAACAGTCTGATATGTAGAACTTCCCTGAAATACATTGGGAAAAGTTATTGAACCATACTGGGAGTAATATGCAAAGATATGATAGATATATATATAGTGTGTTTTTCCTTCCTAGTTCTACAATGAGAACACTCTCAAGAGATGTTGGAAGTCAAAGTTCAGTCTCTTTTCTTTCTGGCAAGTGTGGGCCTACTTTCATATCTTCTCCTCTGAGGTAAAAATTAAAAGTAAGCTTCATTGAAAACCAACCTATTGAGTAAACTGTAGGACTGCTGTATCTTCTGTCAGTGATGTAAATCTAATTCCTTTTTCTATCAGAATCTTTAATCTGGTGCAAATCCCACATGAATCTGTGGACAATTCTTAATTTGCACAAAATGTCTCTTTACGTAGAGAAAGAAAACAATCCTGGTCTGTTTTGGATTTTGTCTGTCCTACTTGTCAGGGAAAAAAATACTTACCAAAACAATTGTGTATTTTTGTACTTTGTTACATATTGTTCTTTAATTTTGCATAATGTGAACTCTGGCAGCATGCTGTCTTGAAAGATGTGAATTTAAGCCAACTATAAATGTTGAAGCAGGTTGGAGAATGCAAATACCACTGAGATTTTGGATTAAAATTAGAAGTGAATGAAGAAACGGTTCTACATGTAAACAACTACTTGTGGTTCCTAATAGGTGAATTCCTTTTTCTCAATGTAAGTTTACGAACAGGAAATTTTTAGAGAAAGTAATGCAAATTCATTAGAACTGATACAACAGTGAGTCCTTAGTCCTCTTTACAATGGCAGGCTCTGGTGTGTTTGCACAAGAAGAACCATTTGAAGACAGCATGAAGACACCCACTTCTAACTCATTCTTACAGGTTCTAGGAAGGAGCCCTACAAAGAGTTCCTTTTTAAAATTTTCTTCATTCACCCTCTCCCCTTGACCCTTTTCTTTCAATTTTCTGTCACTCTTTCTTCCCATAGCTTTAAATTCTGTGTATGCTGAATGCAGAATCATAAAATTGTTTTGGTTGAAAAAGACCTTTAAGATCATCAAGTCCAACTATTAACCCATCACTATCAGCTCACCATAAAACATGTGATGCTACCACTAGCCTGAGCAGCCTGTTTCAGCTTTTGGCAACCCTTCTGGGGAAGAAATAGAAGTTCCCCTTATATTCATGACAGAGTCAATGGGCAGAGATCCGTTATTGGACTTGTATCATGTTGTGCAATTAGAGTGATGGATTGTCTTTCTTCTCTACTGGTTCAGAACTAGTCAGAAACCATCCAGGTTGTTTTGGAACTCATCTCAGTACTTGGCACAAATGAATAGTATTTTCAGTTTTGTGGGCCAGTTTTGGGCCATCTGGATAAATTACGATCCCCTCGTTCCTTTAAAGATGTCAAGACACAGTCCCTGAAACATCCCTGTGACATCACAAATGGGATTGGTGATTTTTTGGAAGGTGTCTGAACCAGAGCTGGTAACAACATCAGGAATGTCTGCTAAATAAAAAGACAAGGCTAATATATCTACTGAGGCTTCCAGAGAGAGGAAATGAGTGGCTATAATTTTCAGATGGAATATGGTCTTATTTGATCTGTTGTAGGTAAGAAGAAACAAAGCATTTTCTTTCTGGCAGTTTTCTAATTATTCTAATTGGGAAAGGAAGAGGCTGTTTTGAAGGATAACATAAACACCTGAGAGTGCACTTCAACACAAGGAGCCCTGAAAAGATGCCAGCTCATTCTCAAGTGTATACTTGTTGTGCACTGAATAGAAGTTAGCCTTGAAATTTGCATAGCAAAAGGTTCAGAGTGCCAGCACCAGAGCAAAATACATTTAATTAAAGACAACAGTAAAGGTAAATGATACTCCTTTTTTCTTTGCTTGATTAGGAGCCACTTGTTTCAGGATCAAGTGAACAGAGCAGAGTTTGTTGTTTAGCTCACAAGGGCATACAGAGAGGGAGGGAGGAGAGCCTTTGGATGTTCTAAGTAGCAGCTGGATTTCCCCAAGCTGCCATCTGAGTTGTAACTCATATCTTGGAGATAGGTGTGTCCTCATGATAGTACTTCAGGAATGAAAGTGTTTGCCAGGATGGCTCATGTTCTGTCTAAAAATAGGGCTATGAAAGAAGTCTCAAGGAAATGCTGTAATTAAAAAGGATTCCAGTTTAAATTAAATGGTGCTAGTAAAAACTTGCTTGGATTTACCAGTGGGTGGTTTTTGAGTTTGCTGCCAGTCCTCACTTTTTCCCTAGTGGAAAGGTGCATGTCTAATGTCCTCATTTCCATTTCTGTTGTACTTTATATCATTTCATATGGGGACGCATTCAAAATGTGACACAGGAGAATGGGGAAGAGAAGATTTATAGCAGAGTACATGTGTTAATATCCACTAAGAAAAATAATATAAAATTTCCATTCATTCTTACTGAGGACTATTATTTTGCCAGAGTTTAAAAATTACGTATATCAAATAGACTTTGGGATCTAAAATTTTTATATAACCATTATCAAGGTATAGAGTTGTGTGAAGCTTCTCAAAATCAGCCATGCAGAATTCGTTTTGAAAAGTCACCATATTTACTTTTTAAGGGTATTTGGTTGATTATTTACTCCACAATAATCACAGCAATATATGCTTCTGAGCCCCACATGATTTCCTCAAATATACAGTTCAGCTGAGGTCTCACAGAAGTCAGTGTCTGTTACCTCAAGTACTGTAATCAGCACAGTCAGAAACCTAGTGTTAAAATAGCTTTAAAGGCTGTAGAAGTCAGCAGAAATGTTTTTCAGGTCTTCAAATGTAAAGAAATATTCTTTTGTAGATCTTCTGTGAAATATAGTGTTGTTTTTGTTCTTCAAGAAGTGAAGTTGGATGGAGTTCATGAGAACTTTTGACAGAGACTTAAGAAAGTTTCATGGAAGAGTTCAAAGCCCGCTGCTGTTAGACAGTGAGACCTTGAGGTGCAGTTTTCCATTAGGAGTCTGTTAAATGACCAATGAAATTCAGGATTGTTGAACCTTTTCTTATTGATATTAAAATGAAGAAATGAAGACTAGGACTATGCCATTAGAGAATAAGCTTAATTGAGGCTTCTGCCTGTTCCTGCTAAGTGTCACAAAAGCATGGCAAGAGCTACTAGTAATCCAGGACACTAATCTCTCTCAAGCATAAGGTCCCCATACTAGGCCTGAAAGTGTCTGCTTACACAAGAAAGTCTACTGTCAGGTATCCTTTTCTGTGTTGAACACACTTGAACATAGCTTCGTTGTATTCTTGTGCATAACAAATAAACAAAATAAGGCTAGTACCCCATGACACATAGTTCACTGTAGCTCTGTTTGGCAAAACACATTGGTACAAAATGAATGAACTGCATTTTGAATTTCTTCTGCTGAACAATATTGATGAAAATCACTGCTCTTTGAGAAACACTAAGATTCAAACGAAAGGGGGAAATAAGACTTTTTACAAACATTTAAGCAGGTTGCTGTTGACTATGTAAGCTTTGAGTACTGCTTCACTTGTTGCGTTGATGGTGCATTCTTTAAGGGTGTGTGAACTACATTAGTATTTGCACTTGTTCTGGTCTCTGCAGGCTCATGAAAAAACTTACCAAGTTAATCTAGGCTGTATGCTTTGCTCTCGGGATCCTGCAATACTTTCTGGAAAAGCCCTGGAGGGTTAACACATCGTTTGGAGACATAAGCTCATAATGCTTTATTTCAGAATCCAGGAAGAAAAATAGGTAAAGAGCAAGCTCTGCTTGGGAGGGAGTATCCTCGTGTGACTTATGAATCCACATGGATTAATCTATCAAGTCCTGATCTATGAAAGTATTATGTTAACCACTGATACAAAAGTCTTAAACTGGTATGAAAAACAGCAATCCATCATAACATTGAATTATGTATCAGTGATGCAGAGCAGTACCTTTCAAAATCCTCAATTTTGAATCTGTTTCTAACAGTATGTCTTGCAAGCTATGATTATTGCTAGCAACTGTCAGAATAAAAGACTTCAAGCAGTGGTTGAGCTTTTTTGGATGTGAGCCCTTGTGTGGGTCCCTTGGTAATGCTGCAGAAGTATCAGAAATGGAGTTTTGGCATGAACTCACTGTGTTGTGGTCTTCTTCAAACAGAAACAGATCTTGTGGTGCAACAGCACTCTTAGTGGGTTTGGGGAAAAGAGCCTGCTGTTTTGTACCAGCAAGAATTTCCTCTCTCTGAAGAGCAGAGTTATAACTGCAGCTATTTTCAATATCAAGTGTGTCTCTTCATGCAGGATCTCTGAGCTAATATTACATCTTTTTCATATTTGAAGGGCTTACATGAGAAGAGATGCTTCTGGTAAGACTTAACCTTTATAAACTGCAAGGATATTTTTCTAACTAGATACTCTCTATGAGAGCTTCAAGCACTCAGTGACAGCCACACTTCTTGTCTGTTTTAAAGCCACTTCATACTGAAGAGCGTTTTGCATCAGAAAATGCAGGATTAACACTTGAAGAATGGTTGTGTTTACACAGAACTGACAGGGTGGAGATGCCAATACAACATAGAATGGGCTATATTGCACAAAGTGAGAGAGACTAGAGGCTAGGACAGAGAGACAGGAGAGGAATGCATAGAAGAAAAGTGTCCTGTTACTGGCTGGATCAGAGTTGGTAGCTAGTATGAGGAAACTATAATGTCTCAGTCATAGAATCATAGAATGGTTTAGGTTGGAAGAGACCTCAAAGATCATCCAGTTCCAACCCCCTGCCATAGGCAGGGACACCTCCCACTAGATCAGGTCGCTCAAGACCTCATCCAGCCTGGCCTTGAACACATCCAGGGAGGGAGCAGCCACAACCTCCCTGGGCAACCCGTTCCAGTGTCTCTCCACCCTCGCTGTGAAGAACTTCCTCTTAACATCCCATTTAAACTTCCCCTCTGCCAGTTTGAGCCCATTATCCCTAGTCCTGTCATTACAAGATATTGTGAACAGCCCCTCCCCAGCCTTCCTGTAGGCCCCCTTCAAATACTGGAAGGTTACTATAAGGTCTCCTCAAAGCCTTCTCTTCTCCAGGCTGAAAAGCCCCAATTCTCTCAGCCTGTCCTCATAGCAGAGTTGCTCCAGCCCTCTGATCATCTTCATGACCCTCCTCTGGACTCTCTCCAGCAGTTCCATGTCCTTC